>WBMV01005979.1:351209-557894 GCA_013396655.1 Campylorhamphus procurvoides | reverse complement strand
AGGTACTGCCCCCCGGTACTGCCCCCCGGTACTGTCCCACCGTACCGCCCCCAGGTACTGCCCTCAGCTACTGCCCTCAGGTATTGACCACGGTACTGCTGTCGGTACTGTCCCCCTGATACTGCCCCAGGTACTGCTCCCCGGCCGCTGTGGGTCCCTGCCAGGCCCCCTCCGCACTAGCCCTGGGCTGCGGTGCGAGGAAAGCGACCATGAGTGGGACAGGCTAGCCCAGAGAGGTGGTGGAGTCTCCCTCACCGGAGATAGTCAAGTACCTATGCCATGTACTCTGGGATGGCCCTGCGTGAGTGGGGAGGCTGGAGCTGTGCTCCCCTCCAGCCTTGCCCATCCTGTGGTTCTGTGAAAGTGTTTGGGTAGGGACATTTTGGGTTGGTTTTCTTAGCAACTCCAGGCTTAGTGAGCGGTCAGGTTGGAGTGAGGGTGTCAAGGGCTGTGCCTTGCTCCTGAGCTGGATTGCCATTGGGCTTGGGGAGGGACAAAGGAAACCCCAGCCTGAGAGCTCATGTGCTGCTTGTTCAAGGAAAGGGATATATTTCCAGCCTTCTTCTTAATGCTTGCACTCTTGCTTAGTGCTGGTGTTACATACAGAGATGTCCAGTCAACAGCAGTTTTACTGGGTTGCAGTGATGCTCATGGCAATGAGCATTTTTCCAAGCCTGTCTAGTAGCAGAGAAACAGAAGTACCTGCAACATTTTGAGGAAGCTCAAATTATTTGTATAGTTGCTTGAATAAAGTTGTATGTATTTGCTCTACATGTACTGGAGCAAAAATGTGTTCTTGTCTTCATAGTGATTGTCATCACAAAGTTGAATTTTAGAAAAAAACTTGTCTCCTGGTCTCAAGAGTTCATCCTGACTCTTCTGTAACCCCAAATATGGGAATTTGGCTGGGTTGCTGGTCCTCCTTATATCCATCTTTAGATAATAAACTGCGTAAACACAATGAATCAGCAGAACTGGATCAGTACATCCTCCAGGATTACAGCAGATGCTCTAAGCTCCCCCAAGAGAAGAGAAGACCTCAGCTCCGTACTAAGATACAGTATGTTACATTTGCTTGTTGGCAAGTTCTGTAGGTGCTTGAGGGTATGCATAGCCCATATGCATAGACGTGACTGAAACAATGGTTAGCTGTGAATCACAGAACCAACATTATTTCAGAAAGCTGCAAAAGATGGGAAGAAAACCCAAAAGGTCAGAAACGAGGGGTAAGGAAGCAAAAAGTTTTCTTGGAAGCAAATTCCTTTGCCATTTAGCACCAGACACAACCAATCATGTATGATTCAGCATAAAGGTATACTTGAATTTTGTATACTTTTGGAGGTGCCAAAGAGTCTATTACCACCAGTCCCATAGTAGAACTAGCAACACTGAATACACATTCACTTAACTGCTTTCAAGAATGCATGCCCTCTTTTGCAAAACAGAAACCTAAGCCTAGAACTCTGTAACAGTCACTAAAAATTGTAACACCTTTAGGAGCTAACACCCAACACTTCTCCTTTTATGCTCACATCCACATCTTTATGGTGAGACATGTTGCTACAAATAGTATGATTGGTTGAAAGCTTCATGTTGGCTGATATGCTGACTAATTTTTTATTCTGATTTATTCAACAGGCTACTGCCTGTTAAATGGGTAGGAAGCTAAGTTATAATTGCTTTTCTAAGGTTAGGTATATTAATTTGGATGCCGATTGACTTACTGACTTTTAAAAATCAAAAAATAACTTTGCAACTTTGAGATCCATTGTTAAATTTGCTTAAAATTTGTCAATGACTTGTTCATCCTTGTGGTAGAACAGATGGACCAGCAGCACGTAACTGCATAAACTTCCTTTCTCTAGAAAAAGAGAATAAGAAAATATGGTTTGATATGTTTTATTATCCATTCCATACTTCATACTACTTTTCATAGAAGACTCCATCATTTACCCATGTACCCAAACGCTGCAGTAATTCTTGACTACAACTGTTCCAAACAGAGTTATCAATGCATTCCTCGACATTGAATTCTGATAAACTTGCAATCAGGAGTTTCTTTGGAAGTGTATTAATGAAATCCTTTATTATATAATATCCAGTTTGAACTGGTTGGCATTTCCTCTGCTGAAGTCACATAATATACTGTATGTAATATGGTAGGAAAAAAACCAAACAAAACACAACACATTAAAAGAAAATGAATTCCCAACATTATGTTTAATAGGAGGTGCTTCCTTTAGTTCTTAACTCATATTTGGTTTTACAAATAAATTTTTCCAAAATCATGTTCTCTTTATTTTTATAAGCTGGATCATTGTTCAGAACTAGCTGTCTTCTCTAATCAACAGTGTTTGTTTTTGATAAGCAAACTTTCATTGAGGTGAGCCATTCATCAACTCATGTGAGCATTATTGTAGCACTGGCATTCTGAAAGAACAACAAATTTGAAACATTAATCTCAGCCCTGTAGTAATTGCGGCTCTCGTGTTCATTTGCTTCCATTCTAACACATCATCAGACTGAAAATTAAGAGTACGTACACAAGAAATTCTGCAGAACATGATTCATTCCTTTTAAAATCATGTTTGTCTCATCTCCTTGATATTGACATATTCATTACAAAGACTGTGAATTTCTCAGTGACAATTTCATTCATGAGATGGTTAGTTGGATCTCAGTCAAGCAAGGTGTTCTGCATTAGCAAATCACAGTATTTGGATAATTATAGCCATTTTCAGGTCAACATGCAAGATCAGTCAGTGACACAGGCAAGGTGTGGCAGGAGACACCATGTGTGGAAGGATGCTGGGCACTCCTTTGTCCTAGATAAAAACTGTACTGAGAACAGGATTTAATCTTGTCTGTTTCTGTACCTTTCACAGTACTTGCTCCCCACTGAAATGAGAGAAAGCAATCCCTTTGCTTCCAGAGCACACTTTTCCCTCAACTGTAATAGTTGACAGGAGGGGGTTTTATTCTATGATATTCTTGAAATGTTCTCGGAATCCATTCTCCATAAATGCCAGAAGGTGGTCTCAAATATAATATTAAAAAAAAAGAAATAAAAACAAAAAAGCCCCAAAAAACAAACAAACAAACAAGCAAAAAACAACCAAAGAAAAAGACCAGTATCTATGTTCCTACGTTTGCAAAAAGCAAACAGATGGGTAAGAAAATAAAACTAACAAATAATTTTTATTTGAATTCTAAAATAAATTCCAGCAATTCTACTTCATTTTTTGGGGTTAGAAAGATTATGTAGTCATTCAACCAAGAAAGCCTGGAAAACTATGCTTTAGGAGACAGGCTTGGCTACAAAACACGGAACTATTTCAGTGAATAGGGACTGCTCTGTACAGGTATATGTTTACACTGAACCCTAGGAAAAACAATATATTTTTTAACAGTGAAATGCTGTAGAACCATACTGAACTATGTTTGAAAGAAGTAGAGAATTTTTATTTGTCTGCCACTGTAGCATCAAAATACTGCTTGCTTTACCATGTCCATATGAGGACTCCTGTTGTGTTTAATTAGATTATTCCCATGAGTAAGGATAATGTGATTTGTTCCTGTGCCAGGCTCAGGAAGTGCTATTAGCCTCTCTCTCTTGAAAAGCAGGATTTCTTGTAAGTTAAAAAAAAAATCCCTGGAAAATGCAAACTGAAAAGCCACCACGGCATCTAAACTTACTCTCTTATACATACATTTTGAACCAAACAGAATCATGGAATTGTTTGATTTGGAAGGGACCTCAAAGATCATCTAGTTCCAACTCCCCTGCCATTGGCAGGTATACCTTCCACTAGACCAGGTTGCTCAACTGGGCACAACTTCTCTGGGCAATCCATTTCAGTGTTTCAGCACCCTCACAGTAAAGATTTCTTTCCTAATATCTTATCTAAACCTATTTTCAGTTTAAAGCCCTTCCCCCTTGTCCTTTCATACATGCCTTTATAAAAAGCTCTTCGATGGTTTTCCTGTAGGACCCCTTTAGGTTCTGGAAGGTGCTATAAGGTCTCTGTGTAGCTTTGTTTTCTCCAGGCTAAATGACCCAAACTCTCTCAGCCTGTTGTCAGAAGGAAAGGGGCTCCAGTCATCCGATCATCATCATGGCCCTCCTCTGGTCTTGCTCCAACTGGTCCATGTCCCTCTTATGTTTGGGGCTCCAGAGGTGGGCAGTACTGCAGGTGTGGTCTCACCAGACCTGAGCAAAGGAGGGGAATCACCTTCCTCGACCTGTTGGCCACACTGCTTTTGAAGCAGCTCTGGATACAATTGGCTTTCTGGGCTGCAAGCAGACACTGCCAGGTCATACTCAATCTCTCATCCACTGGTGCTCCCAAGTCCTTCTCCTCAGGGCTGCTCTCAGTCCTTGCTCTGCCTAGCTTGTGTTTGTGCTTGGGATTGCCCTGAACCAGATGCAGGACCTTGCACTTAGCCTGGCTGAACTTCACATGACTGGCAAAGGCCCACCTCTAATGACATGCTTCCACATGACAGGGTGCATTAAACCAAAACTAAAAATAAAATGGTTAGAATTTTTTGCTACTCTAACTGTAAATAATTTTTACATCTTTTTCTATGGCTTCTTATTTTAGTATGGAAAAAGAATAATATTAATAAAAATGCCTTGTATGTATTTCCAGAGGCAAGTTTTGTTATATCTTGTGCAATTTCAGAAACACTGTAACAGACTTTCCAAGTGAGATTATAAATGTTTCAATCATAGTGAAGTAGATGAAGCTGGTATGACTTCAGTAAGTTATCTTGATTTTTTTTGCAGTACATTATCTAAATAATTCAGTTGCAATTTAAAAAAATATAGTTACCATATATAAGGAGTTTGTATTAATCAAAATTAAATTTCTCTCTGGTTTTTACACTCAGCAGTAAAAATAAAATAGGCATTATGTTTGTTTTCATGGTTGTAAATTCTACTGAGAAGGGTTCATTAAATGTAAGGTTTTAGAGTAAAAAGAGGTAATAGTCTGAGAAGCAGTTAAATAGTAACCAGATCCACATAAAATATAACTTTTAAATGGAGATATATATTCCATTTGTCTTTTTTCCTTAATTGCTTTTATTATGGTATAATCATAGCAAAAGTTGCATAGGTGTAAATAGCAGGATTCATGTTATCACCAAAAATATACAGAACAATTTCTTATGGTAATGTATAGGTTAGGTTTTTGGCTTTGAAAGGGTTTATTCCATAATTGTTTCACAAATATTCCTTTAAAGCCATGAGTTTGAGCTGCTTAATCCATTTAGACATTTTATGCCTATCTTTTTTATGTTTTGCAAACTTAACCATGACATCTTTTTTATGTTTTGCAAACTTAACCATGACAGCTTTTTAGTGCTAAAATTAGTACTGTGATTTTCAGTATTAAAGTTATTATTAGATCAATTATTATGATGGTTAATTATTAATATTGACCTCTTCATTGGTTCTCTCCATAACTGATTTTTTGTTTCATTGTTATTGATATCTCAACTCCTTAATCTGTAGATGCCTCAGTCTATATTGTTGGCTCTTGCATAATGGGAATGTGGTAACATGAGGGCCCATAAAGATCTATTTTCTAGACAGCTGTAAGGACCTTAAGAAAAATTCATGTTAGTCTTCCCCCCCCATATTCCCTAATCTTTGTAAAGCACTCCATTTCCACAGAACATCTCCAGCTGCTAGCTAACTCTAATTATCCTTCAGTGTTCATCACAGTGTGGCCAAATCAAAGAGAAGTCAGTCCATGCTTCCATTGTTAGTCAAAGATGCTTTTTACAACTAGAATTCCATGAGCTTTTTTTACCATAAAATATTGTTTCTTACAAATTCCAAACTCTAATCAGGGTTAAAAGCATGTACCTCTTATAAAATTACTCCAGGTGTCTTAAAAATGATACGAGTAAGTATTGTTTTGATACATATGAGCAAATTATTGCTACTTTTGACACTTTTCTTCTAATGTGTTTCTAGACAATAACTTGTGATGGAAATTAGATTTTGGTGGAAACAGTGCTATAATGCAATGCACTAATTGTTGCTATGAAATATAAATACTTGACGAAACAGACCTAATTCATCAGCATATGATGTTTATTTTGTATGTTCTGCATGCTTATACTTGTACTACTTGAAACCAAATAAATGTTTAGACAGAAAGAATGCTGGTCACAGATCTTGTCAAATACTGCAGTACGACCAACAGTAGAAGACAAAAAAGATCACAAGTTCTTGTGTCCCATTAGAAGCATTTGCCTGAGCAGATACCATTAAATCACACCTTTAAGGACTTAACATTTATAATACACCAATGAACAGAGATCAATGTAAGGTTTAAAACTGATAGGTTAGTTTATCTCAACAAAGTATATGTGCTTGATGGCCTATTTTTTTTTATCAGGGAGCACTCAACAATTTATTGATATATTATCAGCAGGCACCTACAGTAACTGTGTATTATTTCCCTCTCTACTCAGCTTGTCAAGAGGCAGTCAAAGTGTGGTGTTCTGTTCTAGTCTGCACAATTCAAGATGTGGACATCCTGGAGAGAGTCCAAACAACGGCTGTGAAAATGATCAAAGGGCTGGAGAGCATGCCCTACAAGGAAAGGCTGAAGGAATTAAACATTTTCTTTGTGAAAAAGAGAAGGCTCAGGGGAGATCTCATCACAGTATTCCAGTACTTAAATGGTACCTGCAAAGAAAACAGAGACTCCCTTCACAAGGAGCCACGTGGAGAAGGCAAGGGGCAGGTGGGTACAAGTTGTACTGGGAAAGCTGCTATAACAATGAAATTTTTTACATTGAGAACACTCATTAATTGGAACAACTGCCCCAGGGATGTGTAGAATCCTCATCATTAGAGGTTTTCAAGATGAAATTGGGTAGGGTCCTAGATAATCTCATCCAGACTCTCTTTACCACAAAAGGTAGGACAGGGTGATCTTTGGACGTCCCTTCCAACCTTGGCTGTTCTGTGATTCAATGGTTCTATTACTATCTTCCTATGTTATATATTTAGTTACTACATCTGTAATGTTAAAATAATTAAAATGAAATAGTTAAAAAACACCAATAAAACCAACAAACACCCAGTAAACATGTTCATTATATTCCTGAAAAGCAGTTGATTTCAGAGAAGTTTCATGAATAAACACGCATGCAGAATTTATTGAAAAGAATTTACTTAGTTGCTTATTTTCTTGCATTAAAATGGGAAGAAGGTGTTATTTGGGATAGCTCTTTTCCGACATCACTGCCAAATGAACAAAATAAAATAGCCACCTATCATCTAGATGAAAAAAAGCTATGAAACATTTATTCCTCAATTTGCAGGAATTATTTATTTTTCTGTAATTTAGGATTATCTTTCTGGATATTTTATTGATGCTCTGAATGTAAAAGAATGGACATGGTACATAGCAGGAAAAAGGATATATTTCTGGATGTTTGCAGTTGCCCCAAGAAAGTAAGTCCAAATTACCCTGTCATCAGAATCTCAATAGAGTCTAAGGTCATAATCTTGAGTTACTTGCCCAGCATCTTTTCTGTGGTGCTTAAATCTGGACTGGCTACTACAGTTGAGACCTTATAGTACTGTGTAGAGTGGAAAGATTATTTCATGTCTTGCAAGCTACACCTTTTAAAGGAAAAATTACCAGTGTTGTTTGCTTTTATTACTTCAACATGACATCAATGACTCTGACTCAGCTTGTGATTCTTCCTTGCCCCTGGATCACAAACAAGCTGGATGAGATGCAGCCTCTATTTGTTCGACTTAGTTTGTCTACAAAAAGTAATGCCCCACACTTGTATCTGTTAAATAACATGCCCTTTTTCTCAGACCATTCCTACAGTTTGTCAGGATCATTTTGAATTCTAATCTTGTACTCCAATGTACACACAGTTGCTTCCAGCCTAGTGTTGTTTGCAGATTTAATAAGCACACACTGTATTCCATCATCCAGATCATTAATGACATTATTATATAGTATCAAACCTTGGTCACCCCTGCAGAAGCAGGCATGGCACCACTTTCCATGTGAACACTGAGCAACCAATGTCTATTCCTCAATATAGCGAACAGTATATACAGGTTTATTATAACCTTATAATGAGTTACATGCAGACCATGTTTCTAAGTCTTGTTTTCAAAATACATTCTAAGACATCCCTAAAAGCTGAACTCACAATGAGCTGCATGATACAGATTTAGGCTGTCAGGGTCCCTGAAAGTTGACCCAGTCTAATTCTCCCTTATCTGATCCCTCCAATCCTCAACACTGTGAGTAACTTAGGTTGCTAGTCAAGTTTTGTGTACTCAGAGCTGAAGATTTTACAGCTTCTATGGGAATCTTGTTCCAATATTTAGCCATACTCATGGTGACTTTTTTTCCTCGTACTTATCAGGAATTTGCCCTCCTGAAACTTTTGTTCTTTGCCTCTCATCATTTTCACTGTGTATATCCTAGAAACCTGCCTCCTTCTACTTTGTTTCCACCTACTGCATGGTTGAAGATAGCAATTAGCTGTCACTCAGACTTCTTTTATGACAAATGGACGAGCCCAGGGCTCTCAGCCTCCATCTGTCATGTATTATTGTTCTCTAACTATCTTGGTGGCCTCTGATGGACTCTGCCAATTTGTCAATGCATTTAGTATGCCAGGGACCCCCAAACTTGACACATTTCTCCAAATGCAGTTTCACAAGTGCCAGATAGAGAAGATTTAGCAGTTAACTAATTTGCTCTATGTGTTCTCACTAATGGATCCTGAGCTGTGCTTAAACTTGCATTGCTGCAGAACTGCACTGTTTATTTACACTCATCTTCTTGTCCTAAAAATAGATCCTTTTCTACAGATTTGCTTCCTAGATAGTCAGCCTGTGCCATTACAGTAGTTGATCCCAGATGCAGAATTTTGCATTTGGCTTTTCTGAATTTCATGAGGTGCTGCCAGGTTCCTGAGTACATTGCCCCCTTCTAGTAATTTAGTTGGCTGAGCTAAGGAGTGTAGCCGGCTCGGTCCAAGGTCAGCTCCTTCATTTTAAGAGCTATGGCAAAGCAAGAAAGAAGTGAGGGCATGCCCCTCCATTCCCTTGGGAACTGCTTTTAAGCAGAGGCTGTAGTGCTGGGCCTTGCCTGTGCTACACTGCTGATGCATAGCATCTAGATCCCTGCCTGATCTTGTACCTTCTCAAACTTCACCCTGGCCGAGACCATCTGGTTTGACTTTGGGCCTATATAACGAGGCACTAGACCTGCCTTGTCAGTGCAGATTTTTGAGCTGATCACTGGGTTGGAGCTCTACCTGTTTTCTGTGCCCAGAGCTGACCCTTATCCAGATTTAATGACTCAGCATTCTGGATCCTTGTTTGTGAGATGTGCCATGGCTTGCATTTCTGCTAGTTAGTTTCAACTTGCCAGTCAGCCAGCCAGCCCCTGCTGCTCCATGGTGGGTACCTGCCAGCAAGTTGCCCTGCCTCTTGAGGTCGTTCCAAAAGGAAGACTGGCCCTCCACCCTATCAACCGTTCCTCTTGGTGGCATCATTCACAAAAGTGAGAGTGAACTCCATCTTGTCATTCCGATCTTTAGTAAAGACATCAGCGGTATCAGTGTGAGGGTACTGAGAACATCATCTCTCCTGGCGGTCTGGGTCCCTGGGCTCAGGGTCAGCTTAGGATAGCACAGCAGAGGGCCATCCCTCACCCTTTGGTGTCCTTGGACAGAGGGCCCCAGACAGCTCTATAACAAAGCCTCAGCAACAAGACCTCCTTCGTCTGTTTGGTGCCCACCTGAGCTACAGCTCCCATTGCATTGCATCCATACCTATGTCTGATCATGGGTGCTGCTGATCCATACTTGGACCCTGACATGTGCACTTTTTTTTTCCTCGCTTGACCTGAGCTATTCCTCACTACTACAGACTTCTCTTGTGATCATTGCACAATGTCTGACCTGAGTGCCACAGCCAGATACCACTTGCCTTTTTTAGGTACAGGTAGACTGGTTTCTTACTGCCCAGGTTCCTGCCCTGCTGCCTGTGATGGTATACTCTGCTTCTGGCTCCCCATCACTTGTGAAACAGTTGGCTTGCACTACTTCCTTACAATTGGCCCAGGTATCTACCCACCCATGATGCATCCCCCTGTTAATCAGCTGCCAGGTGGACTTTGAGGTGCTGACCACAGCCAGCTCTGCATGCACTTTGTAGTCCACCCATCCAGAACCTTGGTTTCCTCTATACAAAGATGCTGTGGGTTATTATCTCAAAAGCTTTGCTAAAATCAAGATAGACAGTATTCGCTGTTCTCCCCTCATTCACAGAAGGCAATCAGATTAGTCAGACATGTCTTGCTTTGAAAAACCACACTGTCTTTTCCTAAACATGTTCATCTTCTTTGTGTACCAGAAATTATTTCCAAGAGGACTTGGTCTACAGTTTTCCTGGGGACTAGTGTAAGGCTGACTGGCCTGTTGTTCCTACAATCTTCTTTCTCAATGCTCCTGAAGACAATTGTGACATTTGTGTTTTTTCGGTCGTCAAGAATTTCACCAGATTCCTGAGGCAATTCAAGGATGATATCAAGCAGCCCTATAGTGATGGCAGCCAGCTCCCTCAGCAATAGTGGATGTGCACATATGCCCAGCTCACTCTTCCTGTAGCATGGGTAACTCTTGACTCTCACAAACTCTGCCACTGGGCCGAGAGACCTGGGAGGGACCAGGGACTGAGACAAAGAAAGCACCGAGTACTTCAGCATTTTCTATATTCTTTGTCACTACACCCTCAACTTATTCAGCAACAAGTCCACACTTTTCTTACTCTTCCTTTTGACTTATCTATTAAATCTCTTGTGATCCTTCAAGTCCTTTTCCAGTTTGGATCCCAGCTGAGCTTTTGCTCTCTCAATTCCTTCCCTGTGTATTTGAGCAGTGTCTCTTCAATCCTCCTCTATAGCTTGTCCTTAATCCAGGTAGCTTGCCCTTCCACCTTCTGTACAATTGCTGTTTTGCATTTGAGATCAATCAGGAGTTCCCTGTTAACTCAGACTGTCCTTCTACTCTATCTGTTTAAGTTCTAGTACATAAGAATGGCGATATTCTTGCATTTTAAGGAAAACGTCTTTGAAGATCGGTCAGATTTCCTGGTCTCTTTTTGTTCTGCAGGGCAGCCTCTGATGACATCCTGCCAAGAAAATCCCTGAACAAGCCAAAAATCTGCTCTGAGATCAAAGGTTTTTATGCTGGTATTTGCCTTCATTGATTCTCTCAGGGTCTTAAATTCCCATCATCACACAGTCACATATTGATATTTACGTCATCAGTCAGTTTTTCCTTACTTGTTAGAAACTCAGCAGATTACCTTTTGTAGCTAATCTCATGTATCCCCTGTGTAGAAAGACTGTCTTCAGTGGATTCCAGAAAACTCTTGGGGTGCTTACAAACGACCATGTTACCCTTCCAGCAGATACTGGGCTGATTAAAACTCACCCCTCCACAAGAACCTAGATCTGAAATCATATGGCTTATTTCTGTTCACAGAAAGCTTTGTTCATGTCCTATTCTTGTTGAGACAATCTATAATAGATATTTCTTAAAGCTTCCCTATGATTCTGTTGCATAGCCTGTTGTTCTTATTTGCGTGTGGCAAGTGTCCTTCAGTACCACATGTGTGGTGTTAGAAAGAGCATTCTTTTTGTTTGTGGAAATCACAAGTGTTTCTAGCCATCACCCCTTAAATATGCCTTCTGGCTGACCTCTAACAAATCTTAGTGAATAATTTGTAGATTTCCTGCCATTCACTTCCTCCAACACTATGCAGTCTTGGCATCTTCATCTAGTGGCTCAGTGATTCAAACAGAACACACCTCATACACATGAGGACACCATCACTTCCAAAGGAGTCCTGGAGAGAAGTAGCTGGCACTCTCTGCAGCCTGAGACCTGGATGATTAAGACCCCTTCCACGAATTTCATCTCTGTCAAGACTTCTGTACCAAGAGCAATCAGTCTGGCTTCTGCTGTGAAGCACATGTTGTGGAATGCCAACATCATCATTGTGCTGACACTTGCAGTCCTGTGCAGGCTCAGAAAGAGACTGCAAGCTTTTTTGGTTGTTTTGTTTGTTTTTTTTTCTTTCCTCTGAGGTGGACTGCTTCACTGACTGCAGAGTTCCTGTTTCTATATAATTTGTGGCATTCCTAGTCAGTGGCACTGCCTAGGAGTTAGTTAAATAAGAAGCTCAGTACAACCCTTGTTCCCTCCCACACACACAAGATTACCTGCCTGTCAGGCAGCTTCTAATATTGTTTTTTTGGCTGCTGGCCATGATACATTCACTGTGTGAATGCTAAGTCATTCTTTTGTAAATTACTCCTTCATATAGGTGAAGGGGAAAACCCCACAAGTATTGTGTTTTACATTTGTCAATAAAAAGGGTGTTTTATAGGAAAATCTTTTGAAAACTTCTTCAGCAGATGCATTCACAACTGAAGTTCTTGAATGGATTTGATTGGTATTCTTCAATCTTTAGTCAGTCTTCCTAGAACTGCAACAAAGAGGACATTAAGAGAGTGAAGGGTGTGGGAGGTTGGTAATGAAGATTGAGCTTCACTAAAACTATTTGCACACTTCTGTAATGTGCCAAATTTGTCTTCACTTTCACAGTTATATACATTTTGTGATGAAATGCACATTTTTCAGAAATCTTTTTATAAATTAACAAGTTTTTTTGTATGTGAAAGTCCATGACTAGCATTTATTTACCAAGATACCTAGTGAATAAGGGAAAGTCCCCAGGAAAACTGTGCCTTACAAAATATGTCTCATAAGGGCTGTAAAAGCGACTGCAAGATATTCTAATGTATCATTTGGAAATTAGTAGGTGATCAAGCAATTATACTGTCATAAAATGTAAGCACAAGGGACCAGCTATAATTGCATAGGAAAACTTAACCTTGGCATTTCTGGGCTGTAGGATTGTCCATTCTACATAATTTTTTTAAATTTTTTTTTTAATTGAGTAGTTAGCTTTTAAGAATGCATTAATGCAACATATTCTACATAGAGCTTCATCAACGTCCATTTCTTTTCTTTTTTCTTTTTTTTTCCTTACATTGAAATAACTAGAAACTTCCTGTTTATATCAATATGATGCAGTATAGCATCAGGCTATTTTTCCTGGTGAGTAATAATTAAGTTATGATGTTTGAACAGTGCTAATGTTATATTTGATAAGAGCTGTCAGTCTCACTGTGCCATGTACACACTACATTTCAAAGGCTCATCAAGATACTCAGCTTTGGCTTATTTTCTTGGATGCATATTGTTTTGGGGTTTTTTTGTGGTTTTGTTGTTGTTATTGTTGTTGAAGATGCTTTAAAACTAGACACTCTCTGTTTACAAGTTACTAGAGAGTATTGTACTTATTCATATTCTGGGTAGACTTATTTGGACTTAGCCTCCTGAAATCAACTTTTAGCAAGCTCAGAATAAGAAGGCTTTCTTTTCAGACATATTTCCGTTTGTGAATGGTTTGAGCTATTGATTGGACATTCATTCTTTTATTTGAAAGCAAAAATAGAGACATTACCTTATAAGCTTCTGGCTAAATGTTTCTTTAGAAAAACTGATAAAAATCCTATTTTAACTCACTGGGGATCCAAGACACTCTGATAAACACTTCTGCTTGCTCTGCCTTCTGCTCTCAGATCAGTGACCTCTCAGAATATAATTTTGTTTCAGCATCCATTTTCAATCTCAGCACAAATACTGCATGGTGGGGCAGATACTTGTATCTAGTTTTCTTTTTTTGCTATGTAGTCATAGAAATGGTTTGGTTGACTGGCTCCACTGTTTTGTGTTATTCTCTGCCTGCTATTAAAGTCTAGTGATTACAGCAGTGTGGTTTGGATTATCTGTGAGCTCTGTCTTTCTGTAGAGAAGAGATATCTTCTAACAAAGTTTGCTTTGGAAGATATAAATGAGGTACTTTTTCTCTGTTTTTCTTTGATATGTACCCCTGTATGTATTTGCGTCCAACAGTGGCAAGCATTCTCATCCCCTGGGTAAAGAGCAGCCTAGAGATGACCAATGAAACTATGACTAAGAGAGTGTGATTGAATAGGAATTTAAATCAGGGCTGCACAGTAAGCATCTCCATTCCCCATGAAGTTCCCTTCAGCAGATCTGGAGCGCTGCCTTCCTTGGGAGCTTTCTTTTCTTTGAGCAGGAAAGTCAATATCTTTTGGTTTATGCCTCTCCATCCATTTTGCACTTCTTTCTGCATAAAGACTCAACTGAAATGATAAGCACTGTTCCACTATGTTACCATTCCAACATGGTGGCAGGGGCAGTATCCTTGTAAATGGGAACCAAGGGTTCAAAACCACTCAGATGAAGAGATTACATATGATGTTAGATAGATTATGAGGAGAAAACTGTGTAGTACCAGCACAACTGTCTGTATAGAATATAAATAACAGTTTCCACTGTACCCGCTTTGGTCTCTGATGTAAAATGATCTGTTAGTGATGGATGCAGTCTTCAGTGTACCACATCGTATATTGGACCCCTTTAGATGTTTAGAATGTGTATTGTAGGCTATAAGCTTCAATATGAAGTTTAGATCTGTAGCTGAAGCTGAAATGTTGACCTCACAACCATAAAATGATCCATGCTTCATTTTATGTAATAGAGTGAAAAATAGATACAGTTGACATACAATATCTTTTGGAGTACAACCAACCTTTGTTCCTTAAGAAGAAAATGTCACATTTGAAAGTATTCATCAGTTCCATAACACAGGAACTTGACAAATTTAAAAGTCTCAGCAATTTATTATTCCAGATAATCCAAACATTGTAGCTTTTTAAAAAAATTTTCCATCCAAAATAATTTTCATTATGTGATTTTACAACACAAAATCAGTATTTCTGTATTCTCTTTTAATGCTTTGAACTGGTTTTCAGCTCTCCAACTCTCCCATCCATAACTGTAGCATACAAACAATTTTTACAGCCTCTGGTGTGGATGCTCTACACCAAGAAGCAAAGCACTACCTTTCATTCTGTAGTAGGGCAAGGTTTGTTTATCAAGGTTACTTAAATAAACAGAAATTTCTATTTGTGCTTCTCCTGCTACATGCTGAGTTCCTGGTTTAGTAGATCTTCAGCATCTGTTTTGTTTTTCACTTGTTCTTGAAGATTTCTTTGTGAATCAGTTACTAGGAGTAAAGCAATTCCTCAGCTCATACTGGCTCCTGCTAGACAGGCTTCTTTGAAAACATTCAATTTAGGTTTTCCACTGAACTGATTTACCCTCAAATTAATGTATCGCCTCCTATGTTTCCTTTCCTAGACCTCCTCCTCAAACCAAAGCACAGATTTGCATCCTGGATATGTTTGTACTGATTTGCTTCTTCCTGGAGGTGTCTGGATTAGAGCAACAATTACATTTCCATTTAAATGTTTTTAACATTTTCAGAATAATGAGTACCTTCAAAAAATCTGACTGGGTTTCAAATGGAAGGTGGACATAACTGATTTTAATAATGAAGAATATTTTAGAATGGATGACAATTTATATGGACTGAGCTTGCATAATCTCTACTGTTGTATTCAATCTGTAGTTTGATACCATATTGTGCTATTGTGTATATTGTGTGCTAGTAAAGTATTGTGTAATACTTTACTTAGATACAAAAGATTGTATAGATAACTACTTCTGTTAATTCTACAGGCTTCTAATTGATCTCCACAAATAAGACACTTCTTGCAACTCACTAAGGTTCTACCATGTTGAAAAAGAATGTTCTTCATATTACTGTAGCTAAGCTTCTCAAGCATGTATTTTGCCCTGACAAATTTGGAGTTCTGACAATGACTTGTCTTTATTACTGAGTAAAATGGGAAGCTCAAAAAGTTGTCATGCCTCTTACAGCTTATTAGAAAAGAATTACATTTCACATACCTAGGATACAGATGCACAATAGAGTGGAATCTTTGTAAATCTTGAATCCCACAGAACAGGTTACTGCAAGGTGAGCAACTACTTGCCTTTCCAAGCATTACTAGGTTTATCTAAATAGATAATATTCTCTACATAGCTATCAGAAATAAACTTAAGGACAGATTTTCAAGTATTGCCTATGTTTGTGTCACAATTATTTGTGATAGTGCTTCAGGTGATTTACTAGTCTAGGCACAACACAAATGAGGAAAGAACTTAAAGAAAAACATAAAAATCCCTCATATGCAGTAATTTCCATCATAATGTGCAAATTTCTTCATTGGCATTGAAATACTAAAAGTTCTTCCTGGAATAAAAATAATTGTATTCATTTTCAGCTTTTTTTCCTTGTACATATTTATTCCTGTGACATTTTTTCAGATGTATGTCTCGTTTATCACATAATCCAAATGTTAATGTGGTTTGCACAAATGTGTCTCATTATATGGCTTTTATACACATTGCAACAAAAAAGTTTCACATACTTTACCGATGTCTGTTTTATTTATAAAAAGAATCATTGTATAAATATGATTCTGAACCACTCAAACTGTGCATGTGGCTATATGACATTTTACTATTCATCCTTTGTTTTCTCTTGTTCTCATAGTGACTGATTATAGTTTTTGTTCTTTGATCAGATTTTAGGATAGCCAGGGAAAGTTGATTTCCCCTTATTTGAATAAATAAGATTCAATAAAACCCTGATTTAAGCTACAGTTTCTTCGTACTTTGAAATAGTTAATGCTAGTTTTTAAACACCTATTTTTAGTCAAACTGTTAAAAAACTGATACACTGGTTCAATGAGACAAATAGTCCTATGTGAAAACAAGATTTCTTATCGTATTTTGGACACCTCCTTTGGGAATACCACCCTTAATGAATCCAGAAGTAAACAGACAGATGAAAGACTTTTTTATGTGACTGAGAATTTCTGCTATTATCATCATTGTTGCTTTCTTGTATTAAAATTGAAGATACAGAGGAAAATTAAAAAGATAAATCTTTATGTTTAAGGTTCCTGTTGGAAATTGTGGTATACAGCATCTGTACAACCTGGTCCTAGTGGAAACTGGGTGGTTGTGCTGTGCAACTTGTCACTGAAATATTCTTATTTTTTCCTAGTAGTGATAGTGCAACTCTTTGTAATATGAGAGGATACATATGTTAGGTTAATACATACCTTGAAAGGCTTTCTTCTTCTGTAATCCATCTCTAAAAAGCAAATAAAGTCTGATAAAAATGCCAAAAGAGCATCCCTGCACTCTTACCCCTCCCCAGTCTTAACCTCTCTTCCATTAAGATTTAGATTCTTAATTCATTTAAACCCCATTTCAATGGATCACTACTGAAATCAATGTCCTAACATGTATTGCTATGGTTAAGAAGCTGCTCCAGGAGTTTTTCTACAGTAATCTGATAATACAAATGTAATTCAGTGTTGAGGTATGTTGAAGTGTTTACAGTGTAAACATTAAACATTGATCACCTGATTTAATTTATGAGCATACACATATTCCAAGACACTGCCTTGATAGCATACTGACATAAAAAAAGTCAGTAACATTTCTGTGAGTGACACTAGAGAGGAAATTCTCAGGCCAGATCGTTTATAACAGAAAGAAAATTCCATCATCAACAGCTGCAGCACCAGGAGGAATACAACAGGCCCTTTTCACCACTTCACTTTGCAAATCCCTTATGCACCCCATATATATCCCTCATATATCCCATATATTGCTTCATTTTCTATGTTGATACTATTGTGATAATTTTTTAAAAAGTGGAAAATCTATGTGTAACACCATGTGCTTTCTTTTCATCTGGTATTATACTAAATAAGTAATGAATGCATTTATTTAGTGAATAATAAAGCTACTTCAGGACATCCAGCAAGGGTAGTTTCAGACACAAAACTGGTAAGCTAGGAATTGCTTTCTAAAGAAAACTCAACATACTTGAAATATTTATTTATGAACTCAGAATTTTTAAAATGCTATTTATTATTTCTTCTACCAAGAATAAGTATTAATTTAATGCAAACTAAGTCTTCATAATATAAGATTTAGAATAAAATTTGCTGAAATGAATTATGAATTTTCTTCATAGAAAATAGTGAAAATAGAAAAAAAAGGAAATTATGTAAACAAACATTCTCATCCTAAAGGTATGAATCTTCAAGTATTATCCCATAACTATATATTTGGTGCATACCTTGGAATGATTGTATCTTTGTGTCCAACTTCCTAAATCTGTATTTGAAAATCACTTACCATTAGCTGCAGTAAGCTCCTCACAAGTTTATTATCTACCCATAACATGCAAAGTGTGTCTTTTTTTTCATAGACCTTCAAATATTTCGCATATACAAACTCCCAAAGGGCTACTTTGTGTACACAAAAGAGATAGGGTTTCTCTGCTCAGACTTTAGATATCTAAATTTTATTAAGCCAAGGATGCAGCCTGACACACCTTTATTTGGCTGGTAATGCTGTCTGAAATAAGTCCTACCCTCACTGCGTGCTTTATCTTCCATACTGTACACTAGGACATCTGTTTGTGGGTCATTTTTGGCTGTTGTTAAACTGAAAGTGCTGTTGAAAACAACATTCATCAAATGATGGATTATCTCAAAGGTGGGCACCACCTGCTTCTATAGTTAACTAGAACATCCAGAAGACTATTTGTTGGTTCTAGGTTAGAATTAAGGCTTGTTTATTGCAGGTGTCTGTCTCCATGTCTGTCCCAGGGTTCTAGCATTCAGCTGAGTAGGTCATTCTGTGTCAGCTTAGTCTGAGTGAGAAGTGAGTATTTCTGGCTTTTCTTTGTACCTCTAGCTGCACTTCCTTTTTATTCTATATTTTTGATCCTGTGATGAGGTTGTTTAAACTGTCATGACTACACCTTTATAAGCTGTAGATGCCTGAATAAAATTAGATCACTCTAAGTTTCTAAGACAACTTAGAATAGAGCCCCATCTCTATTACATTGTTAGATGTCTTCTTATGATAATGTATGAGTGATGCAAGAAGTTTCCTCACTTCATTATCCAGTTATTGTGTCCACAGGGAAATATTAATTGCTGGGGCCTTAGTCTGTGCTTGTGCCTTTGTGCCCAGGATCAGGGTTCATGCCGTTGTGACTAGGGTCAGAGTTTAAGGAGAAGAGGAAATAACAGTGGTGGAAAGGAGTTGCTCATTAGAAGTCTTGACACATCAAAATCCATGGGACAAAACAGGACACCTCCAAGGATGAAGAGGGTGGTAGCTTCATCATCTTTGAATAGAGACTGAGGCAGGGAGGTTCCTGGTGATTGGAGAAAAGCAATTGTACTGTACTCAAAAGAAGAAAGAAACACCGTACAGAGAACTTCATGCTATTGCCTAAGGAAATGATTAAACAAGTCTTCTTGAAAGCCACTTCTGGCTGCATGGAATAAAGTGAGGTAATTCAGAATAGTCATCTTGGATTTGCTGTGTGCAAATCCCTCAGCAACTTGATCTGAATTCACGGTCGATTCTGGTTTGAATAGAAGATTGGACTTAAGACCTTCTAGTATCACTTCCAGCCTGAATGATTCTTTCTCTCAATCACAGACTGGATTTCAGCTGAGGAGGGTGATGAGTAGGAATAGTAACTTTCAACCGAGGAGTTATGATTTTTTACATTATCTGATCCTATCTGCATGAACAAAATAAGGAAACACTTTACAAATTTAGGAGACTGACATTATAATTTTGCCTTACTTTGATATTTACAAAGCTTGAAATAGTGTCAATTTAATGAGTGGTTTAAAATAAATATTTTGTTATATTTATACCTTGGGAAGAGAATCCAGTGCAAGATTACACTTTATGTTGACTAACTTTTCTGTTCTTTTGTTTGACTGTTTTAAAATTACTTCAAGGAAGTTTGCAAAATTTCCCCTTACAAAATAAATTAACTCCAGGAATAATATTTACTAAGAATAAGGCAAAGGACAAAAATTTTGAAAGATAATGGTTACAATTATGTGATGGCTTTTGCTGACAACAATTATGCTGTAGTTGCTGTGCTTACACTGTGTAATTTTATTTTTCTTCCCTGTGAATTCATTTTCATAAGAAGAAATACAACAGATCAGAAAATATGACTGAACAGCTATTTATGGAACAGAAAATTTTATAATCTTTACATTCTAGTTTGGACCTCGTTCACAATTTACTGAACTGGTGAAAATTAAATTTTAAGAAATGTAGAAGTCGTCTTAAGGGCTTCTCTATGCCTAGATGTCCAAAAGCTGGCTAGTTAAGCAATTAAATCTGTATTTGTGAGTGAAAATCATTAAAGACATCTAACTTACCTTTGTATGTCTGGAAACTGAACCTCTGCAACCTGACTATTCACTATCTTTTCTGCTCATAATCAGGTGAGAGAAATAAGCTTTTGCTGAGGGTAGAATATGTAAATTATGTAAATAATTTAAAGAATCTGTAAATTTAAAGAATATGTAAAAATATGTAACATTTCAGAGAATCACAAAATGTCTGACTTTGAAAGGGACTTCTGGAAATAAAATGGTCAAATCCCTCTGCTCAAGCCAGGCCACTTAGAGATGGTTGCCCAGATGGCTTTTGAATATCTCCAATGAGGGATGTCCCACAACCTCCTTGCACAATGTGTGTCAGTGCTCAGTCACTCTCACATTGAAAAAGTGTTTCCTCATATTCAGAGGAAACCTCCTGTATTTGTTTTTGCCCATTGCCTCTGACACTGTCACTGGGCAGCAACAATTAGAGTCTGGCTCCATTTTTTTTACACCATACCTTCAGGCATTCATATACGTTAATAAAATTTCCTGAGTCTTTCATTTTCCAGGTTGAACAATCCTAGCCGTTTTAGGCTCTTCTCATTTCAGCAGATTAATTCCCTTAGTCGTCTTTGTTGCACTTTGCTGGACTCTGTCCAGCATGTTCATATCTCTTTTATACTAAGGAGCCCATAATGAGACACAGCACTCAGGTGTGTCCTCACCAGCACTGAGGAGAGGAAAAAGATCACCTCCCTTGACCTGCTGGCAACACCCCTCCTAATACAGCCCAGGATGCAATTCACCTTTACCACAAGGGCACATTGCTGGATCATGTCCACCTTGGTGTGCACCAGGATCCTTGGTACCTTTATTGCAGTGCTGCTTTCCTTCCAGGTGGCCCTAGCATGTACTGGTGCCTAGGATTGTTCCTCCTGAGGTGCAGAGCTTTGCACTTCTCGTTGATGAATGAGGTCCCTGTCAGCCCATTTCTCTAGCCTGCTGATGTATCTCTGGATGGCAGCAGAAGCTTCTGGTGTGTGACTTGTCCCAGCTCACTGTCATCTTCAGTCTTGATGAGGGTATGCTGTGCTGCATCATCCAGGTCATTAATGACACTGTTAAGGATCCTTAAAGGCCTTAGAACGAGCTGTGTTCACTGCAGATGTCTATTTCTGTTCATTAGCTGTGGAAAACATCTGCTCTTACTAACTCTGACTTAGGCATCTAACTTAGTTAGCTTGATTGCTAAAACTAGAGTAGATTACTCTGGCCTAAAGCTGACAATCTGGATTTTAGAGAAGTAAAGCATTCTGACCTCTCAATGGCTGCACATGTCCAACAACTTTGAATAGCCAGGTTAAGACAACTATGCCTAATATCAGACCTCATCACATACTTCTTAGTACCATTGGAAATTACTACATCATCCTTTTTAATGAATTATTCATGACTGATTTGTTCTCACAGTTTGATTTATTTGTTCTCACTCTTCAGTCATATTTTTTTTATACAGCTCTTTCGTTTCACCAAGTCAGAATCTTTTGGAACAACTTTAGCTGTATCCTGTATCTACACTTTTCTGTGGTAGTTACATTTTCACTTCTTCACTACTTGCAGAAAAAGTCACATTTTGAAAAAATTCTATCATCTTTCTTTTTGTATGTAATGTTTATATTCAGTGTCAAGAATTCTTGATAATGTCAGGTTAAGGTTTCCTGGTCTTATGACCCTCCAGAGTGTAGCGCAATCAAAACCCTAGATAACCAGAGAAATGCAGTTGAGAAACAGGCAAATGATTTCATTTTTAATTCCAATGAATGCAGAAAGAAAAAAAAAATACCTACGGTATTTGATTTTTGTGGGTTTTGCAAGTAATACAGGGAATTGAGGGAATAGACAAAGGAAGAGCTCTCTAATTTCACTTGTCCATTTCATGCTTTGCTAACTGTTCTCATTAATACCTTTTGAGGCAGAAAACTACCTCCACTGCTATGAGGTTTAAAATTCCGTCAGTGGTCCATTCCACCTAACTTCAGAGACTTAACTGAATTATCTAGGCTAGAAGCCAAGCATTCGCACATCCCTCTATAATCCACACAGAGTGAAATGCCTACTGAAGTTCTGGGTCACTCTTTGTGAATACCTCTCTTTGTTGACTACGGAGGCAATTTAGGGTCACTTTACACCACCATGCACTCAGAATCCTAGCTAAAAATCCAAAGGCAGATGAGATGAATCAGGTCTTACTGCTGAAAGAAAATAGATTGGATCATAGAAGAGCAGGAAGGACCACTGTGTTAGCACTTTTGGCATTTGTTTCAGGAGGAGAAGAGAAAGATTAGGTTTGATTTTGTGATTTTGGGAAATAAGGTTGATTAAAGTAGTTGTACTTATTATGTACATTTTTTGTACTGTTGTGGACAGTTAAACATTTTGTAAAATAGTTTTTTAGGCTCCAACCACACAATCTTTCTATGGTTTCTTATGGAATGGAAATAAAAGTCAAGGTATAAATTATGTGGAGGGTGGGCTTTCTAAGGGGTCACAGGGAGAAATTACAGGTTCCAATTCTCAAAATGTTAAGTGAAATGTTATGTTGGTTAAGCTAACTTGAAATGCTTGACAGATGATCCCTACTTATCCCTTTTACACTCTTCAATATTTTGTCATACAGAAGGGCAGGGTGCACATAATTCATATCAAGCAGAAGCATATTCACCCATGACAGATAGTGTGTGTTCTCTTCACTGATTGATCTTGGTTAGTCCATTATTTTATTATAGGAAGAAATTGAGTGGGTCAGGTAGGATGCTTTGGAGGGAGAGTATGCATTTCCTGAAGACCAGCTGAGCACACTTAGGAGGTAGAGGCTCGAGACTGCAGAGTGTTGCAGCAAGAAGAGGGAAAGAAAAGAGTTACAGGAAGGAGCTGTGCACCATAGATTCAGCAACAGAGTGATGTGAACAACAGAATAGTAGTTGCCCCTCTTGCCTCACAGCGCTAGTAGCACAGTATTAAAGTCAGCTCCTTGAATCCAGGGGTTCCTGTGATAATTAATTGTCTGCAGTCCTTCTTATTTGCCTTGCCATGCCTATGAAGCTCCACCTTTTTAATAAACATATGTTTCTTCTATGAGGTGGAGTAAATCTAATGAGATGAATTTTTAAGAATATTTTCCTTTTTACTTTTCTGAATCATAGTTGAAACATAGTTGAAGATAAAGGCAAGTATGTAAAATTTATTCACCTGTCATTTGGGAATTACAGTTTACTGTAATATATTAAAAAGAAATTTAAGCTTGCCCACTCTTTATTTGCGCTGTACCACTGCCAAAGAGGATGTAGGTGCCAGAATGACAGATCAGTTAGGGATAGTCTTTGCTTACTTGTTCATTATAATCAAGAAAAACTGGTTTCTGTAAAAGCAGAATGCTAAAACTGAAAACCAGTTGTAAAATAAACCTCCTTTCATTTTCTTACTGTATATGTATGTATTGGCATAAATATAACATGAGAGCTTCCCCTAAATCTCCCTCCTCCCCCCAAAAAAACCCACAAAAACTGCCCAAATCTGCAAGAAAATACCAATGTACCCTGTTTTGTAGTTTCTTAAGGTATCTAGAAGGGTCCACACATCACAAATTCTGTCAAATGTGCAAACCCGATGAAATGAAGCATACTATGTATTGTGTGGTCTTTGTCGGTCAATCCTCAGCAAGGAATATCCTTGAACAGCCCAGCATTCCCTGAGGACTTCTGAGAGACAGACCTTGTTCGTCTACCATCATTCACTGAAGGGCCAGAAGAGCTGAAGAGAAAGACTGGCAAATTACATCCATTATGTCCTTGGTAGGGGTCATCTGCATATGGCAAGGCAGCCCTCAAGAGAGCTCAGAAGTGTTTATCTGGTAAGAGAAGGACTACCCAAGGTGTCCTCGTCACAGCAATAATTTTGAGACCTGAAGGAGACTGACAGCAGGATCTACTTTTTAAGGAGTGTGACAGCAGAGGTATCAGCACAATGAACAGGAGTTGAAAAAACTCAATTCAAAATTAAAAAAAAAACAACAAGAAAAACAAACAAACAACAAAAAAAACCCAACAAAAAACCAAAACAAAAACCCAAAACCAAACCAGAACCCTTCAATACTTATTCTTCTGTGAGATTTAATTTGTGCTAAAAACAGTGCTGATGATTCAGGGATGTTTTAGTTACTGCTGAACTTACATAGTGTCAAGGAAGTTTTTGCCTCTTACCCCACCCCACAAGTAAGTGGGTTGGAGGTCCACAAGGAATTGGAGATGGGCAGCTGACCAAAGGGATATCCCATACCGTATAATGTAATCTTCAACAATAAAAGCTGGAAGAAGAAGGAGGAAGGAGAACATCTGAACTTATGATGCTTGTCTTCTCAATTCACTGTTATGCGTGATGGAGCCCTGCTCTCCTGGAGATGGCTGGACACATGTCTGCCCATGGAAAGTGATGACTGAATTCCCCATTTTGCTTTGTTTGTGAATGCAGCCTATGGTTTTCCTATTGAACTGTCTTTATCCCAACCCATGTGTGTTCCCACTTTAACCCTTCCAGTTCTCTGCCCCATCCCACTGTGAGGAAGAGAGGGAGCAGCTGTGAGGTCTTGGGACTACTGGCTGGCGCTAAGCCATGACAAATGCTTAAGAAAGTAAGAGGTTTTCAGTTATAGCAGAATTCCCAAACTATATCAATTTTCTTGCCTTAATATATCATATTGCAGAGTTTACATGCACAGAAGACAATGCAATGCAATGCTTGGATCTGGGAGGGGTTCAAGAGTTCAAGGAATAAAATCTGAATTTCACTTTAACCTATTTAGGTTCTACTCAGTTTATATCCTTTATTTCCATACACTGTTATTCTATAATTTATATAAAATATATTAAATTTTGATTAGCTCTATTACTTACCAAAAAAAGAGGATAAATACTGCTATTGCTTCTTTTTGTATTTATTTGATACCCTGTTGGGTAGACTCAGTACTCTTTTTGTTTGGTACACTAAATGTGTTTGTGTTTTAAATGTTACCAGTGACACCAATTAAAGATACATCCTGTCATAATAGCCACTGTGCAAATATTACTACCTAGAATAAATATGTTTTATTTGCAAGTGAAAATTCTAGTGTTTTTTTTTATAGTTGCACAGTCTTGAACATAAATGGAGAAGAATTTAGGCATATTGGGAGTTTTGTGTGACATAAGAACTGAATTTGACTTTTGAGACCTGGGAATGTAAAATGTAACTTGCAACTATCTGTGCTTCACTTGAAGCATAAAACACTCTTTAAAGTGTAAAACACCTTCTTAACCATAAAACAACACTGATTCCATTTTTTTAGATGAATAGGTACAAAGGGCTTACCCACTCCCTTTAGATTTTCTTGCATGTAAAATTGGTATTTGACTTGTTTACTGACTATCAAAACAATACAGGTAAGCAATTTTCAATCTTACATTTAATTTCTAAGCACACTGTCAATGTTGATATCACCATCTATTTATATGACTGTTAATTCTGTGAGTGAAATTTTAACTTTTTGAAGGTAACACTCCTGCCTTAATTTGGTCCTTGCAGTTTGCTATGTATGAGGTTACTTTTGTTTATATCTTACAGTCTCTTGCATTATATATAGAAACAGCCAATGAAATTTCTACTTGTTAGATTTCATCCACAGTCTGAGAGTCTGAAGTCAGAGAATAGCCTGTGGAGATTGTTTAGAATAGAATAGAATAGAATAGAATAGAATAGAATAGAATAGAATAGAATAGAATAGAATAGAATAGAATAGAATAGAATCTTTCAGTTGGAAGGGACTTACAATGACCATCTAGTCCAACTGCCTGACCACTTCAGGGCTGACTAAAAGTTAAAATGTGTTAAGGGTGATGTTCAAATGCCTCTTAAACACTGACATGCTTGGGGCATTATCCACCTCTCTAGGAAGCCTGTTCCAATGTCTGACTACATTCTCAGTAAAGTAATGGTTTCAAATTTGAAATCTAATCCTGACTGACACAGCTTTGAAATATTCCCATGTGTTCTGGCACTGGATACAGGGGGAAGAGCTCAGCACTTCCTTCTTCAGTTTTCCTCCTCAGAAAGCTGTAGAGAGTAACAAGATCACCCCTCAGACTCCTTTTTTCCAAACTAGACAAGCCCAGAGTACTTTGCTTCTCATAAGACGTTCCTTCCAGCCCTTTCCCCAGCTTTGTTGCTCTCCTCTGAACACATTCAAGGACCTTCACATCCTTCTTAAATTGTGGTGATTAGCAGTGCACATAGTATGCAAGGTGAGGCTCCACCAACACTGAACACATTCTGATAATCACCACTTTTGGCTGGTTGGTGATGCTGCATTTGGTGCACCCCAGGATGCAGTTTGCTCTCCTGGCTGCCAGAGCACAAAGCTGATTTATAATGAGCCTGTTACCGACCAGCACTACCAGACCCCTATCTGTAGGACTGCTCTCCAGCCACTCCTCTTCCAGTTTAATCTTGTGACTGGTGTTACTCCGCCCCAGGTGCAGTATCTGGCATTTGAACTTGTTAAATTTCATGCTACTGATGGTTGCTAAATGCTCCAGTCTCTCTAGATCCCTCTGTTGCTTGAGAGACTCAGCAGCACATCCCAGTTTGTTGTCATCAGTAAATTCGTTAATGGTGCTTCCAAATCTTTTGTCTAGATCATTGATAAAAGTATTGAACAGAACCAGCTCTAGAATTGACCCCTGAGGAATGCTGCTGGTGACCCATTGCCAGGCAGATGTAGCCCCTTTCACTACAGCCTTTTGAGTCCTGCCTGTCAGCCAATTCTTCACTCAGTGCACCATGTCCAGAAGGATGCTGTAAGGGACAAGAGCCTTACTAAAGTCCAGAAAAATTATATTCATGAAGTTCCCTTCATCTTCCAGGTGGGTGACCTTATTATAGAAGGACATCAAAATAGTTAAACAGAATTTTCCCTTTAGGAACTCATGTTCACTGTAGTTGATGATAGGGTTTCTTCTTTAAATAGCCCCCAATATGATCATCACGATTTTTCCAGGAACTGAGGTTAGACTAACAGGTCTGAAGCTCCATGGGTCTTCCCTCATGCCCTTCTTGTAAACTGGAATAATACTGGTCACCAGGGACCTAGAATTTCAGGAAACATTAAGAATTCCTTTATGTTTATCTTTTAGTTGCACCAAATATGAACTTGGAAGAAAATCTTTAAAGGTAAGTAAGCTTCTCTAGAATACTCGTTTCTATATTCATTCCTGCCTGATGGGAATGTCAGCAGATATAGCAGAAGCTGTGGACTACATCAGAAATTGACTACAATCCACTAAGAAATTAACTGAAGCTAGAGACTTACAGAACCATTTTCAGGCATACAGCAGCCATTGTTTCCAAACATTAAATAACTACCCATTTGCTCTTTTGGAAGAGTTTGTTGAGTTAACAAACATCAGTTACCAGAAAAAAAAATAATGCCAGAATATCTGTGGTATTCTCTCATTTCTTTATGAATATTATCAGTAAATTAGACAATTCACTTTAGATTATTTTAGGTTAAATTTTCTAGAAATCCCCATATAACTCTTGTGGTCTTGGATAGGTAGTCATAGCAGTCTAAGCAGAAGAAAATCTGGCTTCAATACTTCCGGTACAAAGCGATATGCAGGTGAATATAGCCTTTGTACATTCCAGCGTCTTCTTACCTCTATTTTATAAACAGATGTATTTAGAGAGGCTTCATTACTTCCTAATTATACTTACTTCCCTCACTTTTTTTCCTCATTAAAAACTGAGTAGTCAGCACCTCAGCAATTATATCATCATCACTGATTTTCTTCCTCTTCATTTTTTAGTTAGGCTATTTTACTCTAGCTTTTTTTTTTCTCTCTGCATACAGATTATAACTCTTCTTATTTTTATTTCTTTTGCCTAATGATACTTTTGCTAGTGATTATTTTTTAAGCTTAATGTCATGGTCAGGAATGATAAGACTTAGTTCTTGATTTTGCACAAAAAGAAATCAAGAGTCGAGTTAAAAGACTGAAGCAAACAATTTTAATCCAAACTTTCAGCAAAGCAAGTCTGCTTTAATCCTGAATACTCTTAGTACCTTGTCCTTCATGATCTCCTTGGTTTTCAAGAGACATTCAGAAAACAAAGTGAATCAAGAATACTGAACATGGAATACCCACTATTCAGATGATTCTGATAGATTTACTATGTGCCATGTCTATGAGGAAGGCAAAGGACTTTTGTGGCTCTGTTACAGCAACCAGAAAGATAACTGTCAGCTGATTTGCACTGGCTAACATACAGCCTTGGTGGCAGGGTGCCTAAAACACCCTAGGTGTATTTTCCAGATCCAAGTGAATTAAGTCTGAGTATGTGTGTCTGAAATGATTTTGCGTACACAAAGAATACACCCAAAGCCATATTATTTCCATGCTATCTGTTGTACAGAAGTAATAAAAATGCTGTCATATAATTTTGGTATAGTATAGTATAGTATAGCATGCATAGTATTTAACCTTCAGAGGCCTCAGTCAAGATAAGAACCTCAGAATAACAGATACACTACAAAATACAAATCATCATACAACTCTTATTTCTTAACAATCCTATGCATTCAGGTAAACACAAAGCTCCAAGTATTTCTTGTCTAAGACTTCTATGAAACATTTGATTTGCAAATGTATTTCATGTATCCCTTTATCATTTAATTCCTTTTAATTTGAGGTCTTTCTGGCAATTTTTTTTTCAGTCCTTTCCACTTGTCTCCTGTTGCTTTCTGCTAAACAGCTTTTCTGCTGATCACAAGGTTATTTCCTATGCCAATCTCTTTCTGTTCACATGCTTTCAATGTATTTATTTGATATTCTTCAGTATCTTCTGCTGCTGGCTTGCTTTTTCCACAGACTAAGGTCCATGAAAACTGTAATTAATTCCGTTTTCATACAAAACCTGCTTTGCGTATCTCTCAATATATCTGAAATATTCTCCAGACTCCTCCCTCTGATGACAGCATGCAGGCATGCAGGCCTTTTCCAAAACATTCCTGTTCTTTAAAGTGAAGTGATTCTCTACAGCACTGTGCTGCTTCCTTCAAAGATCCTTTCTTCTGTTCCTGCCATCCCAGCAGATCAGGCATTTACTCTGCCCCCACTCACTGTCATTACACTGAACCCTCTTAGTAATGTAATGTTCCCTCATTGGTTTGTGGTTTTCCCATGTCTCCCAAGAGCCTTCTGAATAGGAAATGGGAATGTGCTTTAAAGGTCATGCAAAGTTCAATTTTGGTGTTATCAATAGCAAGCCTGCTTTCCTGTCCAAAATACCCAACATGCAGTCTTACTCACTTTCACTCTTATTTTTTAGGACACTCAAAGTTTTGATCACACTAGGTCTTTACTACTTCTTTTTATTACTGTATTCAGGACTGAAGCCAAGGGTTTCACTTGGGTTCCTCCTTCTGATGACATATAGCTCCCTTTGTCTAACCCATACTCATTTCTTGCATCAACAGCTAATCTTAAAAGCCTTCTAGGGAAAAGGAGAAAGACTACAACAGGCAACAGTATTTTCCAGGCTTAGATTTATTTTCTAATGTGCCAAATCACATGCATTTCACGTCTCTAGCAGCCCTGCGGAAACACTGAACATTCATCAGGGCTGCTGACATTACCCAATAGTTCTTCCTCTCCTTTAGCATCCTCTTTTCATCCAGTCATGTATTTTTCCTGACTTCTCTTTCTCCAATCTTACAGTGAGCAACCATGGGAAAGCGATGCACAGAGGAAGAGCAATGATAGAGAGAGAACACTATCCTCTTTGATACCAGGGCCCCACCTTTCAATCCTACTATAGAGGCAACCCAAATCTTAAAAACAAATGCACAGCCCAGTATCATATACTCACATATGCTCATGCCAACACTCTACAACAGCTGCAAAGGTCTTGTTTCAATTCTTGCCATTCTGGATGTTGCTCACGCCTGCCCGATGCACTGAGACCTTCCATAAACCAGTCACTGTTCTGCCCTATACAACTGTCTACTGCAACTAACCTGGCTACCCTCATCCTTCTTTCCCCTATTATTCTTTCAGTCTCCTACATGATCCAGGCTCATCATTCCAGATTCCTCCTATTTTCTTTGAAGAACAACTGGGACTGGGAAGGCCACAGTAGCATTTCTTTTTCTGGATTGTGCAGATTTGTTGTGCTTAATCTCCACTCTTATCATTTACCATGGTTAAAAAAGCAGGGAACTAATAACCTTCATTTTTGAGGACGAACAGAGATGAATCTGCAAAACTCAGCAACTCTACACATCCTCCTTTTTTTTACTCATGTTTTCTAATTTTTTGTCCTCCCCCTGCTGCCACCTATATTTCACCCCACAGATTATGGTAATGTCTTCTGTGAAAAGACTTGCCACAAAGACATTACTGCTCCTCTGCCTCTATTACTTACGTGGAAGATGAGTCACCGCACAAACATTATAAGATTAGCATCCTGTCCTCTCACAGCCTACACTGTGAAAGTCAATATGGTGGCCATTATCCAGATTGTGTGAGTTGTGCCAGGAAAAAACAATCAGTCTCCTTCAAGTGCTCTGTGTTGCAGGCTTATTACACTGATCCTTTCTCCTGAATGTCATAAATATGATATGTTGCTTAAATAATTTTTGTAAAGAAAATTCAGGATGAATATCATGGTGCTATTGTTCTGTAGTTCTGCACCTGCATCCTTAAGGTTCTTTTTTATTTAAACAAACATAGATAAATAATAAATCATCAGAAAACATTCATTCATAATTCAAATGGACAACACTGAGGAACTGAGCACTGCCTATTTGTACTCAAATTTCTGTTATTTACCAAAGTGGATCTTCACTGACACTACTTCTCATGTCAGCAAATCTGAAAAAATAGCACTTGTCTGAGAATAAGAACCTCTTAGATTTTTATTTTTTTAAAAAAATATATATACTTAGAAGCACACCTTATTGTTTATCATAATAATGTACTTTCTGATAAATTGCTGATATATTTTGTTGTTAAAATTAGTCTGGATTTTTGGAGGCTTTGATCAATGAAATACTGGAAAATCTTTCTCTGTTAGCTTTTTAATACTTTGTAGCAATTTAAAAACCTGCTCATATGGTTGGAAGGAAAGAAGATGACATTTTAAGGAATGACATAGACTTTTATGTATTTGATACTCCCTCATCTCCAAGTACATTCATAAAGCTACATTTTTTTCTTTTTTTTTTTAATTTAGAGATGAGAAAGAACAATTGTATCCAACTTCAATATCTAAGAAACCCAGACTCTTGTTTCTTCTATCTGTGTGACTACATTTATATTTTTATATAAATAATTCTCATTGGGTAATACAAATTATTTGCAAGAGGTAATGTCTTTAAAAGCTAAAGCGTTTCAGCAATGTATGGAACTGGGTATCTAAGACTTTGTCCAAACAGAACCTTGTCGCATCTAAAACTTTATCTCCAAGAAAAATCTGTTTCTATGTACACAAACCATTTACACTTCCTTTTGATAAGCTGAACATCTTCAGTCTGCAAGTAAAAGGTATTTTCCTGGCTCTGAATAATTTAAGTCCTATATCTTGCCCCTACTATAGTTTTTATACAGTTTTTAGGGGTGTAAATACAAGAACTACGTACAATATTCTAACTTGGAAATGCTGTACAATGAGGGAAAATAAAATTTCTCAACTCCTTTCAAACACTCCCCTTGATTTACACTGAATAGTGATGTTAGGATATCATTCTGCACTCCTTGTCCACAATAACATTTCCTTTTCTGAGTTGTTGCTTTTAGGTATATAGTCCTCATTCCACGACTTTATCAAATTATTACTTGGATGAATATTCTTTATTAAGTACTTTGAGTATGGCTTTCCACCACTGCTTATTAATCTTAATTATAAACAATAATTTTTAAATTCTATCTTCAATATTATATGAGTTATTCACATTCATTTCTGAAGGCACAGAAATGACACCTTGCATTTAGTAAAGTCTCAACAGGTTGAAGCCAGTTCTGAGTTAGTGGAACCTCAGTGTCATAGTTTAAGGAGTTAATCAATAATGTTGGCTTAAAAAAATTTCACATCATACATGACTATTTTTTCCAAACACCATGTATGAACATGCTCTTCTTTTCATTGTGTCAGTTTCATCAGTGAATTCGTATGGTGTTACAATTATTCAACTCATTTTTTAACCTAGAACCACGACTAAAGCCTGCAGCAAGAACTTCTTAAACCGACCTTCCTCCCAAAGCCATGGTATTGTAGAACTGACAATTCCTACTTCCTTTAACATATGAATTATTGATATTTCCTACTTAAAAAAAACAAAACAAAACAGACAAGCAAAACCTAAGATTTCATGCATATTTAAATTACTTTCCAACAAATTTGGTACCAGAACATAAACTGCATCCATGGATAACAAATGTCAACCGTTTTAATTTCACAGAAGCCCCAGAGATATCCTTCATGCATAAAAGGCTTGTTCTACATTGTGAGGCATATTAACACATTAGCTTGTGTAAATTTGGACTGCCAATGTATTATCTATTATGTGAATATGTAAGGGATTTCTATCTTAAATATAATACCTTTCATTGGTGTTAGAAAATATTTTCTCTCTTCACTAAGAACAGGAAAACACATATTTGAAGGGTTAATAAGTGAAAAGAAAGGCTAAATGACAGCATTTTGCATTAGTATGGTATTTCATGTTCCCTATAATATGTTAATGGTTTCCTGGTAACAAAGATAAATTATTACTAGGTTTTTGAAATCAGATAGAATAGTGTCTACTGTAATTAGCAACTACTCAGCTTCTTAGAAAACTGAGACCATGAATGCCTACTTCATTTATCTGCACTTGATTACTGAAGTATAACACATAATTTAGAGTTGTCTTTTTTATATTTGCATCTTAAATACTATATATCCAAATGATCTGAGATGTTAAACTGCCACAGACAGCTTCAGTAAGTGATATGGAGGTAACCTCTCTTCCTTAAACTATTGTAAAAGTTCTTGTATAAGTTATTTTAAGATATAATATATATATATAAAGTATAATATACATAAGGTATTATATAAGGTTTAAAATATTTTAAACTACTTCGAGTGTCTCAAATTAAATGCAACATCTAAGTAAATACTTAAGAATTTTCTTTCATTTGAAAGCAAACTAAGGGCTTGCAAGAAATAGAATCTCATTTTGAGTATTTCTATATATATGACTTAGGTAAAGCTCAACTTTATTGAGAATAGAAATTCTGCTCTGTTTCCTCTGTCAGAATGGTGTTAATATTAACATTTTATTCTTTCATAGTACCTAAGTTTGAGAAAGAAAGAAAGATATTCAGAAATGAAACAAAGGCCTAAGGATAATTCTGCTTTTGGAGTTTTAAGAGTAAATTCCTCTCTTCCCACTGATAAAAGGTCTTATAGACTGTGATCTCATTCCCTGAACATAGTTTAGTATAAAATGCATCTGCACTTTTGTCAATTTTGCCTTTGTGCCCATAGCAAATGAACACAATGATTTCTTCATAGTTCAGATTCTAATCTTCACCCTAATATGTCCCGCTATTTACACAGACTCATAGTTCTAATGTCATAGACCATTAAATTATCCTTATCATTAACACTCTAGTGACTAGATTGTGTACAGCTTTGATATAGTGAACATACCAACAGAAATTCCCAGAATCCAAGGCAGCATCTTTTGTTCTTTACTGCCTTGAATATGTTTCTAATTTTTTTTTCCTGCTAGTGTTTACACAGATTGTGTGGCATGTTCATTTATATTGCCAGTGTATCTGTAAGAAAGGAGTAGAAACTTGTTATTTGTAAATATCAGAAATTCTCAACACTGGCACTATATCAAAGGCTAGTCAGTTTGAAAATACATTTTTGTCCATGATAAAATAGAGGATCAGGGTAGATGATGCAGACACACTAACATATGACTGATGAGGATAACTGAGACAGCAAAAAGCATTGTCAGCTGATGCTTTGCTTTCATGGTTTGTCTAGACTCAAAGTCCCATGCAGTAGACTCAAACAGACTAATACTGACTGTATCTGAATGATAAAACCCCATGACATTATAATTACATTTTTGTGATATCCATGAGAGGCATTTGCCAATGATGTGCCATATAAGGAAAGCTTGGAATCAGACTTTTTTTAGCCAACTGTTTCATATTTTGCTATGTGGCTGTGGAATGAATGGAAGGCTGTATTACCATGATAAACTTTGTGTAAGTAGGAAAAAAAAAAGTGAGCTATACTTTTTAACACTAAGTTTTCAGAAAAATGTGAGATTGAAGGGAAACTAATTGTCTGTGGAAGAGTTTAATTCAGTTGATGAAACCAAATGGCTTTTTGCCCTTTGCTTATTTGCTATCTTACTGTTCAGAAAGGTAAAATTTTCATATAAAATACTTTGATTACTTTACTGCAAAGGTGTTGTTTGTGGGTTTTTTTCCTAATAAATGCAGAGCTTTTGTTTATATATGCAGTATGGTCTCCTGTTTATACCCACATGGACTGAGTTTTCTACCTAAAAGTTCTCTATTAATTTTTCAGTAGTATAGCAAAACACTATCCTCCTGTGCTGGACAACTGTTTTGACATGGTAGGATGTATTTTATTTTTTGTGTACAAACCATTTTGATTGCAGGATTGCACAGACTCAACGCTTGCATTTTCTCCTCCAACTTTTGAATCTCCAAATAAGCATGTATAAAACAGTAGGTCAAGAGTGTTCTCAGGCATCAAATGCATCAAAAGTTCATGTGATCATTAATTTAAAGAATTCAAAGTACTCAAATGCTCACACCCTTTGACAAAATATGCCTTAAGTCATGGATGAATGTTGTCTGAGGAAAGGAGGCTGGAACTTTACTGAAGGAAGGAGCATCCCATCTCATTAAATAGAATACCAGATGAATACTACAGTAGCACTGCAGTTGGATCCGCTGAATATTGGATTAGACACCTCTCCAGTTTGCACCATAACTAGCATATTTCTTCATACTTCAACTGTACAACATGCACCTGAGTCATACTGTGCTTTCAGACTAGTACCCAGCAGACCTGCTGAAACCTGCAGAAGACCTGAGCCTGAGAAATTCTGAAATTTGTGCTGAACAGAGGGTTGATAATATAGAGATGTTTTTGTTATTGCTGACCAGTACTTACATAAGCCCAAGGTCTTTCCTGCTTTTTGTACTGCCATGCTGGTAAGGAAGTTGGGGCTACATGGGAAGTTGGGAGGAGACACAGCCAGAATGGGAGACCCAAACTGACCAAAGGGATATTCCAGACCATATGAGATCATGCTCAGTATATAAAATTGGGGGAAGAAGGAGGGAGGGGAGGGCATGTGATGTCATTTGTCTTCCCAAGTAACTGTTACAGGTACCTCTCCTGGGGAAACCTTAACACCTGCCTGCCCATGGGAAGCAGAGCATTAATTCCCTGTTTTCCTTTCTTTGTTTGCACAGCTTTTGCTGTTCCTCTGAAACTGTCTATATCTCAACCCACGAGTCTTTTCTAGGTTTAACTCTTCCAGTTCTCTCCCCAGTCCTGCTGGTGGGGGAGTAGCAAGCAGTTGCCTGGGGCTTGGTTGCTGGCTGGGGCTAAAGCATGACAACAGTGAAGGATTTAAATAGCGTGCCTATGTATTGCTTCCATTTTTCAGAATGCACTGGTGCAGAAACTTTTCTTCCTTTAGGAAATCTCTAATGTGAGAATATGACTGGATATAGTGCACATCTCCTGAGTGTGTAGTCCTCTAAAGTACTGAACAGCATGTGTTAATTAAATGTTTTTGATTGACTACTCTGAATCATCATCTCCTAAGGGTAAGCTTGATATACTTGAGAATAAAATTTTCCTAGTGATTGTCTGAAGAGCAATAAGGAATATCTTGAAAAAAAAGTCAAAGTCTTAGAGTAACCTACTGAAAAAAACACACTCAGTCTATTTCAAGTTTTGCATACAGCCTAATGCATTAAAGTACTTGGAAGGAACTTGATAATAGTATGGATATTCACAACTACGCGAACATGTCCATGTATTGTGAAAACTTAGGGTTGAGTAATTCAACAGGTAGAAAAACATTCTAACAGAGGGAGGTACAAACCATTTTTTCATAATCTGAAATGCTGTAAAGTTGTTCTTTTCATTATTCAGTAACTCATTCTGTTTTAAAAATATCTCAAGTAAGGCAGATGAGCCTGGAAAGATTTCAGATTATTTGGTTGCAAGAAAAGTAGAAAGAGCAGGATGAAGGTTTCACTTTAATGTCCACAGTGTGTATTTTTCAATAATCAGATTGACAGTCCTTTTTGCATATATATGGTAATAATGATAACTGTTTGTACAAATATTCATTGCTCTTGTCCAAAAGGAGTTTAGAAAAGATAGATAATGCGGGAGCATATATCACAGTGTTCTTCTAACATCTCTGGATATTAAAAGCCTGTTGTGCTTACAGTGGTGAAGGTTTGACAAAGAAATCCTATAGATATTCTGTCTTGGGGGAGTCCATTTTAAGCATTTTCTAATCCATACATTCAAGCAATTCCTCTCCTAATTCCCAGGAAGGGAAAGCAAGGTGCCACACTTCTTATGGTAGAAGTCACTTTCTAATTTTTTTTCCCCCTTTCCAGTCAGCTTTTATAATTGCTTCTTAAACCAACTAGGCTTCACAGATGTGGTGTATCTTCTCAGTAGGTGGCCCTTTTATTCCTTTTGAGTCCTGGTGGGGAGCCTATGCAGTCACAGCAGGCATTACATACAGTTCTACTCCTGAAGTGGTAGAAAGATGGTGAAACTGTACATAAACTTTCACACAATATTTTTAATTTCTGAAGTAACAGAATGTTAATTCATTACATAAAACTACAAAACTTTACGTTATAGTGAAATTGCTCCTTACTTTATACCTGGAGAGGAGGAGCACAAATCCTAAAGTCATGAAAACAGGGTCTGAATGAGATTTCAGCAGTCTCTTTGAGACATGTTCCAGCTATACCAAAATCACAAGTTACAGAATTTTTTCAGACTTACAACTTTAAAAGTAAGAACATTTTTGTTTTTTTCACTTTTCTTCCTCTAAGCATTTTTGTCCAGATTTGTAATCAAATTTTTAATCAAAGGATATAAATTTAAACATATCTACATTCAAACTTGTCTATATTCTGTATTTCTTTTGTAAGTGTATTGGATTAATATAAAAAATACCTTCTTCTTACTATGTAATATTGATTGTACTGTTTCTTGGCCAAAGGTACCTCCATACAAATAGAATTGAAATAAAAATAGCACATGGATCCTTCTTGCTTCTTTCAATCAACTAAAAATGACTAAAAAGGTATAGATTAGCATAGCTGCTTTAAAACAGTTGGAGATGATTTGGAAATATGAAACATGAAATAATTTATTATGACACTGCTTGTGCATTGCGTGTCCACCCACAAAAAAAAAGTATCACCGATGTCAGTGTATACATATATTTTCACATTCCATGTGCATATTTGTGTAAAACTTGTTCTTCCAGTCACTGCTGGCCACAGCTCTGAGTTGTTTTGACAACAGAAAGGAGAACTGGTAGTGCCAATAACTTTCATGCCACTGACAGGTGTTTGGGCTGGTAGAGTGTCAGTGAGCATTCTATACATAGTCACCTCTGTCAGTCAGTTGCAAACCTGGTCTATAAAAGACCTATAAAATTTTTCTTTGGAAACGTGTAGGCTTTCCGGGATTTAAGAAATACTGACTGTAAATAGCATGAGCTGCAGTAAATCGATAGTTATGAAGCCATGAAATTTCAGGGCCAAATTGTATTTGCAAGTGAATACAGTTTCTCAAAGTGATAGCTTGTATTTTTTAATGACTTATTCTATCTTATAGAATGTCCTTAATTTCCCAGAAATAGTTATATCAATATTGTATTCTTTCTCATGTAAGAATATCACTGTTTTCAGCACAATGAAAACAAGTGACTCCATTAGAATCTGAGCTGGATATAATACATCTTTATTACTAATACCTTTGAGCTATCTTTAGCATTAGCTGCTGTAAAATGAGTGTTTCTTCACTGCTGATGCAATCTAAATAGGTAAAACATGCAAGAATCTGCTTGCTTTCCCTGAGACTAATTCTGTCCCTTGTTTGATCTATTTGATGGTTTCATAGTTTTCCTTTCTGTCACAAAATGGTCTCAGAGATGTGAAAGAATATTCATGTGTTATGAAGTAAAACAAAAATGTATCTTGTACAGTGCTCTGAAGGTGACCAGTTCATCCTTGCATGATCACAACAGTGGTGGGATATGTCATTGGAAAGGCACAAGCAGGAGATGTACTCAAATGAATAGTAGCTTTTTTTTCCCCATCATGATAATAGTGGGGGAAAAAAAGCATCTGAGGTGGGCTTACATCAAGACTATATGTTTGACATTGATTGTGTGCTCATTGGCTGAGATACCCAAGGATGCTCGTCAGCCAGGGTTTGTTAGGAGACAGGTTTCTGTAGTGCACACCAGCAGCCATCTCTATTTAAGATTTGATGGTTGCATTCCCCAGTATATTTTGTTACAGTTGTAACAGCTGAACCCAGAGGATGCAAAGCTACATGCCTGATACTGCTCACGTACTTTTCACATCAGTATTTATGCTCTGCACAAATACTTTCAATATTTACAATTCTGTATTACAGCATCCACTTATTACTTCAGGGTTCCACATCCTTCTAAATACCAATTTTCTTTAGTCACTTTTCAAATATTTTTTTCCTATTCCTGTCCCTCAAATACTGAGGGAAAATTGCCTTGCAGGGAAAGAAGAAAATTTTACAGAAACCTGAATACTGATCTTAAACAAATCACATCAAGTTATGATCCAGGCTAAATTTCTCTGACCAGGGCTTTACAAACCCTAACTTGAATTCAAGGCAGCTCTGCAGCCAGCATGTAAACTTGGATTTCCCTGTTGTTAACATATGAAAGACATTGGTCATATTAGTTTGGCCTATATTTAAAAATCACCTAACTCATGTGATGTTTAAAACAGGAACATTACATTTTGTTTGTCCCTCTTTCTTGTTAGGCAAGAAGAGAACTTTTATCCATGCTTTTATTAATACAATTTAGTCTTCAGGTATACTGCAATATAAGCAAATAACAACTTGAAACTCTGTCATTTCTATCTTTAAAATATACAGGATTATTTTTACATAGCTGTCCATTACTTGGTTCCATTTCAATTTTTCTTAAATCCTGTTTTTCTTAAGTCCTGAATTCATATAATTTTTGCAGTGAAGAGTAGAAAGTTTTGTTGAATTTTGTAAATCTATGAACCAGTTTCCCAATTATGCATGGTGTCGTTGAGCAATAGCAAGGATTCATATGTATTATTGGTCTATATTTGTAGTTTGCATTTATACAGATGATTAATGGCTTTAAAACAGCTATTTCCTAGGTGTGCATTTCCAACATTAATCCAAATTTATGCCTTGTAGATAATGACAATTTTTTTCTGGGGCCCAAGTGTGCATCTCATAACGTTGTTGGTGAAAAGATCAGACTCTTAGAAATTTATTTATGTACTAAGTCCTGTAAGTCCTCTAGGGCCTTCCAAAGGGTAGAAAGCTTAATGAGCATTAATTCCCCTTTGATGACAGAGACCACTGATTTCTTACAGATAAATAATTTCTGATATGAGCATGGATTCTTCAGTGTAATATCTAAAGCAGCTTTTTCTGGCTAGAAGGTAAATATATCACAAGTTGCCAAAAGCAGCTGCAGCACCATGGAATTTGCATTACTCTGCTATGTCCTGACTCAGTGGAAGGTGATGGAAAGAAAGATAGCTCACAAGCACTGCTTGAGAGTCTGGCTGAACATGTTCCTGGTAAATGGAATGGCAAGACCAACAGAACTTCCCTGTGGTCTCACCCTGGGATGAGCAGTGTCTGCCTAGTTTTCTGTTGGAGGACACCACCATCATGAAGTTCTGTCAGATCTGATATTGACTGTTTAGCAGAATGGTTGACCTGATATTTGAACGAAATCTTTGAGGGTGTTATACAGGCTGACCATCCAAATTTTTGCAGGTGGGCTGGGAAACATTTCAAGGTGAGTTAGTCCTCTGTGTATGGTGACAACATGACAATTCTGTCATTCAGGCTTTTGGTGAATGTGGCTGTTACAGAAAAAGCTGAGATCCCTTATCACCACTGGTGTCATTGACAGAATGTCACGCCTCCTAGAAAGCATACAGAGGAACCACTGCTATATCTGGAAGCACTGTCTTCAGTGACTGTGTCAGTTCATGCACACACATACTGGAGGCATGTTGTAGGTAGAAACTGGAACAGGCAAAAATATAAGGTAATCCACACATTGGTAATGGCACAACAAGTATTGCCTGCCTTGACAAACTACTAGCTTCAGCCTTCAGGTAGCAGGACAGGGTGCTGCACACTGGCTGCCCCTCTGTACTGTTCCCATGCTATGCCCCACCAGGGTGTGTCCAAGGGTGTGTGCTACTGTGACACATTGGCCTAGAACAACTATTGACTAGGTATTAAAACTCACTGTTGATTTGCTATTTGCAGCATTCTGTCTTTTGAATTTAATAAACCATTACCATTCTAGTTTCTTTTCTCATTATTAATATCTTTCATGCTTAATTTTCAATAAAACAATGTCATTCCAGCTAAGGAGAAATACTGACTGTTTTGAGAAAAAAAGCACTCAGGTCTTAATACAGTTCTAGTTTACTTTCTTTTAAATCACAGTGTTCAGTTGCTTATTCTATTTCTGCTGGTGATAGTGATAATATTCCTAAGACAACATCTTATTGGGAATGCCAGTAAATGGTAATTCACGGAACGAATCAAAATTTTATTGTTGACTAGCATGACATAACTGTGAGAGAAAAAGTTCTGAATTTAGAAGTAATACTAGCAGTTTTTAAATACTGCATCTGAACACCTGAGTTTTAGAGGAATTGGACCGTGTTTCAAACAAAAAGAATGTATCAAAACACATTATTTTTATGAATTTTATTAAAAAGACAAGGTAATCTAGAATTAAATACATACAACATTGATTACATCTATTATTACTGTCTGATATTAATTAATAATGGACTAATGCAAGAAAAAATCAAGGTAGTAATTGAAATTAAATCAATAAATCAGTGTAACTACTTGAATTTAATCATGAGGTTGGCAGAAGAAATAGCCATTTTGGGTTTGGGGTTTTTTTCCTTACTTATGCCTTAGTAAGTGAAGGAAAAGTTGTTTTCTTTCACTTGAGTCTTAACTAGTGCTTCTGCTTTACAATGAGCACTAATCTGTTAGCAAACTCTTATGATGGAAAATTAACTAAGACAGGCAGTGAACTTAATTTCACCAGTTTTATAGAAGCGTAGAGATTAAAGTGATTCCTTTAGCACTCACCGTTACTAGTTAGAACTCATAGCTGCTAAAGTAGTCATTTTACTTCTTTAGTTCAATTTCCTTCATACATAAACATAGAAAATTTAAGAAACTTCAAATGCATTGGATGCTTGTGAATACAATAGCTGCTTGGTTTCTTTGGGAAGCCAGCCAGGAAAGACACACTTCACTATTTGATCTTTTAGTGCTCTGTAGACTCTATTTTCTGTCCATACATTTGCACTAGCATGTGAAGGCCCTGACCACACACAAAGAGAGCAAATTAACATCTATCCCAAGATAAAAGAAGTGACCCCTTGATTTTCCTGGTCTTTCTGCTTTATATAGATATTTATTACAAATGTGATTATTATGCCATCTTTTATGCAGTGAAGGACTATGTGCAGCAAATTACTGTATCTTTCACCCCTTCTTCCTTTGGAGACCTTGTCAAGATAATAAAAGAGTACCTCTGTACAATTGTCTTAATGGTTATAGAAAACACATTTTATCTTATCAAGGTATTTTCTAAGTGACTGGGACTAAATCAGAAGTTTCATGAATTTTAGATACAATCCGTCCCTAACCCCATACAGGGAACAATCTTTGAGTTTTATGTCAGTTTGTTAAATTCTACTCAAGAATTATAAGTACCATACAAAATCCATTATCAGAACATTATTATAAGATCTGTGAGACCTGTAACAGAAAAACTGGAACCAACCTTCTACCTGGTCTATAAACCATGGTACCATTCTTGGCAGTAGGAATTACTGGCAATTGTCAACATCTAGTTAAAGTGATTCAATTACTTAATTACTTCCTTGCATCGGGCAATAAAATCATGGAAGTAATTTTGTGGCTTCACTCAAGAAAAAAACACATGGATTGCTCCAATCACTTTTAGCCTAAATACACACAGCTATGCTTGTGTCTCTATATGATGGCCTTCCATTTGCTGTAGAGCAAACCTCTCCTGTGTTGTGCTCAAACATGGACTTCTCTGACTGACATAGCAATACAGCTCTGTCAACCTACTGCTAGTGTGCCAGTCTTAAAGTGAACTATGTCATAGAGTTTTCTATCATTAGGATGTAAATCAGCAGCGTATGTGAAAAGTCTACAAGTAAAATGTAACAACACGATTATAAAACTCCATAGTAGCATAGAGATTTCCTCAGTTGTCTACTGTCAGTTCAGGTGGGCATATTGCCCAGTCTAAAGTGGTGTGAGGCAGGGCATGCAGGTGGGGCCAGGCAATGAGTTGGGTGTTGCTGTGCAGTTACTCCATTTCTGTTTCCAGAAACTAGTGCCCTGTCCTGCCTGTATGCACTAGGCATGGCCCAGCGCCCAAGATCATTCAATTGCATGGGTTGGGATACGAGCTGCCAACTGCCATGTTTGGCGCATGAAAACAGCAATTTTGAGCTTACTGCAAAAGAAATGAAATGGTATGTAGTTGCTTTCAGAGATAATATAGAAAGCTTGGGTTATCAAGTAGCGGACATTCTCTGCATACTGTGCAAATACAGAACCAGATTTTCAAACGTTTTATACTGGCAGCTGTGGAAAAAAAAAGTTCATGACAGGTCCTTTAGCACAAAGAGAAACTGATGAAAAGAAAAGGACCATATAGGTTTATAAGTATTTCCATCCTCCTAGGAAACCATTCTCCTCATTAGGGAATTAACAACCATGGTTTTCTAGGAGTTATTGAAGAAATTTCTTCTGAAGGCTTCAAACAATAGTGTTTAATAAATGGATTTAATGTGTTATGATGCATCTTGTCCCCTGGGTTCCCTTGGGGCAATGGCCTCTATACTTGTGCTCTGAACAATTTTGCTTAGGCCTGAGAAATCACCAAGGAATGACAGTAATGGATTGACTCAAGAACACAGTGGCTTATTCTTACATTTATTCACTCACACACAGAGGTGAGCAAATGCTAATACACAGACACTTAAAAAAAAGGAAAATGTGGATTTTTTTCATCACAAAAAAGTGTAAGGAAGTGGTAATTAGAAAAAAAACAAAACACAACGTTTTTCAAGACCATTATGTAAGTCTAAAATTACCAAACTTCACTACTGTCTGGAGTTTCTGATCTTTAATGAAGTACATTTCAATTTATCAAATTATCTTTTTCTGAGAAATTATTTCATCAGCCTTCAAATTTCTATGGTTTACTCGTAGAAAATAGTAGGCAATAAGTATTGGCAGGTCAGATTCTTGCACTAAGCTGACATATGCTAATGTGATTTCAAACAAAATTGACAAAATAGAAAGATCATTACCAAATATCATATATGAGACTTATGATATGCTTGCATGGTAACTACAGTGTGGGCCCACTGGCCTTAATGATACAGAAAAAGACACATTTTGAAGGACACTGCAGCTTCTTCTATTTCCATTCAATGGATTTCCTTCCCAGGCTGCCAATATTTCATTTATTTTTCTCTAAATGGATGAAACTGCTGAGTGTTGCTTCAACATCCTGTACTGACTTTTTATGCTGTCATTTTAAACACTTAATGAAATGCACTGTATTTGCCAAATTTCTAATGGTGGCTTTCCTTTCATGAGGAATTGACATATGATTATATTATTTTATTAGTGCTTAGAGAATATAGTTTGTTTGACTAAAAGTTCAAAAGCAAGACAGAACAGAGTATAATTCAGAATGAAAAAAAATTCCCTGACTTCTCAATTTTGAATTTGGATAGGAATTGTGGAATTCAGGCCTTTTCACTTCATACAACAAAGCTGTAATGGTTTATTTTGACTTTGGATGTAATGGTTCACTTATGATTTGTGTTTCTCTTTAATAGTCTATTTTTAATCCCATGTGCATTTGTTTTGTTTTTATAATGTGTTTCCAGTTAAGACATACTATATAAAAAACCCCACTTTTAATGTCTACTACAATTAATGCTCAAAGAATTTCTTTTAAAGCAAAATAAACTCAAAATAAAGTGGAAAAACCAAATTCAAATTTCTAAATCAGGACAAAGAAGAGAGCAAGTGGTTACAATCCGGATGAAGTAGAAAGGTGTCCAAGTGAAGATTGTAAATTACTTTAATCACTAAAAGGCTTAGTGAGGAAGTTGTTTATGATTTTGGTTAAATACATATCTTATTTTTCACTTGTCTGGGGTTCTGTTTTGCACATCAGGGTATGCAGACTGGAAAAATCCTGCTGGTACTTTACAAGAAAGGATAACTGTGCCTTCACTGCCACAGGGAAGACCCAAGCCCCAATTAATTCACATTAATTAGGTAGTTATTAAACATAGTATTGGCTATAGTGTAGTTATTATTAGTGGTAGCTTAATTATGTTAAGAGGAGGAGGAGGCTATATTTAGCTGGCAGTTCTGGAGGAAACCTTGCAGTAAGGATGTCAAGTATAACAAATGATGTGGGTCCTTCTGTAAAGGAAACCATGACCTTCCCTAGGAGTGCTTTGATGTGCCAAGCCACAAGGGCAGGTGGAGTTTGAAGGCAATAGGAAGTTGGACTGAATTTAAGCTGTTTAAAAGAACAGTTGATCTTGGGTTTTGAAAAGGCTAGAGAAGAAGTACAATGTGATCATTGGTAAGGTAGAATTCCTGCCCACATCTCTTCCAGCAATACAGTGGAAGAGTACAGGCAGGCTTTCAGAGGATTTGGATGCTATGACACAATCCAGTACTAATATTAAATGGCAGGGATTTTTGAGCTTTTTCATATCTCTGTGCATTCATGTTTCTTTAGATTTTCTATTTCTGTCAAAAACACATGCCTTTTGCTATTTTTGAGTTGTTGCTTCTGTTCACTTGTGAACTACAGTTTGAGTCTCGGAGATAAACCCTTAGAAGAAGATATTCTCCCCCATCTATAATGAAAATTCTTAAAATGCCACAAAGTGGTACTCTGTAAGATGTATAGATACATGCCCATCTATGAAATTACTTTTGTTTTTGTCAAAGAAAAGCAAGCTGTTACCCCTAACAAACTGGCTGAAATTGTTTCTCAAATGCGAATTTCTGACAAAATATTACTTCATCTTTAAATTTACACTAAAGTGATTGATGAAGTTGCAAATTCTGTAAATTAGTAAAAATTGTTAAAATTATGAAAACTATGAAAATACTGAAAATCAAACCCTGTGTTCCCAGACTGTTTCTCCTGCTTGAAGAATCACATAATTAAAAATTAACAGTTAGAACTGCATGTCTTGGCACATCCCTACTTGATCATCCACAGTGTAATTAAGTTGTTTACTGTGAAGAAGAAAAGAAAAATATTTTATCTAGGAAGATCAGTAGTGCAAGTTTGGGAGGTCTAACAATTATCTTTTCTTCAGCAAATGTCCATAAGAACAATTCCAGTGACACCGCAAAAGAAGACAGAGATTAAACCAAAACAAATGCATTCATAAAAGCAAAATTAAAAGTGTCTGTAGCATGCAATTACTGGGTGCCTCAGAGAGCCATATGTCTGTCAGTTCTTTTGGGATTAAAAAATGAAGCGTAAACTAAAACCATCGAAGACATTCTCACTGGATGACGTGCACCATGTCTGGTGTGTGTTTTATCAGCAATGTAGCTCAGGAATGCTTGTTTCTCTGATAAAATGATTCTGTTACAGATTTCTAAGGCTACATTGATAAAGCATTTGTGAGAAGTCAACCCTGACAGAAGTATATTTGGCCTCATCATAGAACTGAAGGACTTGACTCATATGAAGGCAAAAGTCCAATTGGCTGATGCTAAAGATGCCAATGTTTTCATACTGAAGCTGCAGCAGTTTTGATGTATGTGTCGTTTCCTGGCTGGATTGCCATGTTGGCAAAAATGGTCCATATCTTCCAAATGTTACTCATAGATGTGAATCTGACTGCAAAGTGGGATGTCCTTGCCTGTGAACCTTGTGTGAGGGTTACCTTGCACATCAGTGCAATAGTGGCACTGTTATTCTTTAGAGGTGTTAATTAGTCATGCTTTGGAAAGGACAGGAGGGGCACTAGTTGTCCTTTGATCCTAAGGTACCTATAAAATTAATACAAATATGTGGATAGGCTTTTTTGCATAAAATAACTGTCTTGAATTCCGTTTCCCATAGTGTTTCTGGCTATAAGAATCTAACTAACTAGATCATCTGCAATTCTACAGGAAAGAGGTTGTATCTACACCTTACATGCAATATTCAAGCAATATCAATGAAAAGCTGTGATCAGGGTAAGGAACACATAAAAAGAAAAAATGAAAAACATTCCCAAGACTTTGCTTGTGATTCAAGATGCAAACAACCATGAAATGCTCAGTCTGTTCTGGGTACTAATAAAATGTGGTACACTCTTCCCCATACATACAAGTTCTTGTAACTAAATTGGGGGGTACATTTAAAAATGTGTGTTTTCACAAGAAACAAGGGAAATTATTCATCCTTAGCTTGAGCATGTTAAAACCAGAAAATCTGCACAATTTAGGCTCCTTTTATTACTAGCATAGTGAAAAAAAAAATTATGCTCTGTGATCAGAGTTCAAGAAAGGGTACATTAATCCTTATTTGATAGTGTCTATTTTCCTCTCTTGATCATAAAGGATCCCACAGAGATTAGTTCAGGCTTAACATCTCACCTTCAGGCATCTTAAGTCTGATGCCACTCTACAGGTCCTCTCCCACACTCTTTTTAGGATATGATTGGTGGAAGGAAAACATGACTTTATGATTTAATTATACTGGTAGCCATATCTTTCACAGGTAGTTAATTTTACTATTTCTGATACTTTTCCTTCCTTAATGTTATTTCAAGTTGTAACAGATTCATATTTAAACTGACTTTACTACAAAATCAAGTTGACATCCATTCTTTACAAATATCAAATACAAATAAATGAGATAATAAGAACAGCCCTATGCTATTACTTCACTCTCTAAAAAATATTAAAAGTGGAGGCCAAGAATCTGCTTTGTAGACTCTTAGGAATTGGCTACAGAGGGATAACAAAAAATCTGATTTTATAAACTTAAAATGTGATGTCAGACTACCAAACTGATGCATGCTCAGCTCCCCAGGGCATGCTTATCTTCTCAAGGTAAATATTGGCCATCATGATTTTTTTCCACTGATTTATTTTTTTTAAATTATAAATATCCATGCATATACTACATGGAGAGAGATGTCAGATAGCTCTGTGATAATACAAATCTTTGGAAAATTAACAAAATTCATGCATCTATCTGTACATGAATGTACTTTAAAATCTCTGATGTGAATAAATCCAATCCTGTTACAGTGTCTCTCTAGCAAACACTCTCTCTTGGGAATCTGTGTGGCCAGCAGTTGGGCTTGGCAGGGAGCCAACCCAAACCGCCACAATTGCATAGTAGTTTAATGTTGTGATGGAGATTGTCTAATAGTCTTTATAAAGACTTAGACTGAGAAGAGCAGACAGCATCCATCTACAACTGCTCTGGGTGGTTAGTGTGTACTACAAAGTAAAGAGCACCTTACTTTGCTCTGAAAGTGCAAGGTAGACTTTTCACCCCTGGTGCTTCTGAAAGGCACAAGAGCTGGCAGACTTAGAACAGACAAATGATTGCACTCCTTCCTACTGTGAGGACTCAGAAAAATAGGTGATGTTTATTGCTGTGGTGGTTTAGTTTTCTTGGTTTTGGTCTGGGCCTGTTGAGCTTCAGTGTTGAGGCCTTGGGGGCACCAGGCAAAGTATCACCAGCCAGTCGAGGGAGGGGATTGTCCCACTCTGCTCTGCCATGGGGTGGCCTCAGCTTGGATATTGTGTGCAGATTGGGGTTCTGCAGTATAAGAAAGATATTACCCTCTTAGATAATGTCCAAAGAGAACAACAAAGACGGTGAAGGGCCTGGATGGGAAGCTGTATGAGGAGTAGCCGAGGGCACTTGATCTGTTCAGCCTGGAGAAGAGGAGACTGAGGGGAGACCTCATTGAAGTTACAACTTCCTTGTGAGGGGAAGAGGAGGGACAGGCACTGATGTCTTCTCTGTGGTGACCAGTAACAGGACCTGAGGGAATGGCCTGAAGTTGTGTCAGGGGAGGTTTAGGTTGGGTATTAGAAAGAGGTTCCTCACCCAGAGGGTGGTCGGGCACTGGAACAGGCTCCCCAGGGAAGTGGTCACAGCACCAAGCCTTCAGCATTCAGCAACCTGACAGCATTCAAGAAGGTGTTGTACAGCATTTTTGGCACACTCTTGGAGACGGTCCTGTGCAAGGCCGGGAGTTGGACTTTATGATCCTTGTGTGTCCTTTCCAACTTGGCATATTCTGTGATAGTAATATCTTCAATATTTTACTTGCTGTTTAGTATTTCTATAAGAAGCTATAGGCATATGTCAAATTCTTAGTCATCTATGCAGCTGTAGAAATAATAGAGCATCAATCAGACTTGGAAATTGAGTTAAAGTTGTCAATTTTATTTTTCTGTGCAGTCATTATATATTTAATATTTCCTCTTGTTCTTCAGGGAATAAGTTTAAGAAAAATTACTTCCCCTCTAAATGGTCTCACTTCTTGCAAGTGCCCCAAGTATGCCTTTCTTGTGATAGATTGCACTTGATTCCACACAGCTTCTACCTGCTCTGTCTGGAGACAGTAATCAGACCCATCCAGATGTTTTTGCCTCCTTGCCTGCTTGATAAGGACTCTTTGTGATAAATTTCAAAATAGCCCATTTGTATCCAAGGTCTTAGGTGTGTGTTGAAAAGCTGAGAGTGGTATATCATTTTAACAAAATATTTAAATTGAAGTATGTGCAATTATTTCTCTAAATTGTTTTAGGTGGAAGGAAAAGCAAGGAATTAAAAATGAATGAGAAAAAATACATTTAGCATTATGGAGTGTTCCCCACCTATTAGGTTACATACACTATTTATCTTTCATTATGAATTTTATCTAGTGTAGATGTACTGACTGTCCTTCAAAATATTCTTACTATATGCATCTTATAATTCATTTATAGGACTGGTTTTGAGTAAGATTAATCTATTTTTACTGAACACTAGAGTTCTGAAATGCAGAATGAGAAAAGTAGCATTTTAACACTTTTGAGTGTAATACAATTTTTATTAGTATTATCTATTTTCATTAGCTTTTCTGTGACTGGAGAAGCAAATTTGTGCTGTGTTCATGTGAGAGCTCATATAAAAAATCTGTTGTCAAGCTAAAGTTAATTACAAATCAGAAAGCATTTTGGGACTGTTCCTTCAGGTGAAAAAATATACCATCCAATAATGTGAATGAAAAACTACAGAGAAATATAAACCTACAATATTAAAACTCAGAATTATGTTCACAGTGTCCAAATATTCCATGAGATGAACTTTTTTTATAAAAATTATCACAACTGTAAATGATAATGACAACCTTTTTTGTTATATAAACATGTAGGAGTCCTTTCAACAAGTTGTTGTAATGCCTGAAGCAGCCACCTATTCAAAGCATGGTTTGGAGCAGAGAAAATTATGCCCAAGAACCAATCTTCACACCATCTATCAAAACGAAAGTGGTATTGAAACATTTATTTCAGTAGAAGAGGGAGGACTTCTGAATTAAGCATCTATACCATACGAAAACCTGAAGGGAAACTACTCTTCTTCACACCTTTTCTTTTACTGCTGGTTCAGTGCTCGGCCAAGAATGAAATACAGAGAGCTCCAGGTAGTTTTTTTCTCTGTTCTGTGAACCTGACTTCCAGGTTAAGGACTATTATAGAAGACACAGAGCAATTTAGGCACAATTTAGGGTCCGTGATATCAGATAGCAATTCAGCAGAGGTTCATAGAGTTCAGGGGTCTCAGGAGCATCAGATTCACAGATAAATTGTCCTGTTAGGTTGCAATCTAACCAGGCAGGACTGCTGCCTCACCGAAATTGTTACTTCCATCTCTTTGTTCTATGGACAGAAGAAAGAGGTCTTCCCAGACAACCACCAGACAAGAGGAACAGAAACATTACTGTAGACTCAAATGAAAAAGTAAAGGTTTTAGGTGTTTTCTTTTTAAATTTTTTTCCAGGACACTCACTTTGAAAATTACTCACTAAACATGTTCTTTTTAAAAGGTGTTTTTGTACCAAAATAGAATGCATTATCCAGTGGGTCTCCATGGTAACTTTGTTTCTTATTAAATGGAAGAGGAAAAAAGCCTAATTAACTCATATGACCTTTTATTTGTTAAAGTGTTCTACTATACCTTCAGTGACTCTGCTGTGTATTGAAAGACATCATTTCCCTTTGGCTGTTTTTCTTTTTAAAGAGTTACATGTTTTTCATAGTAAATTTAGATCATCATGTGCAAACAGGAAATGGTATATCAAGGGAAAAAATGATGCCTATTGAAGCTTGTCTTAACTTTCAGATGTAAAGCTACTTTACCTTCATGCTGCTGGAATACTCACTATGTTCCTTATTCTTTTTATGAAAACCTAAATGATAGGCTTCCAGCAATCATATCTGCTAGTCAAGTGCAGTCCTTTACACAATTAGTTTAACCTCTTTACCCAGGGAAACAAACCAAAAAAATTGTTTTATCCAAGCCTTTTAAAAGCATTCTAGAGCAAAAATTATGAAAAGGAAAAATAAAATAAAGTAAAATAAAATAAAAACGTTTCCAAAGGAAAAAAGGACAAGAAAATCTATGAGCCTTGTTATAATTCACACTGTGACATCTTTACTTTTGTAATGGTCATAAGAAAGTCATCGACTGTATTTGTACAATAACACAGGACTGGGTGATACTATGAATGCAGAATAATGAAAGCTATTTTTTAAAAAATCCACGTAATCTTCAAATATTTTTCACTTCTACATATCTTAATGTATAAAAAGAAAAAAAGTCATTTGAGAACAAATGTTGAGTTTAGTTTTTTGAATTTTTCACTCACAGACTGAGTGTCTATAAGCCTCTGCCCTGGCTATCCTGCCACAGTTAAGAGATTTTACAGAAGGACTTCAGCAGTAAAGTTGGACTTGGTGGCCTCAGAGATATTTTCCAACCTTGTCAATTCTGTCATTTTCTGAAAGCTGCCATATGGCCCTTAGGGATGCTCAACATGGTCTTGATAGGGGAAGGCATCATTACCAGTGAGGAGGAGGGAAAGGAAGGAGAAGACATCCAAGCTTTCAAATTAAGGGTACCCCAAAGGAGTTATTCAAACTACAGGCATATGTGTGAATGCCTCCTCTCACCACAGTCATTCAGGAAGCTGCTTGCTATTTGCTCAAGATCCATCACTAAGCCAGCAACAGCCAACAACAGGTAACAGAATGATGTTCATCCAGAGCACGATACTAAACTTCACCCTGTTGGGACGCAAAGCTGGCATGTTGCAGGACAGCACTTGTGCATCACCTGAAGTAGGGCTCTTGTGGTTCCTCAACTCTCACCACAATCTAAGTCACACACCCTCCAGTTACCTCGGAGGTATTACACCAGTGCTGCCATGTAACTGGTTCTTGGATGTGAGAAGAAACTTGTTTCTCAGACAATATTGTGTTCCTGTTCTTTGCCTTGCTTTAAATAACCTGCTGCAGCTGGTATTCAGTCTGTGTTTTGTTTGAAGTGGCACTGAGGGATTCCCAGTGACTCAAGTAAATAAAGTTATTTGAAATGCCACTGCACTCTGACAGTGCTTGGCCTAATTGAAGCTGGCTTAAGTAAAAAAACAGACCTAGGAATAAAACATTTTAGAGCCATTGATTCTAAGTAATACACAGTGTTCTCAATACAAATGCAAGCCTCTCCTTATCCATTACAAGGGATATTTTTGTTAGGTATGCTGGCTCCAGAAAGCAGCTATTTTTTATATATACCTGCATTGTATATTTATTTTTGCTTCCAAATGGCATAGTGCTCTTAGAGGTCTTCTTTTAGGGTTTGCCCTTTTTCATTGGCCTGTTTATCTGTAGACTTAGAGTTGATTTGCAATGAACAGAAAAAACAGTTTCCAAAGTTAATATGAATTTGTTCTCTTGATACAATATCATCTGGGATTAGGAGAACATGATTTAAGTACCAACTGATAGCCACTATCTCTGGAAAAAGGAGCCAGTTCCCGTAAGACTGGTAGCTTTGTGCAGAAAAGAGAGGATCCCCAAACCAATCACTGGGAATGAAATAGAGTGAGAAGATGGGTATGGCACTGGGACCTGACCACTTGATGGAAGCAACTGGGGAGGAGTTGAAAATAGTTGGAAAATAGTTAGAATATGTGTGTGCTTAAAGGTAAGCCTTGTTATATGCAGGTTGAAGAAGAAACTGCCTGGGTTACATTGCAGTTGGTTCTGGTCAGAGCCTAAGGGATCGCAAGTAAATATATTTTCAAAAAACAAACATTTGACTGATGGGGAGAACTGAGAAATTTGGTTCAATCAGGGTGTTTCAACATTCTTGTGCAAGAGGGAAATGATGGGTCATGGAGAATAATGTAGGGGAAATGCGTGAAGGGTTGTAGCCATGTGCAAGACAGAAGTAGCTCAGAGAAATGCATGGACAACCATCAGCACACTGCTTGAGATACGTAATAATAACAGCTGGATCTTGTGTGAGCTGTGAGTTTAGATGAGTAGCTTGGAGCAAATTAGTAAACAGAGCCTTAGCAGTGCAGGAAGCAGAACAAGGCACTGAGCATTTAGGTTATTTTCTTTTCAGAAGAGTTCTCCTAGCCCTTGCAGAGGACCTGAATAGGAAGCCATTCTCCTTAAAAGAACACCCTTAAAAAATCCATAACTGCAGCTGCAACAGAACCTGGTCACTTGCTGTTCCACAATCCCTGCTTGATCTCCAGCTGACAGAAGTGCGATTTAAGAATTTCCTCATTCCAAATGCTATGCATGAGAACAACCAAAGTGTCACATCACTCACTGAAGAAGTACCATGGCAAGAGCATTATAAACCTCTGATTTTCTATAGGTCAGTATAATTTCAGGTACTAGCAATGTAGCAGAGAAGAGTGCTGACGGAGCAGTACATAGGGAAACATTCACCACCTGCAGTGGTGAGAACCACCCTGTGTTTCAGTGGGACAAAGAAGGAACTGGATAGTTAGCAAGGAATTGAATTAACTTCCCCCTTATATGGTTGGGACCAAATACTTCCATTCAGTTAAAAGGCTTCTTTTCAGTAAGCTCCACCAATGTGAGAAACTGTATCAGAGCACTCACTTCCCTCCCGTGTTGTGTACAGGTCCTGAAAAATCTGGACAGCTCCTTTGCCTTCCTGCCCTAATCCATTCTGTATCCATTTAAAATGGTGAACACAGAATACTATTCAGATCAAGTATGACTCTGTGAAAGGGTGATGCTACAATAAATGTTCCTGTAACAATATTTTATAATGTTACAGTAGTTCTTCTTCTTTTTTTTAACAATAGAGACAGTATATCTATTTTCTATGCAAAATGGTAAACAATTCCACCAACAGTAAATGATCCCGTATTTCAGAGCAATATGAAAAAGTGAAAAAGATAGTAAAACACTTGCAATCTGGTGCCCTGCATCATCCTAGTACATCTTGGTTTTTGCCGATCTTTGTTTTCTCATTCATGCCACTTCAGGTACCACAAGACTGGGACAGAACTCCTGGGTCATCAGCTTCTACAGGTTCATCTCCTGTTATGCATCAATTAACCTTTCTCTAGAACTGAGAAGTTGAAAAACCTTAAAGGTGTTCTCCCTCAAGGCTCCAAACAACCTGTTCAGCACTTCACTGTGATATTTCAAAATATTCTAATCTGCAGTTAATGTATTCATGGTTCATTTATACCTAAGCCAAATTGGATCTTTAGCATAAATACATCTGAATCTCTCTTGTTCTTTCTCCGCTTTAGACATTTATAGACAGCAATGACACCCCCACTCAGCTTTCTTCCTGCTTGTCTAAGCAAGTCACACTTCTCTATCTCAGCTAATACAATGTAGTTTCCATTCTCTAGAGCAGTCTGGTTAACCTTCCCCAAGTTTAGCTTATCTGAGTTTATGAACACAGGTAACCAGAAGTGTATGATCTAGCTGATATGACCTCCAGAGAAATATACTATTCATGGTTCTCGCTCTGTAGAAAAGGATGCACTCTAGATCTAAAGTTTCATATTCCAATATTGGTGGACATGTTTCCTGTGTTTTATTCTTTCCTGAAACCCACTTGAAGTTTCCAAGTATAAGCTTCAACTTCACAAATAATTTCTCAGAGCTGTGTCTGCCTACATGGCACTGCACCTTGTACTATTAATCTACCATTCACTGGTTTCTCTTTAGTCTTCGTGGCCGTTCGGTTTTCCCGCATTATATTCTGCTCTTGCTCTGTATAACTAACTTCTAACTTCAGCTCACCAGAAAACTAGTATACTCTGTGGTTTTTTGCATCATTATTTTTCTTTTTTCCTTCAAAGTGTTTTTCAGAGCTAATAGTACCTTTTAGCCTCAACATTTTTTTTTATCAATGTTGATCAGATTCTCCATTACATTTTTACAAAGGGTATAATTTTACTATGCAAGCACTCTTGCTTATTTAATAAAAAAATTTGCAGAGTAAGTTATTGCTTAGCAAGAATGGATCTGCATTTTACCTGGAATGTAAAAAGTACAGTGTACATCTAATTTACAGGCTAAGCAAGAAGCTACCAAGTACCTGGAGGACTTTTTCTTCTGTTACGGACTTCTGTTCATAAATCACTCTTTGATCAAAAGGAATTGATTCTTCTCCATAAATATATATGTAGAAAAAAAAATAAAGTGTCTAAGATGGTGTTTCCCCATAAGCTGAATCTTTCAAGAAGCATTATTGAACAAGGCACAGAAAAAATACGGAGCATGATATGTGTAAATGTGTTAGAAGCTGATGTGAATTCATTTAACCTGGGGCTTCTAACAATAATGTAGCTGAAATAATTTTAATTATTACTGTTCTTATTGGAGACAGTCAAATACTTTTTTCATTAAATCTCTGTGGCTTGTTAAATGAACTAAGTCAAGCATCTTTAAAAAACTGCATTAAAAATGAATATGACATCCATTATAAGAAGCTGCAACATTATATTACAAGATTATATTTACTTTTTTTTCCCTTTTTGCTAGATGTCAGGGTCAAATTCCAGTATACATTTGATTATGTGCTTTAGGATTGGCAAAGTTTGCACTGTGTCTTTTGGTGTAGTTGAGAGGAAGGCATGTAGTACTTTTGGGTACACTTGAAAGACAGTACCACACACTATTTTCAGTGCAGGCGCTCCTGGATTTTGTTTGATTACCAGACTTTGCCATCAGAACAATCATTTGTTCTGGTTGTCGTTTTAACTTGTGTTTTCCTGTACAGTGCAGGTGCCTGACAGTTGTTTATTTCCCCTGGTGGTGGTTTTGTTGCCTTTTGCTGAACTTTTAGTGTGGGCTGGCTGCTCCTTGAGGAATGGAGTGGAGAGGCCCTCAGGGGCATCCCTAGGAGCATCAGGGCACTACCACACCAAAGCAGAGGAGGAGGAGGCTGGTGGTAACAAGTTCACTCAACTATCCAGTATGTGCTAAGCAAGTCCCTGGCAGGAGGCAGGTCTGAGGTCAAGTCCGGAGGTCAGCCTGTGGGTCAGAGTCCAGATCTTGATCAGTGGGTACGTGGCCAGATGCAAACATGCTGTCACTGCAGTCACTGGCAGTGCACTGGGGTGCAAGACTAATTTTAAACCAGCCCGTGGGCAAGAAGGAGGATTCGTCGCTGGGGCATCTTTGCAGACCTAATAAGGAGGTGCTTCCACTGAGGGTTTTTAGCACAGCTTTTGACAACAGCTCTCTTCAAGGTCAGGCACCTGCACCATTATCTAAGCTGGCCCTGAGCCCAAGCAGACAAATCCCCAGGAGTAAGGTGATGTGCTCAGATACCTGACATTCAGTATCACTGTACAGATACAGATCAACTATCATGTTGAGTATGAAGAAGTGCCCCCAGATAGCAAATAAACCAGTGGTAAAGTTATTTTATTCACTGAAATTAGTTGAATGTGGTTGCAGTCTGTCACTGAGACTAAGTAGATTAATTGGTTCCTCACCAGCTATTCTTCTCTTTGAGAGAGGCCCAGAGAAAAAAACAAACAGAAATGTTTCAATTTATCTACCAGAAAATTTTGGACGTTTAATTACTTCCTTTAATTATTTGAGACATTTTTTAGGTTTGTAATAATGTGAACATCTTAATGCTACCTTAGGTGTTGTGGTTCTAGGACTTTCTCAAATGTCAGATAACAACAAAGGAGGGGAAGGCAGACTGATGTGATAAATTGAAGAGAATTACTGAAAGTTCCACAGTTCACCACAAATAAAACAACCACAAGGCTGAGATAAAAAGAGAGAAGCACTCTTACCTTTCCTCAGTTTTCAGCTATGAAAGAAAGCTATTTATTAAATGGTGTTGAGCTGACAGGGAGGTTGGAACTACAAGCAAGGAAACTGCCTCTGGCTTTTTCATTTCTGCTGTTTTGAGAGAAAGAAAACTTAGTCTCCATTGTTTGCAAATAAACAGGCCAGTATCAAAAGGACCTGGCTCCATCCATTCCTGCTTCTAACAGAATTAAGGGGCAGGACCCTGAATTTTGAGTAATTGATGAGGTCAACATGGGCAGCAACTTTTATGTTTCCTGCTTTGGTATCTGCTTACATTGCTGACAACTTTTTCCGTGTGCTGTACTTAAAAGAAATGTAACTATTTTAAGTCAAAGAATGTTTGATGATCTTTCTCTTCCTCACTGCTGGTTATGTTTAATCTTGGACTTGTACAAGAAAAAAACAATTTTTTTCAAAAACACTGCCTTCCAGGAAGATGGAACACCTTAGTGAGGACTCCTATGTGCAAGTATGAGCTCAAGTATGTTTTACTTTGACAAATTAAGACTCCTCCCACACATTCAGGATGTTAAAATATTTAAATGAGAGAATCCCAAAATTACATATTAGTGTGTAATTAGAATTGGGAAAAAAACCCAGCTGTTTCCCCCACTGCAAGCTAGATAAAGAGCACAATATTGTGAAAAGCAATGGAATCACTGCTACAAACCTAAAAAGCACTGAAGGATTGACATTGTAATATGAAAAAATTACAACAATCTTTATAAAAAATACAGAAAGATGTCAAAACAAGACAACCTTTGCATGATTCTTATCAGACAGATACTAATTTCCTATTGATATTCCTATTGATAGATAATTAACTAAATTAAATGCTATATATGAAATACATTTTGCTATGAGAAATGTGTTTTGACCATGCTATATCATCACTGTTATCTTTTGCTAACCTAACTTAATCTATTTTCAGATTTCAGTAGCTACTGTGAGCAAGTTACTATATTTCCCTTCTTAGTCATCAGAAGTGGAGTCAACATCTCTGAAAAGCATTTCTGCTCATTATCTTTTCCTTCTTACTTCTCCCCCACCCCCCACCCCCGCAATTTGTCTGATGTATGGGTTGGCTACCTGGGTGATACTGACTCAAATTTTGAGTAAGTATTTGGATAGAGCTAAGGAAATAAAGTATTGGGAATTATGTTGCCAAATGAATGGCTTTAGTGAAATCTATCTTATTGTGGTATTAGTATATATCTTGCTTACCCTATGTTTGGTAAGACCTTTGTCTTCACCTTCACCCATATTCATCTGAAGTGTGAGCGTTAAGAGGAAAATCCTTGTCTTGTTCAAGTTTCAGCTCAGTGTAAATGAAAATTACTTGGTCTTTAAATATAAAATTCCTGCTTCTGCAGCATTGTTATTCTTGATTAGTGGAAGAAAAAGAACTTATGATGTGCTTGTTCTATAATTGGACTCTCTTTCTAGTATTTATTTCTGTGGGAGACTTTTGTTTTCCTTGACTTCTTGTTCGGTTCTCAAATGCATATGATAATCTCACTTGGCTCACCCACTGCTACTGTTTCCAAGTGGCTGCAGTTATAAGTAGCTAACCTGCTGAGACATAGTTTATTTAATACCTGAAGCTGTCTTAGGGATCGGACGTTCCTACGGAATACAAACAATCGACAAAGAGCAAATGGACTTGGAAGAAATAAAAATCTAGCCAAACTTCCACCAGGTGAGAAAGAGTGTTGAGGGATTTCTATAAACAGCAAATAGTAATTACCTAAAGCAAATTTTAAAAAATAGTCTTCTGGTTGTTCAGAAGGTCTGTAATTGTGTTCCTCATAAAATAGGGGAATAGGCAAGCAAATTTTGAGCATTTATATTCTTTGGGAATAGACTTCTTGATAACATGGGGAGGAAAAATAAGAGGTAATAATCATTTTTAGTTTAAGCTGGTGCCCTGGGTTACACAAAGACTTGTATCCACCTTTTCTTTCCTCTTTTCCCCAAATATGCCTACTAATTTAGACTGTGGAGAGGGACTTAAGATTATGGTGGTACTCTATTATCCTAGGTGAAGAATGTATCCACAAATGTGAAAAGACTGGAATGCTGATGACTCAGGCAATCCATGTATTGAAGGTCTTCACACCTGCCACCTCAGGCTATGAGCTGAGTGTTTCTTTGTCCTTTCACAAATGACTCATCTCTGATAACTCCCCTCAGGGATGCATCAGGACAATTCATATGCATGGCCTGAAGTTATTCATCTCTGCTGATGACCATAATCATGGATCCATCTGTGCTGACATAACAGGCTACCATGTTAAGGTAACATCTTAGGAGGTGTCAAAGAGTCTTGAAATGATTCGTCATCTGGTAATAATCATACACTGAAGAACTCTCCATCCCAGGAGGGGTACTAGAGGCATTTCCAGTTACTCTGAGCCCACTAAAAGACCACACTTGGACTTCATGCAGGAGATTGAGGGTCTCCTCTTGCTCCACAGGATATCTACCACCCGGGGCTTCTAGCGCCACCTCAGCAGATCGGGACTACAACTACCAACAGAGCTGCAGTGACCAGGTCTCATTGCTGGATCTGGCTGGTGTCTTCTGGGTCCTTCCGGTCACTTGTGGGTCTGCAACCCTGCTCCGACTGCCTGTGCCAGCGCTGCAACCTCACTGTAGCACTGATGCTCCAAACCGTTCCTGCCCAGTTTTAACAGGTTGAGGGAGGCCAACCACAATCTCGTTTTGGTCTGATGGGTGGGAGCTTGGCAATTTTTCTGGTTAGCTTAACCCAGTTTTATCAGTATTGTTTAGCATTCTTCTTGGTAAAGAGTTGTTTCGTTTCTTTTCACTTACATCCGGGCATATTTGACCTCTCTATCTCTGTATTAGAGAGAACCAGGGGTATTAAAAAAGAGGAAAGAGACTTCCATCTGAGGTCTCTGTCCCCCCAAATGGTTCCAAACTGAGACGATTGGTTGCCCAGAACTGTGAATATTTGAACAATTTTGTTTCTACCTTGAGATCACCATTCTTGCTCACTTTGAATATCAGAACCTGCCTTCCTCAAGGCCCTTCTTATTAATTAGCTATCCTTTGAAAATTCCTTCAGCTAGGGAAGATGATGGGGAGAGATGAAATAGCCTAGCTTTCTAGCTGGACCAAATCATATTTCCAGCTAAAGTCAAGGCAGAAATGTCTGTACATAAGTTCTTGCAATTAAAGCATGCATTTACTAATAATGCATTCTTTGCAGTGTTTGATTCCAGTGATCATTTTGTCCCATTGCACTATGGAGATCAGAATTTCCTATTTCAACATCTCAGAACTTCTAAATGAAACTCCAATTATCATCAGATCAATTTAAAAGTAATGGTACTTCAAAGATTTTCGTTCCTTTTTTTTAGTTGTTGTCTGATTGCTAAACTGTCAAGACTAATTTGAACATGTATTCAAACATTTCTCCATATCTACGAAGCATAGAAGCTTTCAACTTTTTAAACAAAAGCCTAGATTCCAGAGTGTTCAGGTGATTTCAGGAGTCTCGACTAAGAAAAACATTGCAAACAAATACAGAAGCACAGAGAAGTCTGGTTTCAGTTCCATTCCCAGAAATGCTATCTGCCCTAGAGATGTCAAATTGAATAAAAGAAAGCAAAAGAAACAAAAAGAGTAGTTTTCCTTTCTAAATACGAAAGTGAGGTAGATATAAGGAAAAGCTTCCATCCATTACCACATTTAGTCCTATTTTATTTGAAAATTTCAACTCCATTAAACAAAACACACACCAGCTTGATTTTAATTATGTTCTTAAAACCCACTGACTTTCACTAATATTCCTTAGGAACTTGTATTTATGACCCTTACAACTTTTCTCTAAACTGGAATCTGTCTCTCAGGTTTAGATCACGTAACTTTAGGCACCTAATTGCGGTCCTGCTTTGGAGACTCTTCATTGCTCAGTAGAAAGTGGTAACAGGTGTTCGATATGTCTGTGGAAAATACTTGCATCTGTCTATGATATATGCAGCTTATGGTCACATATGTATTTTGTGATTGTTTGGAGATGTCATCCTTACTGCTGAACCAGAGGACTGTCCTTTTCTGCATTATTTCTGGACATGACTGATTCAGTGGACTGAGGAGGCAGCTTTGTTCAGTGCAGATCATGGGAAGCACACAGTGGTGAAAGGAGAAGTTGGTAGAGGCAACCCAATAGTCTCAGGCAGTGCAACCATTGGACTAAACTCTTTAAAGTAGAAGGCCCTAGGTGGCAATTTAATGACTTCTTCCAATTTGAAATAAGTTCTTTGTTCTGATTGAATTATGTAAATCAATATCAGGCACTGGCATGGTACAGAAAATGCAACATATTTCTGCATATCTAGCCATGCATTCAGTAACACCATCTTTGTTCCACAGAGTGATGACATCCTGTCAGACAAAGTTGTCCTTTATTGCTGTAGGTACATTAAAGAGAGAGAACTCTGAAAGAGAACCAGTTTAGGGATATGCTGAGAATTTCTGTGTGTATCTGAAACAGTTAGCAGGTGTTCATGCTCTGGAATATGCCAAGCCTGTATTTAGATCTCTCAGGTCTCATTGCCTAACAGTGTCAGAATACGCAGAAACCCTTCAATAGTGCTTGATTATAATCTGAATATTATTTTGCTTTGTGTTTTATTATTATTCACACCATGTGGACACAGGTATTTCTATTAAAATACTCTCATTTCCTTTTTTTTTTAACTTTTCTGTCAGTAATTGTTCAAAGAGAAAACACTGCCCGCTGAAGTGTGTGCAAAACCTGTCTGTAAGATCATACATAACACAAGAAAAAAGTTTTAAAGTGAAATAATCTATAACCTGACATTAAATTTCCCAATTATATGTTGAATAATTCATGTCTTTTCAGATTTCTTAAAAAATGGATCTAACAAGATTATATGAGATATTCAAGAGATAAAAGCTGTATAACTTAACGTTAGCACCAGTGGTTCTTAGACCATACTTCTGTCAGCTAGAAATATGTGCAAGGTCAAGATTTACATCACTGTAGAATGTGCTAGTTTTGGGGGGAAAAAAATAGGAAGAATTCAAAATATTGTAAAGATGAGACAGAAGTATGTTGTTATAAAGTATGGAGAAAACAGAATCTTCTTAAGTAAAAAATTGCTTTCAGGAAAATTGTAAAATATATTCTAAGGATTAGAGATATTATGCAGTATCCAGGAGACTGGATGGGAACTGGAACAGATATCTCTGAAATATTGCTGGAAAGAAATACTCTTTGGAGTATTGTGTAATGGTAGAGATTTTAACTTCCCACATAAAAACTGGAGAACAGAGAGAATAAAAGTGAATTATACGGTCAAGGTATTTATAGAAGTGTTGGCTCAAAGATTTATTCACATAAATACTACATGAGTAAGAAATTATGTTGGTTAAGGCTAGGTTTTTAAAGCATATAAAATATAAAGACTGATTTTAGAATACAGTCTTAGACTGAATAATACATGTTGGCCTTGCCCTATGTAAATTTACATAGGCATACAACTAGACTTTTGTCTAAGATTCTCAGTCTCAAAGGAACAAGCTTTAAATACTTAAATGGTACGGTACAGGATCTCTAATATGCTGTCAGTTTGGACTTTCCTTACATTAAAGTTGCAAAAATTCTTCAGAGTTTGCATCTCAAATAAAGAAGGATGAGGTTTCTAATCTAGCAGGCTCAAGTGCCATCTCTGAAAAGGTATGAGGAATAATCAGGAGTAGAAAAAGAGATAGAATGAGACAGGAAACATCTTAAAATTCTGTTTGCCCCAAGTCAAACTAGGTTAGGTTTTAAAATTGAAGTTATAAAAATGGAATTTTTTTTCAAGTTGTTTAGATGAAGAGCACAGTACCAGTTTTCGAAAGGTTGATAGTAACATCTATAATTTCATATTTTTATCATGGCAAATGCTTAGGTTATTCTTGTAAGAATTATATTTATGGAGAAGGACTTCCTGTTTGATCTGGTATACGTTTTGCTCTGTTTCTAAGAAGAAATGAGAGAGGTAAATCCTGTACAATAACATTGTATTGAGGTTAAAAAAGATTCAGTTGCTCCTTCCTGCCATCTTCCCTAGATGTTTCAGTTCAATAAGTATCATGATATTGACTAAGGAAGGGAAGGCAAAGGAAATTACGGGCATGTGTAAAAGAAAATTGCCTCAAACACTGTAGAAATCTCATTCATGAAACTCCCATTAGAAAATCATCATCCCAAAATCTGGAAAAATTGTCAGGCAAAATCATGGATCTTGATACCTAGTATTGAAAATTACTTTGTCATTACTGGGTGGTGGTTTATGACTGGAAAATTACCTATTTCAAAACAGAAAAATATGGTCCAACATCAGCTGCAGTAGACTGATTTCAGTAGTAAGCAAAACTTTAGAAAAAACTCCAAAGGATATTAATAGCATTGAAATAAATGGTACAAGAACATAACATCTTTTTACCCACATTAGACAAAATCAGAATAACACAACATTTGTCTTGGAAAAGAAAAATTATTTTTGTAGGCAAGGAGCTAGTGTATCTGATGTTCATTGTAGTGCTATAGTGGCATTTGAGACATTTAGCAATCTTGGAGAACAGAGAGATAGGAAAGTTTAAGGAAGGTAAGGAGGAGAAGACTGGTTGTGTCAAAAGAGGAAGGATAAAACTAGAGAATTAATCCCATCAATGTCCCTAAAGGATGACTTATGCTTTTTTCTGTCATGTTGTTAATGATGCAGGCAGAAATTATAGAAGTCTATTAATCAAACATGAGAAGGAAATAGTTTGGCCATTAAAGCCCAGATAATCATAGATTTCTGATTGATACATTCAGTCTGAAAAGTCAAGAAAAGCTTGTAAATATGAGTGAAGTGATGTTCTGCACAGCTATTCAGTATAAACAAGGAAGAAGATTGATTAAAGTCAGACATGAGTGAGTTCTCAAAGACCTACTACATAAAGAGATTGCCTGCAATAGCAAATTGTCCTTGACGAATGAGAAGTTCCCTCCTAGCCTCATGTTTATGGGCTAAAAGCTAAAAATCAAAACACATCTTAAGAGCTTCATGATAGTCAGATGCCCATTAAAAGAATCTCTTTCAAAACCAGTAGAAGTCAAAAGCAACACCAGAAATCCTTTCAAAGATTGCAAATTGCCTTACTAATTTGTCATAATTAATTGCAAGGAGCTGCCATCCCCTGGAGTGAGATCTCCATGAGAGACCCTGGCTGTAGGGAGCTGCCCTGCCTCTTGCTCTAACATACAGAGCAGAACCTTAGCTAAAATAAATCACCATCAAGTATCCTCAAAGTTCATTTATTAACCAATGCATTGGTGGCTGCTCTACCAGAGTAGCCATTGGTGGCAATCATTGACCTAGTATATGTCTGAAATGAAGTTTATCTAAATTAAAAATTATTTTTTGGCCTAGGCTAGCCATTTAGCTCCTTCCATGCCTGGTAAAAGATGTGTGCCTTAGCCTGATACAGTTGTCAGACAGGTCGGATAAATTCTGTAAATGCTTGTTCTAATCTGTCTGCTATTTAGACTGTCTTGATGTCCAGGTTGCCTAACTTAGAGACTATTAATGCTAGACAGAATGGAAAACACGTTCCATGGGTTATTTACAAAGATTTACGGTAGATGAAGGAAGCCAAGCTTTATATGCTCTCTCCAGAGTCAGGGCATCAGTCAGTGCAGAGGATGAGCGGGTGTAGGTTTCTTACTTTAGCCCCAGTTAATTGCTCATTTCTGGTGCATTGATTTGTGGCTACTTGACCATCTGGACTGAATCCCACCCCAATGGACATGAGTGGAAAGTGGCAGCTAAAGTAGAGCTGTCAGCCTTTCTTTCTTTTTGAAATGCTTTTGCTCAAACATATTTAACTTGGGGGTTAAAAAAAAAAAAAGAAAAAGTCTAATTTGAAGTTCCTAAGAATTAAAAAAAATTGGTAATTTGGTAAATACTGCATATTCCTTTTTCATTTTAAGGGGCAGATGGGAAGCCTTTTGGGCACCTTGGTCAAAGGTGCACCAAATATACATCACTGACCTAGTATATTTTGACTTTCGTGCTCTGCAAGAAAGGGATCTGTGTTTCTCCAGATGCAAATATGGGATATCATTCATGGTCTGATAACAGTGTTGACATTAGAGCTTTTACAAAATTCGAAACAGTTATCACAATTTGCCATGGGGTAATATTCCTCTACTTTTCCAGTTTTCAAAAGTAATTGAATTATTTAGCTTAAAACTTAAAACAAACAAACAAACAAAAAACCAAAAAAAGCCCCACTGTGGAACAGTAAAGCTACCCGGAAAATGTTATGAAACTTCTGAAAGTTATTAATGACTGAAGTTAGACAGTTTGGATGGAAACTTCCACCGTAGCAACTAGGGTTTCCAGTCCCTCTTGTTCTATAACCGTATTATTCTCCAGGTGATTCAGTAGTGCACTTGCACAAATGGTGGACCTATACGTGTATTAGCATATTCTTTTTCTGTCTAATCAATGCACTGTTTTCCCGCTATGTGCAGTGTTCCCTATCAGAGGTGTCAGGAGATGGTTCCCTTTCCTGGAACACACTAACTGTTCCATAGGATTAAATAAAGAGGAAGTTCTGCCTGGAAACTGTCCTAGTTTTGAGGAGATCCCAAATAGCTTGCTAAGCTGCTTTCCATAATACAGCTAAATATTTGTCTGAGTATAATTAACCCCTCTACAAACACCGTCCTTTGCATTTTTTATAAAAAGAAACATTGCAGGCTTTCTGTACCTGTCATAAAGGCGCAGAAGTAGGACATTCCCAACATTTTTCCTTAACAGATCTCCTTGGAGATTACCACACACTGTCTTAGAGCAGTTTCAGTGCACTGAACCCCATAATCCATATTTTCCTGTGCATTATGCCTCTTAGGTAACAGTAGATTGGGTTCATGGCACTCAGTGCTGACGAACTATATTTAAGTTACTGTATGCTGAACTGGACATTAGGGTTTTTTAATCTTGCATTAAGATGTTGAGTTGTGATTTAAATTTTCTTGCTTTGGAGAGGCCTCCTGAGGTAATTAAACAGGATGCAGTGTAAGGGTTGAACTATGAGCTTAACCTGGGGTACTTGCTTGAAAAACAGTGATGCAACTATAGCTAAAGAGACTTCTTTAAAGGTTTTCATTCATATCCTACAAAACTTCTTCATCTTTTAAACCCTGTGGTAGATTTTTAATAGCAGAGACTCATCAGTCTTAGGCTTGTTTTTTGTTTTTGCTTGTTTGTTTGTTTTACTGATAAAAAGAGATATCACAGCTAAGTTAGAAATTTGATAAAGAAACAGAGATTTCAGATAAAATATATTTTCCAAATATTCATATTTTTATGTAGTGTAAGTTGTAAAAGCAAGAGAATATTTTCATATCCTGTTTTGAGAGACAGAGGAAATTGAGCAGTTGATGAATGGAAATGCATTAGGTTGACTCACAGTTTCCCTTTCTTAATATAGCTATTCGATTAACACGTTCCTCATTATAATTTTTCACTAAATGCTATTTTATATTTATGTGAGCAGCTACAAGTATTTAATTAGTTTTATTAAAGAAAATATATATCTGCTGTCACACTGGTCAGCACTATTTTGTATTTTCATCATGCAGTTCTTTGGATTTGGATTTTCCTCTTGACAAATAAATGATGTTTGGGGCTAAAGACTTCTGGCAATGCTTCCTCATTGATTTATAACACTGAATTGGATTTCCAGTCCTGGCTTACACTGTGGCAAAGTCTGTTTTGCAGTAGCTTGCAGGTACCTGTCATTGTAACAGGAATGAGAAAATTATGGCAATTCCAAATCAGAACCTGGGTTTCTCAGTTTGCCACTATCTCTGAGAGCCTCCAAAAGGTGTTGAATAGAAAACAGGATAGAAGATTCTCCACAGCTGAGTCCCTCTTTCATTTACATTTTTTGACATTTTGTTATGACTCAGTTTTTGCAATATCATAACTCTTGTCATCTTGTTGATGGTTCCAGGCTCCAGTGACAGAATAAAATAATTAAATAATTTATGTAGTTGGTCAAAGACAGGTAAGTTAAAAAGAGTTTAAAAATAATAAAGTAACTTAAGTTTGAACCCAAGTGGTTAGATAGCAAGGTGTAGCTAATGAACATGTTATAAAAGTAGACCATAATCTGGAACACTGTGGGCTAAAAAAAAAGTAAATCCAGGTTCCTGAACAGAAACTGTTTCAAGCCTCACTGCTGTTCATTTCAACATGCATCACTATACTGGAAGTAATCCAATAAAAACTCTGAGAGTTCACCTTCATCCTCCTTTACCCTCAAGGATTTCTCTTTTGGCAGAATCTACTGTGTTCACACTCTGTTTTGCCACAGTTGTTCCCTTCATTCATATCCTGTGCTAAACTGGAAAATGTTTCTCCTTCAGAAGTGCAAAAATATTTGTAGTTAAAATTCCACCCAGACCTGCTGTTTGAAAGCGACTTTTTTCACTGATGTTTACCATTCAGTACTCAACCTTCAGTTTTTCACTTCAAATAGGCAACTACCTTGGATTTATTCCACCTTCTAATTGTATGCACTTTGGGGACATCCACTTTGCAGAAGCTATCAGTCTTGGTAGAACATTCAACTCTCTTCATATATCACGGAGAAGTCCCTTTGCACCCTTGGCACAAGATTACTGAAAGGACTGAGAAACTTACTCTTCTCCCTGGGATTATTCCGTATCATCAAGCTTTCACAGCCTAAGGCTATATTAGCTTTATCTGTTTTTTTCCTGTCGTATTATTGTAACTCCTGCTGTGAAAATCCCCTGGGCAAGTTCTGTGGTCCAGGGCTAAGTCCTCAGAGAGAAAGAGATTTTATTCCACAGTATCTCTAGAGACACTGCTGAGCAACCCCAGCTCCAGTCTTGTAACCCTCACAGTGCTGAAAAGGAAGTAAGGGAAATGGAGAGCCTTACTGCTGAGACTTGTAGGATAAACACTGGAGAAAACTTTTAGATTTTCAGATCCTTCAGAAATTGCAAAAACTTCTGGAACAAAAGAGCTATTTCCAGGATAGATAGGTTTGTTCTTTTCTCCCTCCCTTCTTTCCTCCCTCCCTTCTTTCCTCTCTCCCTTCCTCCCTCTCTCCCTCCCTCCCTCCCTCCCTCCTTCCCTATTAGAATAACAAAAAACCCCACAGAAGTCAGACAAATGGTCTTGGTGAATAGTCAGAAAGCCAGTAGATGCAGATGGGCAATATAGTTCAAGTTGATGAATTGTATATCCTCACATAAAGGAGGGGACAGTAAATGATGAGAAACTATCTCAATAAATGAATTCTCAGTCAAATAGGGCACTGAAGAAATAAACGTTTTGTGAAGGAATTATAAAATGCTAAGAAATAAGCAGAGGGAAATTGTTGTATTAATCTACCACATTGTGCTATAAACATGTAAATGGGAGGAATATAGTTAGGGATACAGTAAGAGAAAAGCATAAGCTATATAGTAAATACAACATAGACTGTAATATATTTCATAGTGTATCTTATGGAAATAGTCAAATCAAATAAGTAAGTTCAGTGTTTCAGGAAATATTGAAACTCTGATGGATGTTTGAATATTTCATTCTAAATAGGAAACATCTAGTGAAATGCAACTAGAATGCTAATGGTTTTTGTGACCTGCTCAGGGCAATCATTAAACCAAAAGACCAAGAAACAAAAGAATAGCAGAGGAAGATTGGCTATACTTTTGTTGAAAGAACATGTCACAAGGGGGCATGATGCTGAGATTAAATTTTTAAACATGACTGGCTGATCTGTAGAGCAACTAGTAAGGGAGCATGTAGGAAGAGGTGCAGCTTGTGACTTGCTCCTATGCAGCACACAAATTTTTAACTCTAAAGCTCTTTATAAAGTATTTAGATCCAGGACTTATACACTCCTAGCAAGCTCTGTGACCCCTAGTCTATTACCCTGCTATGTAATGCCAAAGAGAAGGCTACATAAGCATGACAGAATGGTGTTTCTTGTTTATATATATATAAGGGAGAGTCACAGGGTAAAATAAATTTACATGACATGTAAGATGCATTAAATAGATAAGGTGTAGGATGTTCACAAAAAAATCATATTACTTGAGTTGTTAGAAAGACCCAGAAAGCACTCAAGACAGAAATAAGATGACATCCTAAAAGAGTTCTGGTAACAAAAAGGATAACAGAGTACACAATTTCCTTTGTCAAGCACTCACCAAGCACTGTTACAGAAATAACTCACTTGAATTAAAGGTTCTAACATGGTTAAATATAGGAAACCAAAGCACTAATAAATGCTTTTCCCAGTACAATGAGGTACTGAGCTATCATTCCGCATGGAAATGGAGATCCCCACTGCAACTGTTCAACATATTTACAGATGATCTGTAAACAAGACAAAATAATTAGGTGACAATTTGCTGATATTAGTAAGTTTTTAAAAAACATATCAAGAGGAGAGCTGCTTAACAAAGGTTGCAGAAGGAATGGGATAGTGAATCACAGTGTAATAAAATGATGAAGAAAATTCAATATTAACAAGCAAATATTGATATTCCTATTTCAATGCTTAGGAGTATTGAAAAAATATAGAATGTTATTAGGAAAATACTGAAGGGAAACGATAGAAAATAAAAACAAAAAATAAAGCAATCCTGCTCTGTAGGCTTACTGCATTCAGTGCTTTCTATTCTGTTTGTAGTTCTTCTACTCAATGCTCAGAGATGATGTAGAATCGAAAAATATGCCAGTTACAAGTTGTGTCCTTTAGGGTCCGCATTGGGATCAGTATTATTTAACACCCTTGTTTGGGGCATGGACAGTGGGATTGAATGCACTCTCAGCAAGTTACCAGACATCAAGCTGAGTGGTGTTGCTGGCAGGTACTCTGGGGATGGGATGTCATCCAGAGGGACATTGGCAGGCAAGAGAAGGAGGCTCATGAGTGCACCCCATGGAGTTCAGCAAGGCCAAGTGCAATGTCTTACACTTGGTTTGGGGCAACCCCAAATATGGATATAGGCTGGGCAATGAGTGGATTGAGAGCAGAAGAAATTCTTTACTATGATTGTGGTGAGGTACAAGAACAGGTTTCTCAGGGAAGTTGTGCATACTTTGCCCCTGGAAGTGTTCAAGGCCTGGGCTTTGAGCAACCGGTCCAGTGGAAGGTGTCCCTGCCTGTAACAGTGGGGCTTGAGCTGAATCTTCTTAAAAAGTGTCTTTCAAGCCAAATAATTCTGTAATTCCATGACTCCATAATATGCTGAGTAGCTAACTATATTTACAAAGGAAAATGGTGAATCAACCTTATGTATTTCTATTAATCAGTTGTTCAATTTTCTCCCTCAATACAGGATATGAAAATTTCTCTTGCTTTTATAGCTTGCATCACACCATTTGGTGTCAGACCTAGGAAAAAGGCCAAGGCTTGGTAGGTTTTAGAGTATAAATGTGGCCTAGATTGGCTCTGGGAGATATTGGGCTGTCTGACCTTGCCTTGCACAACATAGTCTTGGTACTACCAAAGACTTATAAGTTAAGATGCCAAAGAACTTTCTGTATTGAATTTTCAGTTTGAAATAATAAAAAGTACTGCTTTACATTTGCATTATTATAATATTCTTCTGGACATTTTTTCATGGAAAGGAATGGTAGGGTGGAAGAAAGAGGGGTGAGATGTTCTGAGACTTCTGCCCTGATGGAAAATTAGGAAAGAGCTCCATGGAAATTGATTCCTTTGCATAGAGGCATTACTGTCACACAAAAGAAGAAATCAGTTCAGCTGTGAACATGCTTTTTGTTCTGGCTAAGTTCCAGTTCTTGCAAGAAACTCAGGATTTACCTATAAGTCTTGGATATAATTAAATTAAAAAGTCAATATCTGTTTATCCACTGTGTTTAAGTGTTCAAGCTATATGCTCAAAATGTTAAAGTAATTTTCTCCATTATTTATTGGTGCTAGTTGCTCTATCACATTTTCCATCTGACACCAATTAGTCTGTCCCAATTAGACTCTTTACTTTATCTTTTAGAATTCTAAGGGAAACTCTGGCCTAGCCTATTTCTGAGATCTGTGCAGAGTAAACAGTATTTTTCTGGAGCCATTTTTAAAATTCCTATGAGTTCACTTTTTCTATTACACTTTGTAGAGCTACACCTTTAAAATTTTGAAGTAACTCTAAGTGCGTGCAGGTTCATCTATTCTTTAGACTAGGCGTGAAATTGGCATTATGTTCAATGTGATAAAATACCTTTAGTATTTCTGAAAATAAAACTCATGAAGTTATTGCTCTGGTGTTTATAAATTTGTATATTGGTTTAGTTGTAAACATGCAGTAATTGAGAGCTTATGCAGAAAATAGAATCAGAGTGACTGCCTGCTCAAAGTAATAGTGAAGACATTTGCAATAGAGGTGTTCTTGAAGCCGTTTCAGAACTACTTTTTCCTATATACTATTTTAAATATTGTTTCCTACAGCACTTAAATAATTGAAACAAGATGTAAGAACTATAACATGCACTTTACCACAGAAATATAGAAAGCACAAACACATATTGTGAACTATTTGCAAAAAGTGCAGAATATATAACTCACCTCAGAAGCTACTGCAGAATCTACAGAAAGTGTCAATTACTGAAAAAAAATCATATCCTGTGAGTACATACATACCAGGACTATATTAATTATTTGAAGAAATTTATCAGTGCTATTTTCTCCAATGTCTCATATATTTATGTTAACTTTTTTCTAAGACCAAACTAATGTTTGATAGTAAATATTCTTGATAGTTTGTTGAGAAAATTCAGTAAGGGATGCATTAACTAAGCTATTAGATTTGTACCAAACCCTTCTGCTTTTCTTTATTTGACATGGACACAAGAGGACAGTGATCTGCTGTAAGATGACAGTGGCTAAATTCTTCTTCCAGTTGTTGAGTCTAAATTGTTCCACTGCTGGCCTGCAAAGGCTAAAGTAAATAAAACCACATGATCACATTCAAAGACTTAAGTCCTTCAAACATACTGGCAAGACTTCAGTGGAGTGCTAACTGTGTAACTGGCACTGGACAATGGCTTGCTGTGCTTTTGCTCTGTCTGCCATTTTGACTGAGTGAGCATGCACAAATGTCAAAAGAAATAAAACTGGAGTTTCTTTTAACAGTGTTTATGTTGTTTCTTGCCCTTTACATTGCACAGCTTAAAGTGGCTGTCATTATTTACCTTTCTCAGAAGAATATTTTTCCCATTTAATATTTGCATGTAAAGAGCACATGGACCCTTGACACATTCCTCTATGCCCAGTGTGTCATGTCTGTGACTGAGCGTCACATATTCCACATACCTTGATGCCAGCACAAAATCCATCTGGTCAGTAAAAGGCAAGGTAAAACCCTATAGGCCTATTCATACCCATGAGCTGTACCAGGGAATAGCAGTGATTTATGCTTCCTGTCCCAGGCGTCTGTGGTACCCTGCTGAGACATAGTAGAGCAAGCTTGTAAATCTTGACTAAAACCACCAAGCTCTTGTATTTGGTTAGACGTTTACATGCCTCTAATATCTGTTTGAGCATCTTACATGCCACAATTCCTTTTACGAAAAATAAACCAGCTTTTATTATTGTGGGGAAAGCCTCTTGTGCAGGTAGAGTTTGGTGTCAACAGCTTCCATCTCCATCCAGATTGCTGGATCTCCATCTTAGGATCTCCCACCCCAGAAGTGTCTGAACCTGTTCGAACATTGCTGGACCTGCTTGTCACTGCGCAGTTCAGCTGTGAAAGGTGATATGTTTCCCTATGGACAGACATGACCGAAGCACTAGTGTATACATGCAGATTAAAGCCCAAAGCATTTTAGTCAGACTCTCTAGCCTGTAAGAACACAAATGATCCAAAGTGCCATGTGTTCAATGGATGCCAAGTTTGTGTCCTTATTAATTATTTAAAGTTGCTGCTTATATAGTACAATGCATTACAGTGAATGCTGTACTGTTAGAAGATACAATTAGGTGGTGCATGTATGAGAATGGTTACATTGTGGATATTTTGCAGACACCTTTATTAAACTTTATGCTCTGGATAGCCTAATAGACATATTATTAACTGTCACACCTATTATTGGGAGATTCAGAGCAATGCATTTCATGTGAGACTGAGGTCACTGGTGTATATCTTGTTGGCTTTTGGTCTATGCCAATAACTGGGGGCTTTTTGTGCATCTACTAAGGGATCCAGAAACTCACCCAGTTTTCACTGATATAACTGGAAATCATTTCATCAACTCCAGTAGAAGATAAATCAGATCAGAAAGGAACATCAGTAATAGACAAGGACAACATTCCATTCTTAAATTCATATTCCTTAGTTAGGTGTGCTATTACTGTACATCTTTCTTCTTGCCTGTAGGCTTTTACTTTTTATTACAAGATCTAGGCTCTGATATATAGTTTAACAAATTAGTTGTTGTTTGAGGGAATTTGAAGATGTTTTATGGGAAATCTTTGAGATGCTGTGGGGTCTTTTGTTTTTCAGTATTGATATGCTAATTCCTACAACAAAGCATCATGACATCTTTAGAGTTCATATAACTAGTATAATCCTAAAAAGTATTTTAAAAATTAGAAATACAGCCGTGTAAACTAAAGGAACTATTAAAATTTCTGCTATTAAAAAAGGATGGCTTTTAAAAAGTGAATAGTTATGTTTTTCAAATTTTGCAATCTCATTTCTTTAAGATGCTTGCTGTAGAATAATTAGTTTGCTTCTTGTTCTTAAGAAATTTTGCAACATTGGCTCAGTTATGGTGTACAAGTCAACAAACTGTGTAAGTGTGTATATCATCTGTGTTGTTACCAATTATCACAGTTTTATTATGATTGATGTTATTGCAAAAAAGTACATGAACCTCTGGATTTTTGTTTTAACGAATGACTGGCATTTCTGTGAATAACACTTCCTAATCTACGTTCTAAAATACAGTTTTCTGACTAGATCAGCACCACATCCTTTTGGCAATTAATCATCTGCAGAATGTATCCCTTAAAGGAGAAACATAATCCTTTTATATCTACTGGAAAATACACACTCTGGGATAGGATTTGGAGTCTGGCCAAGCTGCAGTGGTGCAGGGGAAATTGTTTGCTAAGGATGATAAAACACTATTCTTAGAGCTTCTTAATACATACATGTAGGGCAGAGTTTAGAATGCCTGGATATCTTTATGCAAATCTATTTATTCAAATGTCCATCTCAATAAATAATTAGCTTGAAATTAGTACTTTTCCTAAACCATAAAATTATATCTAAAATCTTACAGGTTTTTTGTTTTTATGTTGAAATATGTCCATACATATTTGCTTAACCTTGACTTTAACCTGCAGCTTTAAAAAGTCTATTTTTCCACCAGCAACATACTGAGTTTGAAAAGGTCCATAGGGTAATAGAAAATGTATAGTGGTGATAAGCAGTAATTTCACAGTTAACTGATCATGATGTTACAAGATGCAGTGCACCCTCCTAATTTTTCCTTACTCTTTCTCTCTTTTTTTTTCTTTTTTTTCTTTTTTTTTTTTTAATGGCGGCCTAATTAGTATTGCTAGGTGGTTTTATACAAACTAATGAACCGAAGAAATAAAACACGTGACAGTGAAAGTGCCTGGCCCAGATTCCTGGCTGTGGTCAGGTACTCAGTATGCTCAGAAGGATAAGAGGATGTGTCTTTCTGAACTGAATCTAACACATCTCCAACACCTTACATGTCAGGTCTTGAAATGCAGGGTGATCACCTTACACACTCTCAGGGAAGCTTAAGGTAAAACGTTTTATCTTACTCTTGTAATTGCCGAGTACTATGTATGCTGACAGATACCACAGCAGAACTGGTGAGAGGTTACTTGTTACACTGTTGTAACATTACCCTTTGTATTCATCTATATATATCTCAAATCTCAGGATGAGCTGAACTGAATCTTCATATGTCTGGATTTCTTGCAAGGAGAAAAATAAAACCACCAACAAAAAAGGTGTAGTTTTTTTGATAGCAAATTGATCAGTGCTAGTTGAAATTTCTGAATGTGCTGGGTTCTTTTTGAACCTCAGGCCAGCAAGATGGCATCTTTGAAAGCAAGACTTGGGAAAGGATGCCTCAGGAAAAGCCCAGTAAAAGATTGACTGTAAATGACTGAAATAAGTGTCTCAAATTAATTTATTAAGCTTTACATTATTCCCTGATTCAAAAGGCTGGGGAAATACTACATGACTTTTCTTATAATGAGGGAAAATATGATCAAGAAAATATTGAGCAGGTCAAAACCTACTGACCTTCCTTTCTAGTCTGTGTATAGCCACACTTTATACAAGCTATGCATCAGTTCCTTAACTTTTAGAATGAGCTTTGCACAGACCTTAGTAAGACATTCAGTGCAAAAGTGCAAATGCAAATCTCTACCTGAGTAGTTCCCTTGATAGAGCTGATTCTTGATACTTTGAGTCAAATCAGGAGTACTTTTTTTTCTGGGTAGGTTTTTGGTTAGTTTAATTGTTTTTAATCTCAAAAGTGTACCCTTTATTTCAATATCTCTTTTAGGGACACAAGCCATTTATAAAGATATAATCTCACTGTGAAAAGCACCTTGCATTTTACACAAAAATGATCTGATCTTAACCACATACTCCTATTAATATTTTCTCTGTGCCTACAATAGGGTGAATAAAATTAAACTAATTGATTATAGTAAAGTGGATGAGTCTTAAAGCTCAAGTCGAAGTAAGTCAGAGACACCAGCACTGCCTCAAATGAGCTTTGCCTGATCTGTGGTGGTCTTGCAATGGAAAGCCCCTTCTCTGGCTCAGGGCACACCAGGGCTCAGGGATTTTGCCCTGATCAGCATTTTGAGGTGTCTATCAAAATGCTCATACTCTCCACATATTAAGCAAAGAAGAGGATCTCTTTTCTTTCCCCAAAGTTATTTTTGAAACAATTTTATTCTTTCGAAAATTATTGAAAAGTGTTCAATTTCACTCCCGTTCAGTAAGAAGCCAGAAAACAGCTGCATTGTTCTGCAATTAACACTCTATATTGGATCGTGCATGTTGCATTAGTGAGGAATTTAAACATTTTTGGAGACTTAAACTGTTGTCCATGATTATATTTGTATTTGGACCATGCGTGTAAGAGCAAAATCTGCCTAGAACTTTAAGGATAAAATGAATTTTCCAGTTCTGACCATCAGGTAACCCAGATGTTATTTTTTCTGTTGAATTACAAAGAAACAAGGTTTTAAATAAGAATGGTACTGACTTAAGATCTGAAGAGTGGGAATCATTTGTCCTAAGACAGCCATCTAGAAGTTGTACAAAAGGCCTGACCCATCTACCTTAGGTTTCCTTTCCAGTCAGTGGAAAGAAGCAGAGGCCCCCTATGAGAGGCTCATTTTCCCTTAGAAAAGTGCCTAGAACAAACTGACTGTTTGGCCTTTTGGAGTTGTTTATCTGCCTCTACTTGTTGTGATGGGTAACTATCTCAGTCAACCAACTTGGACATGTGGTGAGCAATCACGACAACTGAACATACATGTCTCATGACATTTTAGATGTTGTAGGATAGCCAAGGTGTCCATGTGGATACAACAGATACAACTTTTCAAGTTACTTTCTTTTAAAAAGTATACTTTTATATTTCAGTGAGTTTTGAAGAGGTTCTGAAAGGAGGTAAGATGCCAGACTGACATGCAGGCTTTGGAGATCTGTTCAAACTTAACAACCTAATATGGTGGATATGAGGAAACAGCTTAGCTAAACTTGGCTTGGGAAGTAAGCAGATATCACAACTGCAGTCACCACTCATACCCTCTTGTCCTCAAGTTGCTATCTTCTGTGCAAGTACAGAAAAGCCTGCTGAATTCATCTTACTGGTCTTTGTATAAGAGAGAGACGGATAATGCATCAGGACAGAAAAACTGTCAACATCCTTGATGCTGATGAACCTGTGAAAGTGAAAATTACATGCAATAACATTTCTTCTGAAGTTACAAGATTCTCAAAACCAAACAAAAATTTGGAGAGTGATAAAATACCTTTAAGTACCAGGAGTAATATGAAATGCTTTCAGCTATATTTCTGAGATTAGTTTTCCCTTTCTTACCATTGTTGCACAGCTTCATGGTATTAATATCAGAATCCAGGTGGAATAGAAAAGTTGTTTTTCTGGGGAAACTGATCCTGACTATCACAAACCAATCTAGTAAAGTGAATGCTGTTATTCAGGGGCAACTAAAAGTGGAGTGAGACTCAATGACCAGTGGCTTAAGCCTTCATCTCCCATGCATATCAGACTAAAACTAATGCCAAAGATCATCAAATAAGAATAAAAATAAAATTTTACATTCATGCTGCACAGTTAGGGTACCACTATTTAGCAAACAGGAACTGACAGCTGGGACCAAATCTAGAAGGGGCCCAGGTTGCCTACAGGTTACATATTGTAATGCATTACAATGGTAGGGCTTGCTCCTGGAGCAGTCAGGTCTGTGCTAGATGTCTATTTGCCACATGGGGAGAATTTTGTATCCTGAGATAGAAAACCAAAATAAACTCTCATTTGTATTATGGAGTAAGGCCTAGCTACTGAGGATCAGTACAGTGGCTTTCTGACATTCAGGAAGTGCTCAGTAAGTTAAGTTTTTCCAGGCAGTCTCATTCTTATTGCACATGGCCAGAATATCTATGGCACATGAACTATAAGCCTAATGCCTCCAAACAAACCCTTGGATCTCATGTGTTGTGCACCATCCCAAAGTGCACTTCAACATTTTCTGCTGTTACCCAGGTCCAGCACTCCCAGCTAAGAATGTGTGCTGTTATTGCTGGAGGGCTGTACTGTTCCTGGAGACCAAGAGCAGCATGCTGCAGGACATCTGGAACAAACATCAGTTTCTTGAACCACTCACGGATGAGATTTCTCCTTTGAAAAAGAGGCCATGTCTAAGAAAATATTAATATATATTTTAGCTTTTCTCCTAGAGTTATTTAGGGACTACTGAGCTGTTAAGAAAATTTCATTTCAGAAATTCAAGGCTCCGAAAGAAAAGGCAGAAGAAAACTCTTGATTCCACAGCTAGTAATCAGGGCGTTCACCCAGGCAGGAAGTGTATGAGACGGATACAAGGTATTGCAAGTAAGTGTTGAGTTTTCTTTGTCTGCCAAAAAAGGCTCACATTTACAAGGCAGAGAACTGGTTTTTTTCCATCTGACTGTATTTGTTCTCTCTGTTTCTGATTATAGAAATATTGATTTATTTTTCCCCAGGCAATGTTGGAACTGCAACAGGAGGGGATCTAAGCTATAAGTGTCTTCTTAGGACAGTGGTGATGAGATACCAAGACATAAACTCCTCAAGCTGACAAGGGAGCAGAAACAGGCTCCCACCCATTGCCAATCAAGAGTTCAGGAGAGGCTGGTGGCAACAGGTGGCACTTGAACATACCTTAAAATAAGTGAGCAATGATAGCTGCACAATCAGTAGAGAGGATCTTTTGGAGGAAGTCCCAGGGGCAGGCATGCTATCCTCACTGAGAATCCCTCACTGTGATGACCAGAGTTCTAAAGGGGAGGTGGCCAGACCAAGGCAGTTGCAGGGTTGTCTTCCACTTCTGAGCCCATTTTTACACTTCCCAGTATGATCTTATGATCACAAGTCTCAGAGGGAACATTTTGCTGTCTCCCGTGTCCTGTCTCTGGACTCCTCGACTGTTATCCTGTCAGTCACACACCTTCCTACTCCCAATCTCATATCCTTTCCTAGTGGTTAGTTAAGTGTGTCTCCTTACTGAATTGATGCCTCTTAAACTTGCATCCTTGAGCCTTGAAAGTCAGTTATTGGAGCACCTAATTAGCAAGTGGTCATACAGATTCATGGCATCTATATATAGGCATCTCTTGGTAATGAATGATGCACCTAATCTTTCAGATGGAATAATTCTGCAGAATAATGCTTGCTGAGCAAGCTGTTAGAAATCAAAAAATACATCCACAGTTGGGTGGAGGTTTAAAGATTGCAAAGTAAGATTATGTGGGACCAAAATCCTAGTTTAAATGCTTCAACTTTTCTACGGTTATAGCCCACATTAAAGGACTCACCAGTCTTACGGGGTGTACCCACCATGGATCAAGTTGTGATAATGTAAATGTTTATGATTGCATGTAAGATGCGTCTGACACATAACAGCTGGTTAATTTTGTCTATATGGGCATTCAGGTACTTTACAATACTTAGGTTCATATTGTTAAAAATGAGTGGAGTTAGAGACAAGACTTAATAGTCTTACCCTATGAAAAAGTCTTACAGATATTTCAATACAGCAAATTTCTTTTGCTTTCAAAAGAAAACAAAAAATTTGACCAATTTATAATGGTTTGTCTTTAGGGTAGTGGTATGCTCTCCTTTGCTCCATAGCTGAATTGTTTTCTTTCAAATGACTGCATTTATCTCAGAGATAAAACTTCCCTAGTATTCCCTATACTCCCTCTAAACTCAGAGGAGTGACACAGATGCCCTGAAGGGTGACTCATTAATTCCTAAAATAATTTTCCAAGACTTGTGAAATTAATATCTCTGTGGAGTTGTGACTTTCTCTTCATGACTATGGACAAAATCTCTACAATTAACATAGGCTACACAACCAGCTTTTATGTGACCCAACTTATGTGAAACTAAACTTGCCTTATGCCTTGATTACCTTTTCCCTTTCTTTAATACTTTTGTTTTTTCATTTCACATCCAATGCCCTCTCTGGGTCTATTCTGCTTTCATCTTATAGCTCATTATATATAAGAGCATTCCATATACTTTAAACCTAAATCAATAAGAACTGATGACATTCAGCAAAGTTAGCCTGAAGTCAATGGAATTGACTGTTTGAGTCAATCTCAGCACAATCTCAGCACAAGCAACAGTTGTTGTCAGAGAGGGTTCCTTATTTATTTGCCCAGGTCAAACAAGCCAGCAGCTGCAGATCAGCATCTTTTCAGCATTGATTGTGTGCCTCAGACTGGTAATATTTACATGTCTCAATTCTCTAATGAAAATGCCTTCTTGTACAAGAAGATGGACTTTCACTGTTCCTTGAATGTAGAACAAAAACATGCAAACAAAAGGAAGAAAGACAAAACTATTAAAAAACCCCAAGAGTTGCAGGGTTCAGACCAAGAGTGTTATCTGACAGCCAATATACTTCTTATGTTGATTAGCATTTTTCTGCCTCTTCAGCGGAAGAGAAGACAAAAACACAGGGCAGAACTGATTTCCTGTATTTAACCTATTTGTATGTGAAAAAAAAGGCTCTTTCTCCCTCATCTTTCTTGGTGTTGGAAAGAGGTTGCTGTGATACTAAACAGTTAAGTCCACTCATCTTATAAAAACCTTTCTCTGTTGGCTTCCTTTAGCAATCACTAGGTTCCCTGCCATGGTCAGTTCAGTCCAGACAGCTCTGCCTTCACATCTTCTCAAAATACATAATTTAGTCACTGAAGTCGAATATGTGTCATTGCAACTTACGAGTTATCAGGGCAGGTTTGTTACAGCTTTTTTTGTTAAAAACTTTTTTGGTTATATCATATACTTGTGGTTCATCTTTTACTAGTGTGTGATGCAAGGGAATACCTGTGGATCTCAGCCTCACTATTAAACAACCTGACAAAAAATTGACAGCAGCACCTGCGGGATGTCCTGGAGTAGCTGGTTAGCAAGTAGGTTCTATGATCTTATGTGCCAGTTTTACTGAGAAGAGGCTGTCATTTTTCATGTTCACCATAAATACTATATCAGTCCTCAAGGCCTTAATGGTGTTAGACATTGAAAAAAGAACAGCTGTCTTGGATGTAGTCAGGAAATGCTCAATAGTACTCAACTTTTAAAGAGGCAATTAATACCTTTCCACTACCATTAGAATACCAGCTATTCAACCGTCAGTAAAACTACCCTGGCCTGTTCCCTAATGTGTCTGAAATAGAGAAACAAGGAGAAAACTTCTTTGCCTTTTCCCCAGCCAGAAAGAGATGGATCTTACTGTCTGACAGTCAAGTAACCCAGCCATTTATGAGTAACCTGCCCTCATTTTAACAGAATTCAGACTGATCATGGATACAGAAGAAACTTCAAGTAGTGTTGAGGGAAATAGAACATTTGCTTACAATAATGTGATGGGAAGAGCATTTCTTCAGTATTGGCTCCTAGTTAAACAACAACTTAACGCTCACTTTTTGCATTTCAAAACCTTTGAGAGGATCAGGCCTGACAATCTCAGATGATGAACTAAAGTCTTGAAGAGCAGGAAAATTTATGGAAAGAACCCGTCAACAAAGGTTTGCAGAAAAGCTTCCCAGATGATACAAAAATGTCTTTTAAATTCTGTAATAAATAAGCATAAAAACTTAAGAGATGCATAGTTAGGCTGCAAAAATTGTTAAACCTGACTTTTTTGGCAGCATGCCTTTCAATACAAGGAGGTATAGATCACAATGGAGTTTGGCCTCACTTGTCAAAACGATCAAGGCAGACAGCGAAAAGCTCAAGCTAAATATTTGGACAACTCCACAAAACTGCAAGCAGAGTCACAGGAAAAGAGAAAAAGAGACACTGCCATAACATCTGTCATGGGGAAACAGTGATTGATGCTTTGTGTAATGGAACACAAACCTCATACTAAGTAATAAGTACTCAGTCATCATCCCACTAATTATCAAACCTCATTGTATAGAACACCAGGACCACAATTAAACATTTTATATTACCCCTCATTCTAATTACATAGCCCTTTTAGTTGCATTATAAAAGCAATGCATTATTTAATTATTTTACTTTAATGTATTTTAAAACAGTATTTAAAACCTCATCAACACCCTAAGGATTTCAACTAATCGTTACAGTTCCTATTCATATGTACAGTAGCAGTTCTGTAGCCACATAAATCTGGCATCTATTTCAACTTCATTTATAAAAATCAAACTTGGAAATCTACTGGCTTAAAAGGTCCTGACTCTGGCTGCCAGAGCTTTAATGGGGTTTCACAGTCTTAATTAGATCCCTAAAGTGTGAAAATGTATCAGGAACAAATCGTGGCCTCTTCTCTCAAGGCTTTTCTGAAAAAGCATCTTCCTCAAGGAGTTCTACTGGGACACCTTGTAGATGCAATCCTGGTTGCAAAGACTTCCTCTGGGGAAGGCAGAGACCATGGGTCTGAAAGGCTTCATTGCTACAGATATAGGCCTAAGAATATTAGATAGACAAGTGAGAAGCAGATGCAGCTGATTTTGTTGTTGCTCATTCACCTAAAGTGCTCAGAAACACAGTGGTGTTTGTGGTGCCTGAGAGCATACCACAGGATTTCCATGCCATTCTTCCAGTCAAGATGAGTGGGTTCATCATTGTGATGAGAGTCAGAGATAAGCTCTACAGATTGAGGAGTACAAGTGTCTAATACTAGAAGACAAAAAGTATGAAGGCCCATCAGCTTCTTTTTTCTTTCTGATGGTACTGTAGATTCAGGAAAAGATGTAAATATGTGTCCTATCTGACCAAAAAACATACAAGAGAACTTTAATTTTTGAGAGTTTTAGGAAATTTCATTGGAATTATAGTTGACAGCCAATATTTTTTTCAGCTATCCCAGACACTGTGGCCTATAGAAAATACAAGCGGACAATCTATCTTGACATTTAGTGATGGCAAGTATAGTCTAAAAGAAGTAGACTGTGTATTTAATCAGAAAAGGTTATTTAATGGTGTCATCTTTTTTAGACTACTTGCTTTCATTAGCTATGACCATATGGAGCTCACAGATGGCAAATAAAACAGTGACGTCCTGTTCAAATAAGAAGAAGATAAGAACAGTAAATAAATTGCTGGCAAAATCAAGATGAATGATGCATGTGATATATATGTAATAGAGTATCCAAAATGTCATGTAGCAGTTGAGACTGGAATGGTTTTCCGTATGAAGATCAGGAGCTGTTAGATTGACATGGGAGAGTAACCTTAGAGATTAATCTTAGAGAAGGGAGAATAACTATTTAGATCCTTGAAAATACAAGAATGAAAGTTTCTTTCCGCTCATCAGCTCTATTTCCACTTTGGTTCTTCCATGCTGGGTTTCCTCTTTTCTTCCTTCCCTGAGGGTACTGTCAGGGTCACTTTGCCTTTCTCTGACTCTTTTTCTTTCATCTCTCGTAAGGAAGAAATTTTCTCTGCATTTAGTATTGCATCTAGCTTGACAAGGAGACTTTCTGTGAGCAGCATGACCCATTGTTTCTGTCTAAACCCAGAGGTATAGTGAAGGATTGGCTGTAGACTATCTGTTGCACAGTCTTCCATGAGTTAATCAGAGGGAGCAAAATTTAGGGACCACGTAGCCAAAGTACAGCTCTTGCTCTCTAAACTTGGATAGCTATTTACCCCTGCCTCCAAAGCTTTACCAAAACCTGCTTATTTAGTTATATTGTCTGATGTATATGAAGTTGTTTAATACAGTTGTGGTAAAGCAATATCGCATATTAAGTTGCTCTGGTCATGAAGTGCCACAGGCAGTGAAGAGATTCAGTACACAACTTTCACCAGGTGAAAGGTATTTCTGCCTTTCACCATCTCCACATTGACATCACTGATCTTCATTTCTTCTAATGCAACTGAAAGCAGGGGAGCTAAAGGCATGATTACTTAGATCCACCAGTGATTCCAATTCATCCCTTTGGTTTGGACAGGAGTAGAGCATAAGTGACTCCACAGCACAGGTACCAGTTCCCCTGGGTACATGGTAGCAAACAGCACTTCTGCAAGAATCCATTTCTACTGTCTTGTACCTAAAGTGTGTCTGAATGGCCAAACCAGATGACAATCAGAAGGCTCATTACATGAGCCTCTGAGCTGAACAAGCATTATAAACATCCCCTAAGTCAAGTTAACCTTTGACTTCTTGATGGTGATGCTTTATTCATAAGAAGAATTTACACATAGGCCTTATACAAGGAACATGGAACATTCTGGAGCATTAGTCCTATGAAGAGTGGCTGAGGGAACTGAGGATTTTTAGCCTGGAAAAAAGGAGGTTCAGGGGAGACCTTATTGCCCTCTACAACTACCTGAAAGAAGGCTGCACTGAGATGAGGTTTGTCCTCTTCTCCCAGGCAAAATGTGTTACGACAAGGGGAAACGGCCTCAAGTTACAGCAGGGGAGGTTCAGGTTGGGTATTAGAAAGAATTTCTTCACTGATAGAGTGGACATGGCATTTTTCCCTGTGGCTGAGTGCATGTGGTGGTATTCAGTCAAAGGCTAGACTTGAGGATCTTGGAGGTGTTTTCCAACCTTAACAATTGTATTATTCTAGTCTATGATTCTGTGACTGAGATACTGACTCAGACCCTTGAGAAGGTGATAGATATTTTGGGAAGCTAATAGAAATGAAATTATTCTTGCTCAAAAAAACTCTGTTGCATGTATTTTCTCCTTTTAACTCAGACATCTACAGCTTAGCCTAACATGAAGCAATCTAGGCAGCTCTAGATGTAAGAGTATGTTGTTTGTTCTTTTAATTTAATAGAGAATTTGAAAATACTGAAAAATTAGAATTCAAGAATGTCATTCATCTCAATTTGCCCGTTGCATGGCAATAATACTTGCTCACTGCTTGACTGTTTTTTTTCTGGGGTGAGAACAGAGGATTGAAAATTTTCACTGCAGGAAGTTAAGGATACTGAGATCTAATATATTAAAGGATGTACTTGGAATAACAGACAAAAAGCTAAGGAATAATTCTGCATCTCCAGAAACAAGAAAGAAAAGTCACTAAATGTTTTTTTTACTGACTTATCTGTATTAATCTACTGTAGGATTTGGAGTTTTTTTCTGTTTTACCTAGGTAACATTCTTTTTGAAATGAGGATTGTATTCTTGTTTTCTCTTAGTGCAGCACTGTCCATTCTAAAAATGCTGGGCTGCCATGTCCATAGGCACTCTAATACTATATGCAATAACAGTAATGATGGTCTCAACTTTAGGATTCATTCTGATAGGAATATTGGGTGGATAAAATTAGCAAAATAAGTATGAATATTGTAGGAACACAGATGTGCTGTATTTAACTAAAGGTTACTAGTGGTTTCTGCAGCTTTTGTCAGGCAAGTGAAAGATTTATATTTTCTAAGAAATGATTAAAAGCAAAGAAAGCTTAGCCAAGGGGATCAAAACTGAGATGCCAAGAATTCTTCTTCTCACCACAGCCCGTTAATTCTATTGAAGCTGTTACTATGCAAGACTTCCTTGGCATTCTTTAAGATACTCAGTGTTCAAATTAATTCTTCATTCAAAAACATGAGCATGCACAATGGTGGGATACATTAACACTGTACCATTTGATAGTCATTCAAAAACTGAGTATGGTCTGAATTAAGAAAGATCAGCTAGTGAAAGAACATATGCAGAGATATGTGGTATTTAGCAATTACAGCCTAATTCAGAAAAGGATTTAGGTGGACTTTATATCCAAAGTCCAACACTGAAACCTGAAATCCTCTCCCTCGTTAACTGCTTTACACCAAAGGTGTCTAAATACCAGTAATTCTTCACTGCAAATCTGAAAATTGCCTGAGGTGTCCCTTCTTCATGTATGTACACACCTACCTGGTTCTAACAGATTCTTCATTCTATGTAATCCCTCTTGGGATTTAGAAATTGGTTAGAGGAACATAGCGTAGCTGCAGCAATGGATGTACTGGCAGCCTGTATATAATTCTGACAAAAGCATAGTAAGTATAGAATAATTTGGGCTGGTAAAGATCTTTGCGACCATAAAACCCAACCCGACACTGCCAAGTGTACTACTAAACCATGCCCCTAAGCACCACATCTACACATCTTTTAAACACCTCACCAAGGCATATAACAACTCCATCAACTCCCTGGGCAGACTATTCCAATGCTTCACAACCTTTTCAACAAAGAAATTTTTTCTAATAGCCAATCTAATCTTCCTTTGGAGAAACGTGAAGTAATTTCTTCTTTTCCTATCACTCGTTACCTGGGAAAAGCTCATTTCCTGTAATTTTATGAGCTTTCTAGTACCCTAGCTGGTTTAGTTCTTAAATGCTAAAGTTTGTTCTCTAACTGCATTAGAATTTTAATACTCCTTTAAAAAATAAAAGCTAACTTTTAAAAATTGAAAGACTTGAATAACACCGAAGAGGATGGATCTACACACCAGAATTAAACCAACTAGGTATAAAGACTCAACTCTGTTAAATGATATGTGTTAAAACTAACTATTTTTCAAACATTCTTACAGGAGTTAACAAGGCTTTTAGGGAAATTTAGTGTAATAGTTATCTAGTAGCACTTCATTTCACCAGTGCTTGTAGCAAAAAACCAAACACAAATCAAATGCAAAAAAAATCCCAAACAAACAAACAATACATTATCGGCTCACATTTTTTATTTATATAATTGCACCCTCAAACACAATAAGAGCCAACCTTCTGATTATTCTGTGGATGCTTATGTGTACACCTGTGATTCACAGTTAAGTACAGACCTAAATAAATGGATCTTATGCAGAAATTATTAGAAATATCTCCTGACCTCTGCTTCTTTCCAAGTTTCCTTCCTCAGAAATCTCTCAGACAATCTCTTGTCTCAGGATCCCACTTCTCCTCTTTGAACTAGTAATTTTCCTCAAGGAAAACAGTGATCTGGGGAAACTTTCATATATTAAAGAACATCCTCTCTGCAGGCTTAATCAACAACCATCGAAGTTGGTGGAGGAAGCTCCCTTTGATTTGAGTGGGAATCAGTTTGAAACCTTTAATTGGGTATATATCTTAATCAGAACAAAAAGCTGTTCTGTGAGGTCTCTTGATTGAGCAGATATTATTGTCCATAAATTAATAACCCTTGGCTAGTTTGCTCAAATACTGCTTCTTTTTTCTGGATTAATTATACTACAATGAAATAGAAATCAATCTTGATCAAGAGAGTTCAGTAATGTCTGAGTTTTAATGAGACCCTTTTTGTGTCAAAAGGCCAGTGCATCTTTTCTAACAAGGCATAAAAACTAGCTTCCAACAGTCCCAAGAAAAGACTTTTTATTCTGAGACTAGTTTTAGAAAGATTTATGCCTCTTTAATCAGTCCTACAGGACTACTTTCAATGCACTAACCAGATACTAGGTTAATAAAGACAGTAGGGTGAAATTCAACTTCTGGAAAATATTTGAAGTCACTGACAGGTGTGATGATGAGTTAGAAATCAGAAAACTAAATCAAAATATCAGTAACTGAGTAGAAACATGGAATAATAATAATAATGCTCATGCTCTGAAGTTAATCCATTACTATAAACAGGAGGTTGGTTCTAAGACTTCATCTCAGGCTGCTTGAACAAAAATATGTGGTTTTAGCTTTTGAATCCTTTCTAGCCTTTAACAGGATCCTTGGTTTATAGAATTTACAAAATTTACAGCAGACCTGGGGGAAAAGTAGAAATAGCTTATTCTGGAAGAGTAATCATATTTTGTGTTAACTTTGGAAAGATTTATGCAAGTGTGCAGCAAGATAGCTTTTGTACCAGTGCTGACATGGTGGCTAAGTCTTTTTCCCAGCAGGGAGAGGACAGGAGTCTTGGAGTTCAAGAGTCCGACATCCATGCATTGCTGGCATGAGCAGTCATCATTAGGGCATTGTACAGCATAGGGGTGTCAGTGACAGCTCCCTTTTTTCATGTGCGTTGTCTCTGTAGTTTATTAAATGAGTGAGCCACCAACACTCACAAGGTACATGGGCTGAGGAGAATAATTTGGACAGTGAGTGCTACATGTCACACACCACATAAGTGCCTATCTCAGTGTGGTGAGAGACACACCACAAGGTTTTGACATTCACGGGTTCCCACCTAATGTGCCTGCCCATCCCTGATCTGCAAGGAAATTCTGGGGTCTTGTTCCCTCAGGATACATGAAAATAGGAACAGGGAAGGATGAATGAAATGTACTCTCAGGGTAGAAGGTCTACTACTCGTGTTCTGATGTACACCTTGGGGATAAGAGCTTTCCTTTTCACCTTCCAAGGTCTGTAACCCTAGTTGTAGCAAGGGCTCCTGCTCCCCAGAAGTTAGCTAATGAAAATATCATTAAGGTGTTTTGTTTTTACTTTCCAGTGGTTCAAGGGATTCTACACAAGGGAAAACCTAGTATAAGTGTCTTAAACACAGAGAAGTTAAGAAAAGTCACCTGGGGAAGTGTCCTCAAGTTTGAGGAAGAGCTTGCAGGTAAATAGACCAGCAAGCTGCAGTGGAGAAAGGCTATGTTGTTAGGGAAGACTTCACCAGAAATGCACCAGAAATCAGTGGAGCAGAAATCTTATCCCTAGAAGCTGCTTGATTTTGCCTATATTAGGAGCCCTTATCACCTTCAAACCATGCCCCTCAAGAAATAACCCCACCAAGAAAAACCATGAACACTGGGGGACTTTACCATCTTATTTTCTGCCAGGCCTCCATTATGGAACCCATCAGAATGAAGCATTTTAGTGCAAAGTTTCAGATACTCTTAGCTGACATGTCCAGACAGTTGCACTAGGCAGACCCAATCAGCAGAGTATTTTGCTATTAACTGTTTATAACAGTGCTTCTCCAACTTTACTGTCAGTCTTGCTCTATGCTTTAATGGAGACATTTTGCGCTTTTCTTAGGTTGTTTGTGTGCATGCACTGCATGCATGAAATCTTTAGTGGGTTATTATATGCATAGGTCTACTCTGTGGATTGAAGAATAAGTTTAACACCTGCAATTGTTACCCCAAAATTCTTTTGTATAGTCCTGATTATATCCCACAGTTACACTCAGGCTTTGCTCAAGTGTTGTGCCTTGCACAACCAGTTGTATTTGCACAAAATCTGCAGATGATACTGTACTGTGCTAAAGCCATGCTATTCATCTCCAGAGTTGGGGAGGTGATGATAAGCATCCATCTTCATACAATGTCTGTGTAAACACAGTGGGCACTTGCCAAGTGTGGAATGGAAAATGGATTTAATGCTGTGGGTAGTAACGCTGTGCTGCATTTCCCGTAGGGTTTGTTCGGGCAGCAGAAGTGAAGGTGATAGAGAATGTTCAGTTGTTTCTTTCAGCTGGAGGCTTCGTGGCCCCATCATGTTGGAGATCCCCTGTATGACAAGCACAAATGTCTTGCTTAAGGCCAGACCCTGGCTTTGCCTGGGGCCATTGCTTAGACGAGGAAGGTGTTAGAGTATATGAGTTAACAGGGAAGAAAAAAGGCAAATTGATAATGAAGTAGACTGAACTTTAACAGCACTTCTGCTCTATTCCTCTCTAACAGGATTAAAAAGATGGTACTGAGATGGTTTGTTAAACAAATCTGTTCAGCTCCTGACCTTCACTGCTGCTGAGCAGTTTTCTTCTGCTATAACCTTCTCTCTCACTTGTAGAGAGAGCAATTAAAAAATGTGTGCAGTAAGTTATAAAACAGGGTGCATTGTTTGAATGAGACACATATGCTCTGTGACATGGGTGACCTTGAAGCATATGATACAGGACAAACGTAGCTGTGGGGAAGCTCACAGCTAGACCTGCCTTAGTCACTGTTAACATGAGAAATGCTGGAATGTCTTCCAAGGCACTCTTTTGGTTGAAACAGCGTCACATTTTAGAGTCACTTTGAATTTTCCTTTTTTCATTTTAGGCTTCGGTTGATACTCCAAAGTGCAGCACTATATTAAAAGGATGTTCTGCCTGCTTTCTTCCTTGCTCTCTCTCCCCTCCCCTCCACACCAGCTATTCTATTTTCCTCTTCCATTCCCAGCTCTGGATTGTTGCTCTACTAGTATACACACTTTAAAAAAGCCAGAAGCCAGCTCCAAGCTCTGATCTTTTCCGTTATTGGAATGTTTAAAGTCACTGTCAACTGCAACAGAATGGTAGGGGAGGAGGTTATCTTATAGCCCTTTTGTGAAACCTAAGATAATAGATTCAAAACCCGTAGATAGCAGCTCACATACAGGATTACAAAAATAATAAAAAAAGGCTTGGAATTCTAAATGAATAGTCAAACAGGACAAAATGTGAACGTGAGGGAAAATATCTGATGAAACCCTAGCCTTGGCCACATTTCCTTCCTGTAAGAATAACAATTTTATTTTGTGAACTGACTTTAAAGCTAGATCACTCTAAACATTGAGAGTAAATACACAGATTTTCAGAAACCCCAGATCAGAATCCTTGTAATATAAATTTTGCAATTATTTCCAGGTCACAATAACCAGACAAAGTGCTTTATTTGACATACAAATGGATGTATCCATTCCTGCACCTCCATTAACACAACCAGGTAGTTTGTGTGTTTATTCCCAGCCAGAGGAGTCAGAAATACCCAAGTCCCCATTTTGGGATGACTATCTCCTCCAAGCTCCCTGTGTGTTCTAGCCAATGTTAGTTCATTAATACTTATAAAACCACCAACATACAGTTTTTTTTAAATTCAAAATACTGAATCTATAGCTTTTCTGTAGCCTGTTTCCATCACCCTTCAAAATATCCTCATTACTTGTTAGCAAAACATAGAGGCCCTGGTCCTGAAAAACAGATGATGATATGCTTAAATTCATACCTAGACCTGTCTACAAATGGGAAGTCTCAGATATGTGTGGTTATGGTACAGGGACTTTCACAGAAGTCTGCACAATATCAGAGTGCATTGCATGACAAAAAGATCCCCAAGGTGTATGTGTACAAAACAGCTCTATTTTTCTTATAGAATGAGCTTTATTTGGGATGTCCTCAGTGCTAGCCTGTGCTTTATGCAGGTGTAAAAACATTGGTTTCTTTCCCAGCATCAGACTGCTACAGGGGTCACTGAGACTGTGGGGTTTTTTTAGCAGAGTAAATTCAGTTTTAGTGTACAAAATACCAGGTCTGAGATGCTGCCTTCACATAATGCAAAGAACTGACTTCACGTAAGTTTACTCTGCCAGTTGAAACTCCTGTAACTTTTTTGAAGGGGAAACTTTGTCCCATCATGCATTCGGCTAGATGAGGTCTAGCCTGTCTTCATGCAGCTGGCACAGAGACAGCTGAACATCACACACTGTGTTCTGGCTAATCAAGTGGAAGTGTAGTTGTGTTCTCACACATGGCTGTCACATTTGTATGGTGAGTTGATCTAGAGCAAGAGCTGATCTGTTATTAACAGACAAGAAACGAAGGATATAATTAGACGTGACATTAAAAAATGGGATATTTTTCACAGAAGCCTTGGGATGGGACCAAAAGGTGGGTCTGTTTTAGAAGCTGAGGGAGAAGCCTCTTTTCTCATCCCCAAGACTGAGTGCTATACACTGGTATTTCAGCACTCCTGGTAGAATTACCAGCCATTGCTCCAGGCTGCCACTGAAACCAGCTCTGGCCATGGCTTTGGGACCACTATATAGAATGGGGAGCCCAAAAGGAGTGGACTGCAAAAAGCTTTCAAGTGAATAAAATAAAATAAAAGACCAACTGGATAAAACTAAGATACTTTCACAATGAAAAACTACGGTAAAAACAAGGATTACAAGGAGACTTAAAATCTAGTTGGTCTTTAGAGAGTTAAATATTTTAGTCTAGACATAAACAGCAAGACAAATCTTATCAAAGTGAATACTTTTATCATTTCTGTAGGTATTTTGAAATTAGTTCTTTTGTTATATCTCTAAGCACTTTTCAAGCAAATCCATCCTACATCAAACTGACTTTGATGATCTTCTTCATTATCTATATAAAATGGACACCTGATTGAACCCTGAAGTGGCATCATTGATGGATCTTTCATTAGTTCACAAAGATGTATGTTGCTTGTCCCTGCTCTGGGAACAGTGAGGGAAGAATGCCAGTGAATGAGGATGTTTATATTGATGCAAGTTTGAGCAATTATGTTGGTAAAGGCTGAATTCAAGCAGTCTCAAAGAAAATCAAACGCACCAGAATAAATCAGTGAAATTCTGATGTCTGAGGTACCTTTGAAATGGAAGTGAATGGATTCATTGTAGCATGAACACATGGTTTATTTTACTGAATGTGCAGATCATTAATATATATATTTGTATTTGGACTTGATGATTCCTATGACTTCCTTCTAATGTGAGATATTCTATGATTCCATGATATGCATTTTTCATTATATGCTGACCAGGGTTAGCAACTTCAGTGAAACAAGGTGGTCTATTGTATTATTGACTGATACACTTTTCTAGAGTTTTAGCTGAAATTTCTTTTGTACTAAATTTGCAGTCTGATTTATTAAGATTTTTCAGTGGGCTTAGTTTATGCTAGTCAATTAATAGCATTGTTAGGGAGCACCAATAAAGGTTTTGAAGTATAATTTATGGGTGTTTAAATGGTTTTGCAAAAGGCTTAGAGCAATTTGAATTACATTCATGATATTTCAGATACAGCAGTTTCAATGGACTTGCATTTCACTGAATTTTTTAATAAAGTCCAATACTGTTCTTGTTTATTCCCTTTTTCTTTTTTTTTCCTTTCTGTTTTTCCTATCTGAAAAATCCATAAAATCTAAAATCGGTGGGAGATGTGATAATAATGGTGATATGCCACCATATCTTGTTTCCTCACTGCTGTCTGACAGTTCTTTCAAGAGTGAAACATAACCTCTCTTAGTCTTTCACCTCCTTCTGCCTGCCCAAGTCTGCTTTTACTTACACATTTAAAATCCATTAGTTTTATCTTGGGTGAGAAAAACCCTCCCTACAGGAAACCTTCCCCTCTTACTTTTCTTCAGCTTTTCTTCACTTACTTTAGACATAGGCTTTTGTTACAAAGAAATTAGTAAATATATATATATCTGAAAAAGAATAAAAAGGAACTAACCTCTGATCAACGTACGTCAAAATTCTTAAATTTGTTCCATAGCATCATGCATTTTGGGAAGTGTGAATACAGAGATGTGTCTTGACAGAAACAGCTTCAGCATCAATGAAATCACACCAGCTTGCTTTGGCTTATGTCTGGTCTTGTAGTCTCAGAGTGATATCCCAGTTTTTAATGCAAAAGAAACGTGATGTATCTTTGGATCTTATTCCTAAGGCCTCTGAAGTCTGGAAAAATAACAGTAGCTTCCATGGACTGTGAGCTGTCTTACTGCTCAGCTTTTCTTACCCAATCCCACCAAGAATGTCTGAAAGTCTGCCATAGATTTGCCAGTGGCCTTGATGTGCATAAAGGTGTCAAATGAAAGAACCTGAAATTGAAAATTGGAACAAATTGATGTACTAATAGTAAAAGATAATCAAATTACACTTTATCTAGAGAGCTTCAACCCTGCAATATTATCTGAGTTCTCTGCAAGAGAACTTCCAGGGGGATATGCATTTTTTTTGAAAATGAAACTTAAGATAAAAATATTAGGGAACCACAATCTCAAGATGCAGGAATATCCACTAACATTATGTAGAAAAATCCTGTGTAGAGAAACTATTCTTGATGGTTACTAAAAGCAATTTTTTTATTGTTAGTTGCACATTAAAGCTGCTATATGAAAAGTCCATACTAGCTAGCTATTTCCAAACTAAATTCAGACGTAAGGACTCTGAAACATTTGCTAAGGTCTCTAACATTCTTTTTAAGATTATAGCCTCAGTTTTTCTGGGCTGTGATAAAGGAGTGGCTAATTACCAAAGGGCAAGTTAAAGGTTACTGGAAAAAAAGGATGTCTTTAAGCCCTATGTCTGTGATCTGATATTTTATGCTTGTAAAAGCTAAATGCTTCTCCATGAGAAATGAAGAATAATCTGAAGTTTTAGAAGTAAGTACTCCATTGCTTACAATAAAAACCTTTTGTCTTGGACTTATCTGTGTCAGTAATTGTGAGAACATTAGTATCGGGCAGCTTGTTTCCTTTAAGTCTCCTAGTGTAGGTAAAAAAAAAAATCCCAAACAATTCAAACCAAAAAAATCCACACTCAGTTCAGTTTCAAGATCTTTATAGGATCTCCCAGGCTGACTGGGAAAAGATCAGTTTCATATGGCATTTATTTTGTTCCCTGTAAACAAGATTCTGCAAGCAATATGTTAAATATTTCATGATAAATGCAAGATGAGCTATTCAGCTAGTTTTATCCTCAGTAATCGGAAGGGAAAAAGGTCCAGTCTGTGTGTTCACCTAGGTCAGAGACAGAACATGCATTGGTTATACTGCTTACAAGGCTTCCATACCTTGCATTACTATAAAACGTAAATGAAATTTACTTGTTTTGATTACTAAATTTAAATTCATTTAGCTGCAGCACCATGGGGTTAAAAAAAAATAAAACAACAAAAAACCCCCAAGGAAACAAAAAAACCCAAACAAAACAAAAAAACCCGGGCTCTGATTTGAGATCTTTTCATGCATTTAGAAGACCTTGAGTGATGGCTGATTCTACTGAAGTCAGTAACTTTATTAATTGTGAAGCAGGGCACAGTTTTACCTTCAGTGTCTTCACGTCTGTATAATAACAATACTCATCCTACCTCTAAGTGAAACAAGAAAAATATATCAAAATCAGATTAAGTGAAGAAGATTGGTCCTCTCTCCTTCTGACATTACCTTACTGCTATCTCTTCTCTTAACTGAATGCAGGCTTTCACTCTGGAGCAGCTTCTTTCTATTTGGTGGCATGCATATTAACATTTTTAGCATTTATGACTTCATTTTCCACTTTTTAATTCAATAAATTCTGCCATTGTCATGCTATCACTATCTTTATCCCAGATACTGAAACTGAATTCCTATTCTTCATTTCTGACTAAAGCTTAAATCCTTTCCTCCCATCTTTAGGATATCTAGAACAATCACTGTTGTCTTTATCACTTACTGCCCACAGCTTCCTCATAGACTCATTTCTGTAGGTAGTGGAAGGGAAATTGTTTCCCATAAGAACTGTACTCTGCTTCAACCATCATCATATAAATACAAGGTAACCTCTTACAAGGTATAGTACATTTCTGATAGGTGTATGATAAGGCTCTAACTCTGTTAAGGACTTTTGACAATGAGATATAAAGTTCTAACCACGTAAGGCAATTGGAATATTTCACTCAGCTTGAGCTGTTACAGATTTTTCGCTGACTTCCACAAGCTTGGCAGTTTTATTTTGAGAGCTATTTATAGTCCCCAAAGTGTAAAAGAGAGTGTTTTATTGTATATTGTGATATAATTTTCTTATTAGGTACCCTCTGTTATGGCATACTGAAGAGTAATAAGCATGTAAGTAGCATTATTGCATTTTTCTGTTCAATTTGTTATAATTAATTTGTCCTGACATTATTGGATCAATAAAAATAATAGTATGATATTTCACAGTGTGGTTCTGTGTATAAAAAGACCTTGTGTTGTCCCAATTCAAAATAATTCAGGATCTCTGGCCTTTGTTGTCAAGCAATTCTCCAGAGTTTAACAGATAACATCACATTTTTGCTTAAATCTCTCCCATTCTTTGCTTTCAACATTTCTATGTAATTTTTAAATTATACATTTAAGGCTATTATTTTATATTTATATTTTCATGTTATATTCCTTTAACATTATTACTGTTATGTTCTGCCTCAGTCTTCTCTTTTCCACTTTAAACAGTCCTAGTCTATATTGTTTTACATCAATTGCAGCCAGGTAGACATGAAATTTTCCTTTATTTGAATTTTTTCTCATTCTCCTATATTACAGTAGGGATTACCACCCTTAGATTTATACATATCTAGCACTTAGTATAAAAATGTCTGAAGAAAAATCTACTTTCTCCTTGTGTTTGTTACTTTGCGCTAATGCCATCAAAGTCAAGACACCTGTGGCAGGACAGCAGCTGTGATTCTGGGTAGCAACTTCAGACTTTACAAAGTTTGGCTTCCCACAGCAGAGATAAAGTTTCAGGGACTGAAAAACCAGAAACACAGAAGACAACATTTCTTTAGGCATTGCGCCTCTCCCAGCAGACTCCCTTATCTGTGGTGTCCAGAGATCCAGACAGGGATGGAGCAGGGCCATAGGATAGTGCCCTGTGTAAAGGCCTTGAAAACACTCACCTAACCTATATGTTGAAGAGGCTGATATCCACTATGTGGCTCTGGACTGGGGTTCCTCTCAGAGCTGAAAGATAGGGTGGCTGCACTCTGCATAGAGAACATATTAATTAAGGAAAAGTTCAGGAGAATTAAAAACAAACAAACAAAACCAAGACAAAACAAAAAACCCAACCACAAAACAGCAATAACAAAATAAATAAAACCACAACCACATTAGGTAAGGAAGATACTAGTTAGAGGTATGAGAGGGTTTGAAGGACCTACAGAGTGATGCAAGAAGGTCATGCCTGTTACTCTGCACAGAGAGAAATCCAAACAGGTTAGGAACAATAAATCCCACTTGCTATGCTAGCCCCTGGATTCTGGTGGCAACATACCTGTAGATACCAACTCACAAGGGCTTTGGAGCATGAACTAGCCCTTCATCCTGCTGTGTCACATCTGTGCAGGATGATATTAACTTGCCAGTAGGTTTGTAGAAAGCATTTAAGTGTTCCAGTGGTCATGTGTGTATCTGTTTCTTGTTTGATATAGGTTGTGCTGTTTATTATAAACTTTGGCCTGTGTAGCTAGAAAGACTTAGGTTCTTAGCCTGGTGTGTCTGTGGGAACACTGGAAAGGTGGGTGACACTCTTTGTAATTTGAATAGTCTTGTGAGACCACAGGCACAACAAACTGCACGTCTTGTCTGTGGACAAGACATGTACCCCTCATTTTGGGAAGGCATTATGTTTACAGGCAGCAATGATGTCTGTCATGCTGCATGCTGTGCTGAGTGTAGATGATACTGGGTAGAGTTATGATCACGACAGTCTTGATAATGGATAGTCTTGCTCTTCCTAAGTCATTATCCAAGATTCTCACTTTGTGTTTCCACAATGTCTCTCTACTCATTTCTTGGCTGGACAATCCAATATCCTTCCACCCTGCATCTTCCTGCAATAGAAGCCTCCATTGTTGGCAGGAACCACACCGCTGAAGTAGAAACAAAATCAGCTCTTCACAGCTCTTGACAGCAGCCCTGTGCACAGAAAGGGTTTTAGTCCATTGCAGTCAATATCACATTTCCAGCCTGGTATGCTGCTTCTAACCTAGACTTGCTGTGGAATGGATGCGTCCTTCCAGCACCCATTCAGAGAAATGGGGTTTCAGCTGGACTGTGTCTCATGCTTCAGAGCAGTGAACAGCTCCAAGAAAAGGGACTGCTTATCAGGTAAAAGGCTGAAAACTGTTGCCATCAGTAAAATGCTGAGCTGCAAGAACCAAGATGGGGGGGGAAAGGTTGTGCTAAATTCTCGCTTAGGTGCACTGCTTACCCTTCTCCTTTATTCACCAGGCTTTGCAGTCTTGCTTCCACTGCATTTCATGGTTAGAAAAAAGAGCCATAAGAATAGCAAAGCCCTGAGCTGATGATAGACAACAGAATACCTCACATCAGGGAAGACAGTGAGTAAGCTGGAGGATGGATGTGACAGGGCTGGTATAAAGTTGCTATTTGGGATGCAGTGTGAACACAGCTGGGTGTGCTGACACATAGTGAATTCAGCTTGTAAAACCTCGGTACTCGCCTACTAAAACAATGGTGATACAGATAAAGGGACTTTTGTGGAAGCTGGATCAAGACCATGCTTTTTGCAAGTGTAAACTGAAGCTTTTAAAAATAGTAGCAGATAATGTTTTAAGAGCATAAATAAGTAATAGAGTGGCTCAGTTAATAGAAATGCTATCATTATAAATGGTAGGAGAACAAAGTAAGGCACTTAGTTTTACTCCAAATTAAACCATGGCTTTGCTTATGTGTGTAAAATTAAATGTGTGCACAGTTGTAGCTGAAAAACAGGGCACTGACACTTAAACCTATCCATATATTGTATTTTCAGGTGCAATTCAGTACAACTGAACTACCATGCAGGATTTCATGGACTCCATTAGCCTGTCAGCAAGGGATCAGAGAGTCATCTTTGCAAATTGCTGTAAATCAGCAGTGGTGGCTGTTAGGCCTCAAGAATGTACTGAGATTTAAATACCGTCTGTGATAACAATGTCCAGGGTTTTGCGTAGGCTGTCTGGAGAGGAGGAGAAGTCCAGGCTAAAAGGTAATCTTTCTTTATCTTTGCCTGAACAATGTAATTATTTGTTCAAACAAATAGTTAAAATCACAAAATATGACTCTCTAGATTTAGAAGGCAATAGAGGCTTACTTTATTAAACTCCTCTGAAAAATAAAAGCAAATTTAAGAACAGCGCAGAACAACATTGGGCAATGACTGAGGTATTGTTATATAGCATCTTCTTAGCTCCTGCCCTTTGTGTAAGTCTGCTGTGTGCTTCAGCTTTCACTCACCCCTCCTACACTGTGTGGGACTGGCAAATGACAGCCCTTGAAAGTAATCATTATTATGACATAACAAATAGAGGTTTTTTTGGGGAAAAAAGGAAAGCAGCCATTAACAACTTATTCAAGTTGTTATTTCTGCTGTTTTTATTTAAGTGTTGCCTTCCTTGTGGCAAATATAAAAATTATTGAAATAAAAAGTTATTTAAAGTGCAATTTTTAGACAAAGCAATACTTTTTTGACTACACTCTTTCCCTACATGTTGAAAAACTAAAATCAAGTAGTGTAAATGTCTAGGATGAAAAAGCACAGCTTGTATCCATTCTACAGTTCTGATTATCAAACACCCACATTTAATAAATATATCCTTTATTTAATGGCAAGCTGGACTTAAAAAAAAATAAAATGAGTTTAAGCGTAATTTGAATTCAGGCTATGAAAACCCTATTTTGTTTTAGAATAAAAGTGAAGGCTTTTTGTTTAAAAGAAATTTTGCAACGGTCAGCTTTTGTTAAAAATCTAAAAGATTTCTGGGTTTTTCACACAATTGAGGAATGAGAAGTACATCTAAGATACCTTGTAACATGTATTTATTATCTTCTTGTATTCAAAAATTGGTTTAAACTTAACTTTTTGAGTATTACAAAATATTACCTGAAAGACCCTGGCTTGGATGGCCTAACAGGCCATTTTGACTGATTTTTGATGCTCACTTGAATCAGTTAGTGCGTAAAATTAATTGCTATTTAAGATGAGAAAGAAGGTAAGAATTTATCCCTCCCTGGAGATTTGTATACCTATATCCTACTTTACAGTTCGGTTTTCCAAGGTTTTTACTGCAGCTAAAGCCTCTGTTTCACAATTCACATTCAGGAAAGCTCCTGACCATGCACTAGGTTCTAAATGCTTGCTTACCAGCTGCCAACAAGGGAACTTAGAAATCTACGTGCAAGTACTTTCCCAGTGAGGGTTGTACTTTGTTACTCATTTTTAAACTTTTCAGAACAAAGATTCAAATCACAGTAAGTGGCAGAAATTTTGCTTATACTGTCCTCAGCAGCTTAAACTGGTTATAGATCTTTTATCTCACTCCAAGTGTTTGTACAGATCTGTTGATAATAAAATATTAGAGCATATCCAATATGAAGAATGATGACATACCGCTCAAATTCCCATGACCCTGACAATACATCCCTGATTTAGATCACTTTAAATCAACTGGCCTGTGGGCAAAGTTTCCTTATTCCCAAGCAAGTCCTTCTGAGCCAGGTGTAGTGCTCTGTAGGTGCCTTTGATTATACTCAACTCTATCTAATGCAGTTCTGCAGGTCCATTTTTCTTGAAGACTGTTTCAGGGCGATGCTCATCATGCTTCCAGATGGAGGTCAGTCCATCACATATGCTATGTCCTCTCCATCTGCATAACAGTTTGCAGCGGCTGCACCACCCTCTTAGGAGATGCCAAGCTGAGCACTGGAAGGGGCTGCTCAGACCCTTCACTGCTTAAAGTCCTTCACCTCTTCTGTCTCTCATTTAGCTCAACGCTGGCTAAAGTATCTTAAGCAAATATGTAAACTTTGGAGTTCCTCTGAGTTTGACCTTCCTCTGAACCTGCTTTCTACGTATATGACACTTTGGCTTATATATGGGTGGATCGATACAACTAAGCTAGAACTCTGCACAGCTTCTAAAACTGATCATTTACTGGATGGTTTTCTGAGGAAAATGACAGTCCATAGGAAATACAACAAAATTTGTGATCCTGGTATATTAGTATGATTTACTAACCCAAAATTCTTGTACTTAAAGTTCACTACTTCGGAAAAATTATAAGGGTCAGATTTTTAGCTTCTGTGTGGAAGGTCTCACCTTGGAAAAGAAAAATACATTTAGGTTCACTTTCCTTTTTACCTGCACTGTAAGTACTGGTTTAACCTTTAAACATGCTTATCTTCCTCTTACTTTGCCATAAAGGTATTTCAATTTACCTGTAGTTCTATTTTTAAATTAACTTTAGCTTTACTGAAAAAAATATTTCCTCTATCAAAAGGAAAAAACTTCAGCAAAATTATGCATCCTCCACCTGTTGTGGAGGTGGATAGAGATTTAATTCTGGATAAGCGAAGGGGGAGTTCTGGAATTTAATATTATATTTAATTTACTTGACAGTGGTGTAGGACCTCAGATTCCCATCTGTTTAACAAAGAAAGAACAAAAAGAGTGTTTTCTGCTTCAAAGACCTTATAGTTTAAAATAAGAGTGTCATCGCCTATTCTGCCCAGGAGATGACCAGAGACTGGGACAGGTCTTTAATTTTCTGTCCTAAGAGAAAAGTATTAGCAGTAAACAGGTTAAACCAAGGATTAAAACCAAGGCAAGGACTTAGATAGTAAATTCAACCCTCTAGCCTATTGAATTTTCCTGCTTACAGTGACTTAACTTTTTATTTATAGAATATAATGGAACTTCACACAAAAAGGCATCTCCATAGCATCACCTACATTCCTGAGAAACCCTGAGATGTCCTGCTAGTGCTACATGAACTACATCTCTGTGTTAACTTTGTCAAAACTTCCACTGACATTAATTAATTAATTAATTCATTCATTCTTTCTTCTGTTTTCCTCTATGTGGCTTTGTGTGTGACAAGTAGTGACAGACTGAGAGGCAGAAAGCCTGGAGTCTTCCCTGTTCCCCTGTAAGAGGCATGATTCAGTGAGTGGATGAGTTTCCACTGCTGAGCCTTTGTGCCTCACAACAGATCTATGAAGTTAAGTACTCAAGGTCAGAGGGTCTGTTTCCACGTTGGCAGATGTAATTCCATTGATTTCATATCGTCAGCCACACTTGTTGGTTCTGAGAATACCCTGGTAACTGATTAGATAAGATGTCAATTGAGATGTGGACAACCGTCTTCAGGAAGCTGACTCAATATTACTCATTTTATGAAGGCAATTGAACCCAAATAGGGATTTCCAGGCATTCTGAGATAAGCTGCTGCATTTGAATTAGTGTGTAGGAAATCAAAGAAAGGCTGAAAATCTCTGCCAAAGACAGTGACTGCCAGGGAAAGGTGAGGTTCCCTCACTCCTCAGGAAAGAGGAGCTGGGAGCTGATATTCTCAGAAAGGTAGGCAAAGCCAGTACTGTCACCATCCAGGGCTGCCCCACTGTCCCTGAGCCAGGAGTGCAGAGCAGGCCTGTGAAAGCAACCAGCATCAAACAGATCAGCATTCACCCAGGAGATTCATGGTGATGAGGCAAGTCCAAGGTAAAACCAGGAACTCAATGCAGAAGATCATAATCAGAGTAAGGATTGGGGAGACACAAGAAGGAGCACAGTTAAGCCTACAAAGCAGCTGAAGTGCAGCTCAGCGGACAAAGCACAAGAGTTTCTACTCCAAAGCAGCTCCTAAGGGAAGGAGAGCCTCCAATGGAGCTCTTGCAGGTCTTGCTGCACTGTACAACTCACCAATGGCTTGGCCTTGGGCATGGACATCTAAGTTTCTAGAAGGAGAAAACTGTGCTCCAGACCTCTAGCATATCCACCATCTTGTGTCCCAGTGATGCAGGATACCAAGTGAATGGGTTGGGAGAGGTCTTGGTCTCCTGGATGCAAATGAGCATCCTAGCTCTGTACTGACTCCATGGTGGGGTAAGATCTGGGTGTGCTTTAGCCTCTTTCCTTTGTGCCTGGACTCTTCACAAATGGGCATCAGCTCACTGGTGAACCATGATGCAGTTGCTAATGAGATGACCAGTTGTCATCCACTTATTCCCTATTTTTTTTTTTTTAATCAGTGAATCTTATATTTAGGGGACAAAAACAAAAAGGAAAAAAAGGGAAAATGAGCAGTGTTGAAACGGATGCAATCATATGATATATTCAACCTGGATTTGCTAAGTTTTGGTCACATTGAAAATGTCAATAATGCCAACAGTTCACTCCTACACTTTCTAAAATATCTTTCCATGTCCTTCTCCCAAATCCCTTAATTTCAGACACTAAAAAGAAGCAAAGACACAACAGGCTGGCTTGGCAATGTTGTCAAGATAAAAGTGGTCCCTTTCTATTCATTGAAAAGTCACACAGTCTAATGATGGTGGATAAATATCTCTTTCTTTCACATTTACAATATCCTAGCTCCCATGTTTTAAGGTATTCAGCATTATTCTCAGACATATTTAAATGTGTGCTGAACTAAGGGCAACACGCAGCCTTGTGATGGAAATATTGACAGAATGTCACATGTGGATTATGCCCAGGTGTGAACTTAAGCATTTGTGTCTTTCTCATCTGTGTTGGAGTGTTTCAATCAGGTTTTGAGTGTTTTGCTATACCAGGAAATACTGTGGCAATATACATGTGAACTGTCTGGTGTCCCCTGGCCTTATGGCTGCACAGTGGTCCAGGGGTCCATATTCCCTTTTGTTTCTGAGTATGCATGTTGCCAAAGGAGAGACAGTGAGATGTTGATGTCTCATCCTTCCCATCTTCCCAGGCTCTTTCTGGCTGTTCTGGAATCCTGCTCACATCAGAAAGGTGGACTTCTGCCTTCAAAAGGCTTACAGTGCTTAGCCATCTGCAGCTATTTGACTGTGGCTCAGAAAAGTGCCTAAAGAGGCAAATGCCCATTTCATCTATTTTACAGCTCCTTCAGGGAATGTAGTTTCTGGCATTCTCTTGCTAAGTCTTGATGAGAACATTCCTGGCTAAGGACAGTTTGACAGGATGCCTTTCAGACACCCTGAAGTAGAATGCATTGGGCAGTCCGGTGGGAGCTGGGAGAGGCAAGCAGGTTTGTTGACATCAGGAATAAACTACATAGATATCTTCTCATTCTCACTTCCCTTGTTGTATTCTAGTCCCTCTGTCTCTTTTTAATCTGTCAAACATCTGAGAATTTTTCTACTCTAAATTTAATGCCTATGTGGGGTTTATTTTTGGTTTCAAGTTTGGTGAGAGGATTTTTCCATGTTAGAAAAATGTAATTTTTCTTCTAGCCTTAATCCTTATGGCTTTGTTGCACATATAGAATGGTGACTGATCAAGTTAGACACAAGAAAAAAAAATAGTGTAAAGTATTCAATATATTTTAGAAGCACTGTTCCTTTGGAAGCAAAATTTGCCAGGAGAGTGGATGAAATTTAATGCAATTTAGTAAACTTAGTTGTCTTTGGATAATGAAATTCCCAGGTCAAGGGGAAGCAGAAAAAATTCAGAGCATTGATTCTGAAATAGAAGACTGTAAAGCTGAAACATTTTGTAGCATATACACGAACGTCTAGAAGGCCAGAAGAAATTAAAATGAAAATCTCATTAAAACCTCATATTCTTACTTTCCATATAGTTTGGGCAAAATTTGCCTTCCTTTTCTTATTGTGAGTTTGAGTGGAAATGAAAAAGAGTCTGTTTTATTTTTTAAAAAGGAATAAAAACCAGTTTAAATGTTTTCAGCTATTTGAAATTCAGCACAGGCTTTAATAGTAAAGAAATTGTAACTTGTCTGTGAATTTGAGTTGTTCATTCTTGTTTTTCCTTCCCATATAAATTCTTATAAACTGATTTATTAATCCTTGAACTTTCTCTTTGATAGGAAAAATAGCGTGAGTTTCAAAGTAGAGCTTCCAGTCCTTCAATCTTTGTCATGGCTCCTCCCTGAACTCTAATTTTTCAGCAGTCTTTCTAGAGAAGGAAGCATATTCTTGCCACATATGAAACCATATTTTTCCATCCTCATATCGGAAATTTCCTATGTTTATGTGTCCTGGGATTGTTTTAACCCTTTGAACAGTGTTGGCCTAGGTTTTTATACTCAGATTGCTCAGTGTGACCCTCAAACTCTTCTCAGACTTCTATCTAGGTTACACTCCCCTCACATTGCACTTTGAGTTTGTATTTATCTGTCTTGCTTTGCATTTAGCCTGCCTAAGCACTGCCTAACACCATTCTCTTTATCAGTGACAGAGTCTGTTCACTGTTCTCCATTCTTAACACTGTGATCTACAAATCTTATCTTCAATGATGTTGCATTTCCTTCCAGGTCACTGAGAACAGTGTTGCTCACCTCAGATGAAACCCCAGACCCTGAAGGGATCCCAAGAAGCGCACACTTCATTTGAAGATTATTCATTTGCAGTTATCTTTTGAGATCTATCAGCTCACTAGTTTTTAATCCATTTACCATGTGAAGTCTTAAGTCAAATACTTTCTTCTCTGCTGATGTTAGATCAATGCTGTTATCTTTATCGACCAACCTTCTCTATTATAAAGAGATACTAATTTAGCTGAACAATCTCTATTTTCATGATTTCAGTGTGAAGACATTAATAAAATGAACCTTGCTCAGTAGTGCAGTGAGGACACTCCATAGCAGATGCTGGCCCATGTCGATGGGAGCAGACTCCCACATCATTGAATCCCTGTTTTCCAACTGGCAACAGACTCTGTAAGAGAGAAATCTACCAGCCTGATCACAACTTTTCTGCATTTGCTGCAAAATAGTGTAAAAACAGAGTGGTTGTCTCAACAGAGTGGGAGTCTCTGAGATATTAGCTAGTGAACTAAGGTAGAGATGCAAGCCCCATGCCTGAGCACCTCGAGTTTCTCCTGTTCCTCCTTACCCGCCAAAAGCACATGGATCCTGCTACATCTGATGATGGCAGCAAAGCCTCTCCTTTGTCAGTGATGCACAGCATCAGCCTAAAGGCATGAGGTACAGAGGCTGGCTAACAAGTAAAGGAAGACGATTAAGCTATTATCAAGAGCCCAGAACTTGATCTGTAGAATTAATGCATATGCTCCCACAGATAGACCAAAAGATGTTTTGCGTGGATAGAGACTGTGAGATAATCATAATTTAAATATGCAGCCCAGGTGCCTTAAGCAGCATGAGTCACAGACTGAATGAGCAGAACTTACTTTGACCTTGAGGATTGCAGAATTCGATTCCAGACTGCTAATAAATTTTTGTTAAAGGCTCTTTCTTGTATCTTGCTGTGCATACTGGTTCAAACCTGAAAGTATTTAAGGTCTAGTTTAAATGTAAGCACAACAGTAGTGCCAGTGCTTCCGTGAGACTTTATCTGTCATCCATGCATGAGTGGTCTGCTAGAGCAGAGGGAAAATGTTCAGCTTCTTGTAAGATCAAGTGTTATGACAGTGTGTGGCTCCCAGTGAGTTGTAAGTTTAATCGCTCTGCAAAATATTTCTCTTCTGGTACCAATTTCAGGACAGCTATTGATTTCACATCTTTTCAAAGCTTCTTCCTACTGTAATTGTGATTGTACATTCTTGTTCATCTGAACATAACGTGAAATAGATATTGCCAGAACAAGCATAAGTAGATACAAGATAACCTCATTACTTTGACAATTAATTCCCATGTATTATTATGTAGAAATTGTATTCTATTATAAATATTTTATAATGTTATGACTTGCTAGTGTTTGGTTAACCACATATTATTTTTTGGTTAAAAATTGATTGTACATGCAGGCAAGCTGCACACTGTCTGTTACTTGTCCACAAGTGATTGTTCCTCAGGAAGTGAACATACTGTGCTCAGGTTTCTTTTTGTCTCAGTAATCTCTTTCTTTTGAGATCTCTGGCACGGTAATCTCCCTCTTTATACATTCTATGGATTAAGTCTTCTTTTCCAGCATGACAGACTTTAAATAACTTAATGACTATATTATAAATTGACTATATTATAAATAACAATATGTAGTCCTCCATGAACACAAAGAATGTAAATCAGCATTACTCTTACTGTCTGCAATATTAGGAAAAAATCCACAATTGAATTACAGCCTTATACTCAACCGTGGACCATGAAATTAGTAGGTAATAGAAACATACTGAAACTCCTATCCTTTAAAAAGGATCAGGGCTAGAAATTATAAAAAATATGGGTTTATACAGTTGCTGTCTATGTTCATCTTGAGTTATTGTTGCACCACATAGAAGAGAAACAGGTGTAAAGTAGAATTTACATTTTTTATTGGCTGGCTATTGGGTAGTGTAAAGATTTTACATTTGGTCATTAAACAACAAATATAAACGCAAAAAAACTACTGGGTAATGTCCTATTATACTTTTTCCATTTTTTATGATAACTTTGTGTGTACGTTATTGACTGTTACTGCTATGTCATTTTGATAGAAGAGTTGCAGAGAGGTGTGTGGACTAAATCAGGTTGTTTAAAGAGTGTAAGTCTCAGATAGCACATGACCTCCTGGATAGTGTTCCAGACATATATATAAGGACAACCCCACACAGAAATGCCCTCCTTATTGTGTTTTGCACCACAATGAACCCTTGCAGCGTCAGCCTCAGTCCTGCTTCGTTTTACAACAGCCTAACTGCTGGCACAGAGCCATAAGGTGTCCACCGATGAAAAAGTCGCAAGTCCAGAGGTGTGGGAAGCTGAGGCTGTCAAGTGTGAGGCATGTGCAGCCCATGGGCCAGCACTGACTCATGAAGCATGATGTGCATTTTGTATTTCACTCCCTTGTATTAAAGCAGAAGATTATGAGCTTCTCATTTGAGAGAAGTGGGACTTTTGTTCTCCCCTCCACTCTGTGATTTCAGCAGTGCAGTACCACACTAACAGGGGAACCCTTCACTGATAGTGATGAAGAGTCCAAAGGACTCCTAGCTGGGGTTAAGCACCCACCCATTAGATACCAGGTTGAGTGCCCCTGCTGAGGTCTCTCTAACTTCAGCTCCATCCTTGCTTTACTCCTAGAAGTATTCCCTGGAAACGCCCTATTAGTCATATGAATAATAATAAACCAACTGGGACTCACATCCGGCTTACTTGTCTTTCATTAGCACATCCTACTAGAATCCAGCATGATCTTTATTACTCTTTCTCATCCTTTTGAACTTGGTTTGTTTTCTTAATTTTGGCCTAATTTACAGGACCAGACGTCATTGTCATCCTTTCTAGTAAGTTGCTGGGAAATCCCTCCCTCTCCCTATCTCTGGAAACTCTTTTAGTAACTTTAAAAAAGTGCTAATCATCCCTAGAGCAGGTATGATCTCTCTCTGTTGTTTCATTTTGTAGGTCATTGTTACTCCAAAGACTAACTTTGTAGCTGTTATTTTTCATACAAACATAAAAAGAGATGTATTCAGGGCTTTACTTTAACCTGCTAACAAAAACAAATCAAACACCAATCCTAAACATTAATGGGAGTAAAATATTTAATTGTTTTTAAAATATCTGCAAAACCTTAGCTGGTCGCATGGTTTCACCAAAGCTGAGGCATAGAGAAAATGTAAAATGAAAGAACTAAATTTGATGAAACCATAAAATTCAGTGTGCATAAATCTAAGCCAAATTCTGGAACACAACTGGAGAGGACAGAATTGAAATACAAATGTTAAAAATACTACTATCTGATTTGATGCTTCTATTTCTCTTTTTTTCCATGGCTCTGAAAGCACTTTCTGCATAGTCAGTATTGATCTCTTGAAGGAGAATTTTTCCTCCTATTATAAGCCCAAGTAAACAGAGGCACTGAGAAGTGACTTGTCCAAGTTCAAACATGGTCAGATAGCAAAAGCAACAACTCTACAAGCTGAAATTTTCCACTGAGAGAGGGCTAGAAACTGGGAGGAGGCACAGGCAGGACAGCTGACCTGTTATCACAAAAGGCTATTCCATATCATATGATGTTGTGTTCAGCAATAGAAGCTGAGGGGAAGGAGGAGGAAAGAGGACACCCATGAGGATCACATTTGTCTTCCCAAGGAAATGTCACAGGTGAGGAAACCCTGCTTTTGCAGAAGTGACTAAACTGCCTGCTCATAGGAAATAGTGAATAAATTCCTCCTTTGCTTTGCTTTTGTGGATAACTTGTGTTTCCCTATTAGACTTTTATTGCAATGCATGAATCTTCTCACCTTTCTCTATCTCCTCATCTCACAGGAGAGGGGAGTGAATGAGTGGCTGTGTGGGTGCTTGGCTGTTGGGCAGTGACAATCCATCCCTGGCATGTGCACTCAGTGACAGTCTCTTGCTTCCAGAGGCAGAACCAGCCAACCTCCAGTCAGACCCTGGGATTTCAGAGTTTGAAAAAACCCCAGATTTTCAAAGAATTTCACACTAAGAGAAAACCAGTGTTTTACTAAATAAACCATGAAACACTGTCAAAAAATCTAGGTGAAGTAAGTTTATTCATATCAACTGTCTAAGTGGGATAGTCAAACTCATTATGTTCTAATCAACAGTGTCACAATGTTCTGCTACAGGTTTTCTACAGAGGAACTTTAGCATAACAAAGTGTTCTCTGAAGGAACAATTAGAGAGTATCCTATGGATATGATTCATGCACTTGGAATAAAGTGGTATTTTCTCTGTTCTTTAAAGTACAGATAAATAACAAGAGAAAAAATATCTATAATGAAGCAGTGTTACTTATCTAGTTTTTACCTGAAAACACACAATAACACTGAAATAAAAAAAACAAAGTAAGCTGTCAGCCCTACTACTTGTTCAAAAGAAAGGCAGAACAAGTTCACTTGACATTAACTGCTCCCTTAAAATTCATCTCATTCTTCCAACACATGAGAGAATGTGCATAATTCAGTTTTAGATTAGAATGTTAAAGGGGCATTTCTAGCCTAATAAAAGCAAACATACCAAAATGTTCCTTTTTGAAAGTGTTCCAATTTTATCATTATGACATGCTGCAACTGAAGACTAGAAATATTATATTCAGCTTATTTTCTTCATGTTATTGAGTAAATTTGGTTTAATTATTTTCTCTATGTGAATATGTCTTTCAAAACCCAGTGTAGAGTTAATATGTGGAACAAAGAAAATCAATCAATTTCCTTTTCCCCATCACATTTTATTGCAACAATAAAATCCATAAATATGGCAGGAGGAGTGTCAAGTAAAGGTAAAAGTCCATGTTAACTGTTTTATACACTGCATTTCAGGCTGACAGTGCTCGAACTTGGTTATTATTCTCAGAGAGAAATAGCTCTCATTTTAAAGCAACTTGTACGGAAAAACCTATTTAAAATACTGCAGTACTTTTAAAATAATTGAACTCATTAGAAAGCATTGCATCACATATTATATTAAGCTTCAATGTATAAAATGGTTAATAAATTATAAAGGTAATAAAAAGTAACTATAAAGATTATTATAAAGGTAACCTATGCCGTTTAGGAACAGAACATCAGAATCATCAAGTGATATTTGGAGATCAGTTTGAAGTTTGTTTCCATATCAATGTCTGAATACTTCTATGCAGGCACACATAATTAGAGAAAATTTTACATGAAAAAAAAAAAGTAAAGCAAGATAAATAAGTGTCCCTTTACTCTGTATAACCTTTGACTTAGTGAAGCAGTTGGATTTTCCACAGATTTTCAGAAGGACCTTTGATACTCACGTCTCTTGCTCTTCCATTGTGTCTGATACACATTTTGTCACAGTGACCTGAAAAAGGCTTGGATAAAGGTTTCTGCTGCACTTTTTATGCCATGATTTTTATCCTCACCAAAGCAGAGTACTGTTCCTAATTCCTGGTGCCATCTTTGGGGATTCAGAAGACTTTACAAGTCGTAGTAACAACTGCAGCTGCCCCCGGAAATGGTATCAAAGTGGTAGGTCCCCTTCAGAGTGCATGGGAAAGAGTTAATGGTAGAGGAAGACCATAAAAACTCAGACATAGAAGCAGCTCTAAACTAACAAGAAGAAATGCAGAAAGGAGAGCTGTGGACTACTCCCTTCTTGACACAGTTAGTCAGGAGGTACCTTGTCGTGCACCTCTGGAAAGGTCTTCCCTTTAGCTGGGGATTTATATCTGTGAAGCCTTTTTCAACACATGGAACTAATTCCCCTGGGAAGAGGAATTTAAGCGTAAGGGATTTAAAACTCTGAATTTTGAATTTGAGGCCCTAAGTCCTTTTGTAATTGTAGAATAGAGGGGAGGTCAACCTGATTGGAATGAGAAATACCTTTGCCAAAATTACAGCTGTCCATAAGAAATCAATATGTCATTCTGCAATAGCATTTTTGGAAACAGAAGGAACCTGAGCAGAACTAAGGAAACGCTTCTCATTCCTGGTGAAAGAACAGCAAAGGGTGGCACCTCTGTAGTCATGTGATAATGAAAGAAATGAAAATGGGCAAGGTAGAACAATCCATGTAGTAGTATTCAGTGAACTTTCTCAGGTGGCTGCGTCACATGCCTGTGTAATTTAGATTTCTTTGGAGATACATAGTAAGGCAAGTACAATTCTTCAACCCTTTTTTGTGAGTTTACTGTTAGTGAAACTCCAATGACTTTGACTGAAGAAAATGGGAGGATAATTGAGTTCAGGGTTCCTGCTTTGAAGACTTAACAATCTAATTTTGGACCAGGGCAAAAAACCAAAACAAAACACAATTAGAGAGGAAAGGAAGACAAAGTCCCTCAGGTCATGCACATGCCTTTACTGGATCTGCTACGTGTCTTTAAATAGAAGCTCTAAATCACCAGTTTATGAATACCATGAAAAATAAGAAGAGAGATTTGCTTTTACTGTATGCCACTAGAGCACAAATACCTAATTTTTGCATCAATACCATAGCTGATTTTCTGTTCATGTGCAATAAAATTACTAAGCCGACATTATCGGAGACATCTGCAAAAACATCTGTGATTGATGCTCTTTTTTCACCAAACTAAAGCTTATTACTGTATTTGTATTTTGTAGATGAGTGCGCCCCACCTTCTCTCAGGGTCCAGGTCACTCCTCCTGCCCTCACAGGAAGTACATGTGAGATCTCACGTAACTCACGTCTTGGCAGCTGCCACTGATGATAATGTCTCTAATGGTACTGTGGTTTACCACTATTTGTACTGCTCTACTGAGCAGCAGTTGGAAACGGATATTAAGGTAAAATTTCTTTATTAATATGTATCTTCCCTTTAATCTCATGTTATTTACTGACTAAGGTAAAACCTTGTGTATTGCACTGGCAGTACAGAAGTTACGAGGAGAAAATTGATTCAGTTTCTGCCTTTTAGAGCTTGTTTGTTTGCTTGTAATCACAGAGTGAATTTTTTCTTTTAAGATTCAATTCTCCCACTTCTGCTAAAAGCATTTATAATTTTATTCCTGGGTGTGATACTAAAGTTTAATCTTTGAGGATGCTGAAATGTATTTCCTGAAAAATGTTGCAGGCATAATGCAGGAAACATATCCTGAAACAGCAGATATCTGCTGGAGTTTTGTGATTTCCGTTGTATTTGGCTTTAATGTCAATAGAGTAAGCTCGCTTTGCTTTGCTTTGTTTTGTTTTCTTCCATTCTTCAATAGCAACATTCCAGCACTTCAAAGTCTATAGATTACTTGCTGTAAACCTTAACCATGTATCAGGTTCATCTCTGGAAGAGAGGGTCAAAGGTAACAAGTGTTGTAGCAAAAGACGTTTCCCTTCATCCTGTGTATTCATACACATGAATGCTTTTTTCCTAGCTGAAGTTGTTGATGTACTTTATCCAGAGCTTTGCACAGTCTACAATATTTCTTATAGTAATGAAAAAGGAATCTGCTGAATCAAAGAAAAAAAGAAATCCTATCAAAAGGTTGGCATTTCACTAGCAAATTTTTCAGCCAGCTGAATGCTAGTGCTCTGTGTAATTTCTATTTGCATCTGGTATTTTTTCCCACAGAATATCTTTCACAGGATTCTCTTTTCTCTCTCTCTCTCCCTCTAAATCAGGGGCTTCAAATTGCTGACAGAGCTTGAGTAAGGATGGAAGAGGAGAAAAGAAAGTAGGTTTAACATCGATATGAATGTTGGTTTTTTTTTAAAACCTAGGTTTTAGTATTTAAATATATTTAGAGCCAAAATATTCCAATAATCAATTATTTATCTGTGAGATTAGGACAGCTCTGAATTTGTTGTATATACTTTTTATAGTATGATGTCGTCAAGTTCCAGAGATAGGAATTTATTTATCCTAGGACATACAGAGGCTTCAGAGTGATCTCTGTCTTTCTATTAATATTGGATAAGACCTAGATTCTTTTGTATCTCAAATGAGACACAGTGGTTTTGTTTGTTGGGTTTGTATGTCTGTGTGTGGTTTGGATTTTTGGTTTTTGTTTGGTTTTTTTTGACAACTCTGTAAAATGCAGATGGAAAGGGAGAAAAACCTAGAGAGAGCAGTTCTGCCTATATTAGATCTGAATTGTCTTTTCAAGGTGCCTCTCTATCACGACAGACTACTGATCTTAAAAAGCATCTCATTTAAGCCCAGAGCCCAAGTCTTTTTTTCTGCATAACATATACCTTAAGAAAAACTATAGTATCAGTCCAACAGATAGGTGCTTTGAACTGTTTCACACAAGGGGTCTTGTAAATTTATTCAGAAGATGAAACAAGTCATAGATATTCCTACAAAGATAGACATTTCACACTTGGTAGTAACTATGCAAGACAAAAAGAATGACTAAACCTGGATGATCACTTGTAGAAGATAAGTCAGTCATGTATGGAAGTGACAATGAATGTTTAACATCCCCAACCCCTAAAACGTTGTGAATGACATGTGCACTTAAGTGCTCCAGGGAAAAGATTACAGATCTGTGAATGGAAAGGAACTGATTAGGGAGGCTAAGGTTTTTAAGAGGCTTAAGGTATATTCCTACATATGGCATCAGCTGTGACTTGGCCATTGTCCCAAACACATAGATATACTGCTGTGGAAAAGACTAGGAACCAGACCATCTCCAAATGTTTTACTTGTTGTATCCCTTGCCTGTGGCTGTATAACCAAATAATGTGAGAGGACAAGATCCAGGTAATCATCAGGTGCTGGAAATGAAAGGCACATTAACAGGAGGCACTTAAATTCTGAATATCAATCAAAAAACACTTACCTAGCCCCATTAGGAACCTAATATGCCATTAGTACTGAAACTTTCCTTCAAACAAAAGGTGGTATTTATAAAACCAAATTTTGATCTATGCCTTTGTATTAATAGGATGAATGAGCACTTTTGGAAAGTGCTTCTTCTCATGCTTACCTATATTTCTAAGAGAGGTGAGATGAATCACCTGTCATAGAAAGGCTTATGTAATTGATTCAAAAGACCGTGTAAGATGACCAACAATCAATATCAATGCATCAATATATTGGTTTACCTTATAGACATCTAAAATGTAAGTCAAGCTAAACCCTGCCTACTGTGTGTAGAAACCAGTCTAGTACATGTCTAACACAATTACTATCTTTCTAGAGTGATTGACCCACATATGCATTTCCCACTGACACCAAAGCCAGATGCTGCACCTGCAGCAGGATAAGAGCTGGCACAAGTGGAAAGTGAGAAAGTAGGGGCTGGAGAACAGCCCTGCAGAGAGGGATCTGGGTGTGCTGGTTGGCAGCAGGCTCAATACAAGTCAGACAAGTGCCCTGGCATCCAGGAGGGAAAACTGCATCCTGGAGTGTGTCAGACATGTAGACATGGTGCATAGAGACATGGCTTAGTGGGGGACTTGACAGTGCTGGTTTTACAGTTAGACTTAGTGATATCAAAGGCCTTTTTCTACCTTAAATGATTCTATGATTCTAAACACAACGCAACCAGCCAGTTGAATCCCTCTGCATTTAGTGTTGGTGCCATGTCACCTTGAGTACTGAGTGCAGTTCTGATCCCCACAATTAAAGAAGATTGTCAAGGTCCTTAAATGTGTCCAAAGGAAGGAAATAAAGCTGGTGAAAGGACTTGAGGACATGTCCTATAAGGAGCAGTTAAAGACTCTGGGTTTGTCTTGGAAAAAGGAGTATGAACGGCAACCCCATTGCTCTCTACAGCTTCCCGAGGAGAAGATGTGGAGGAGCTGAGCTCTTCTGCTTGGTATCTAGCAATAGGACTCATGGGAATGGTTCAGAGTTGTGCCAGAGGTGGTTTAGACTTTACATTTGAAAGCTTTCCTTTACCAAGAGGGTAGTCAGACACTGGGACAGGCTTCCTAGAGAGCTGATCAATGCCCCAAGTCTGTCAGTGATTAAGAGGCATTTGGACAATGTCCTTAACAACATGCTTTAATTTCTGGTCAGCCCTGAAGTGGTTGAGCAGTTGGAGTAGATGGTCCTTGTAGGTCCCTTCCAACTGAAATATTTCTATCCTATTCTATTCCATTCCATTCCTTTCCTTTCCATTCCATTCCATTCCATTCCATTCCATTCTATTCTATTCTATTCTATTGTGTGGAGTCCATGAATTTGGCAACTTTATATGAAAGTCTTCCAAATTTCATAATTTGCCGTCAGTCCAGACTTTCCATGCAGACAACCCCAAGTGGCTGATATTTGGCCACTTCTTTGCATGTTTAGTACCTTGCATCATCAAACCTGATAAAGATCTCAGGTACTTCATATAGGTATAACACACACAATGAAAACCATTACTGTTGCATAGTTACATAAATGAATGCATATAATTGGATGAAGAACTATCCTAAAGACATTTGAAATGTAACTGAAGCACTGTATCAGGGGTCTTTATTTCAATGTATTCAAATAATCAAAGAAATATAAGACCAAAGTGAAAACCAGGAATGACAGATGTTATTCTGATTTACACCATTCAAGGATTTAAGTTCATTAAAATTGATTTGCCAGTTTTGGATGAACTGAAGAGATTTGAAATACTCCTGGGTTTCTAAAGTGAAATATCATCAAAAAATTGCAATAATGATATATAAGTATTCTTCCATATCTGGAAACTCTGAATGGAAGTACTTTACTGATGATAATTTGAAAGACACTGAATTTTTCTGCCTCTGCTTCAGATTTTTAAAGCTGGATACTAATTAATAAAATCAAATCCTGGATAAAAAAAGCGTTTCAAATAGAAGACTAATAGCACTTTTCAAATTTCTCTTGGAGAGCATTGCTCTAATGGTTTCTTCTGTTTTTTAAAGAGCACTGTGCATTTTTTAGGGTCCCAGAAGCTCAAGTTATCTGAAATGGGTAATAACGATTTCTCAGAGGGATCCATTTCTGAAAGGTACTGTGTGCAGTTCTAGTGCCCCAGAGATAAGAAGGACATGGAACTGTTGGGGCAAGTCCAGAGGAGGGCCATGAAGTTGATAAGAGGACTGGAGCCCTTCCACTATGAAGACAGGCTGGGAAAACTGGGGCCAGTGATCTTGGAGAAGAGAAGGTTGTATGGAGACCTCACATCAGTATTTGAAACAGGCCTGCAGGGAAGCTGAAGGGAGACTCTTCATCAGGAACTGTAGTGATAGAAGAAGGAACAATGGGTACAGACTGAAAGAAGGGAAATTTAGACTTGATATTAGGAAAATATTCTTTACTGTGAGGGTGGTGAGATACTGGAACAGGTTGCCCAGGAAGGCTATGGATGCTAGAACCCTGGCAGTGTTTGAATCCAGGTTGGACAAGGCCTTGTCCCTGTTCATGGCAGTGGGTTTAGGGTTGGATGATCTGTAAAGTCCTTTCCAACATTTAATGTTCTATGATTCTATGAAATACTTCTAAAGGGGCAGTGTATCATCTAGATTTGTTTGCACCTATAAACTTCATAAAAATCCAATTACTTCCCTAGCAGAAGTTTGAACTGTTTCATATATTAAAGCAGGCCAAAAAATCGAGGAAAAATCTGATGACTAAGAAATATATGAAAATAAACATCAGACTCTTCACACCTTGGCTGCCTTTTTGCTGCACAGTCAGTAAGGTTTGGACCCTCAGCTACCTGCAGGTCCAAGCTGTCCTGGTTTTGGCCCAGATCAGCAGGGGTGTGACCAAAACCCTACTGTTGATCGATATCACCTCATGCCATTGCTGGGGAAGGGGAAAGGTACTCTCTCTTGTGTTGCTTCCACTTGAACAAAGGAAAACTCTCTGCTGCTGTTTCATTGCCTCAGGCTTGGTGAGTATTTTGCTTGTATATCGCCTTCTCTTTTGCACACTATTTTTTTATTAGTATTTTTGCTGATATTATTTGTTCTGTTATTTAATTGTTGCTTCCAGTAAACTGTCCTTATCTCACTCAACCTGTGATCTTTGCCTTTTGCGCTTGCAATCACAGAGGGGAGGGGGAGCGAGCACTGGAGCCGTTTCAGTGGGAGCACTAAATTGGGGAGCACCATTCCTAAACCACAACACAAGACGAAAAGAAACTTCAGACTCACAACACCCTTGATGTGCTACCCAGGACAGATCAACTGCTGCCAAATACAGCTGACAGCTTGTCAGGGCTGAATGTGATCACAGGCTGAGCTGAATGTACTATGGTCCAGTAGTCTGGAAGATATTCACAGCTTTGCTTTTTCAGACTGCATTTGTCCATTCTGTAACAAATGCTTCCCTGGAAAGATTTGAAGCTGAAGCAGTCAGAAGCCCAGCACTGTGTATCCACAGTGGCTTTTCCACTAGCCTGATTTTAATCCCATTTGAATTCTGCCCACAATCCCCTACTGCTCTGCAGATGGCTGTGCCAGGGTCCTTCCAGGAGACAACCTGAGTCTTTTTTGCCTTACATTGTCATTGCAGATGGGCAGGAGGGCCTGATGAAGGTTACAGGGAATTGGACACAGCAAATTGGCTCAGATTTAAATCAGAGAGAGAACATAAAATTGTCTCCAGAAATGCCAGTTGGACAAAGTTACAACCTGAGCTGAAAACCCCAAGAGATGAGCAGCATCAACACATATCTAAGGTGGCTTTGACCCCACACTCTATGGGCTATGGGTTGAAAGCATGGGGCAGGGTGGGCTTAATCCTTCTCCAAGACAGTTTGTTATGCTGCAAGAGCAGTGTAGTTTGTTTCAGGGTCACTTGAAAACAAGAATACTGACATTTGTGAGGGCTCGAAAACTGTTTCTAATATGGGAACCTTTATATATCATGTGGTGAGTCCTGCTTCCACTTAAATTCACTAAAACCTTGGTTTCAACAGTGCTAAAGTTAACCCTTTGCCGGCTGTAAGACTGATGTGGTGTTCAGAATGATTTCTGAATATAATGGTGTCTGAACTTCTGGAGCATAACTATGATGTATGGCCTCCTCTGCAGCTGCAACAGTCAGTGCTTGGCTGTTCCTTCAGTAAAATCAGGCTTTGCAGGAGGGCCTTCTTTCCAAATTGTTCCAAGTTGTGACTTCTCTGTCACATACAGGGAGACTTGAACTCACTTTGTCTGTGATAGTCTGTGGAGTAATAGTTAAAGATAAAAATTAAAAGAGAATAAGACTTACAGATGAAAACCAGCTATTGCTTCCCAGATGAGGACAAAAAGAGAACTGGCTGCTGTTTCCTGGATGTAATAATGTCATGATGCTCTACAAAGTTCCCCAAGCACTGATACTGATATTCTCTGGATACACCAGAGAATTGAGTGGTATGAAGACACTATGGCTTCTCTTCACAAACATCCTGCAGGAAGGGAACATGGGGACGCTTTGACCTGTGCCGATTTGTCCATCAAGAAAAAATACATGCCACATAACACTATAATTTAGCACTCGGGACTAAATCATTCAAACCCCACCTAAACCTAAAGAAATAGTACAAAAGGAAATTGTACAAGATGGAAATGGGGGGACATTGGAGGAAGAGTTCCATCGAAACTGCTGGGATCAATTGATGGGTTGAATCTGCCCTCCTCCTCTCAGGGTTGCCTGAGAAATTTAAGCTATGCACATTAATCACTGCTTTTAAGGACTAGAGCTGGTTTTTGCTTCATAATATATTAGTGGATTGCCTTGTTTTAGAGTTTGTGCTTGTGTCTTGATTTATAGTATTGTTACATTATTTTAAGTGTGTTTTTGTAGCTAGACCCTATCACTGACAACCACAAACTTTATTAACTTGTCACAAATTGTATTAATGAAGAGTGTTATTCTGTAAACTGTTCAAGTGAGTTCACTATAAGGTCCCAACAGTTTTGTTGATGGCGAAATAACTTGTGGGAAATATCTTCTGAGTGGGTTCCCTATGCTGTTATGTGGCAGTACCAAAAAAAGGACAATTGAATTACCCCAATCTTGTTAATCTGTTCAGTGAAGAATTTCTGTGCAGAATACCAGCCAGACTAGATTGGATTTACATGGTTTCATTTTCCCCTGGGGCACTTACAGACAAATAAATCTCTAAGGGTTGGGTGAATTTCCCCCACCTGCCTTCTGTGACATAGTCACAGAATCAGAAGCATGGTGGAGTGGGGTACAACACCCTGGTTTTCTAATTGTGAGACAGATAGGGCCAGGGTGTGGTATTTGCATGTGCTGCTCAGTCTTCCCCACCACCAAAGACTGTCTCAGGCACAATGCTGAGCTGATAAGGTACTGTGTGGACTTACTGCAAACATCTCCAGTAGCTCAGGGAACTGTGTGCTGTCCTTCATTAGCTAGTAGAGGCATGCTTCAGTACACTGGCAATTCCTAATAAATCTACCACCTTCTGCTACATGACCAAAACCTCCAGTCCACTATTCTGAGATCTAGTTATATCTTCTCTAGAACTCAGAACTGAAAACCTGTTCTGCAGTGCATGGTTGCAATCTTTTTGTTTGGCTTTTTTTTCTCAACACGTAAGGCTCTTCTGTTGTTATCCCTGTGCTACAGTCCACCTTCAGTGAAGAATTTTAATCAAGATGGAGGCCAAAAGACAGCAGGGGAGCAAAAGGCAGCCCTGCAAGCAAAACAGTGTTTTCAGCTCAAGGCAGACTTGTTGAGAGTGTCTGTGATTTCAAACATCATTCACTAGGTGTAGGTGGACACCCCCACCTTACTTCCTGGTGAGATGCTGCAGCTCATCACACTAAAGCGATCACGTGAGTCAGCAATGAGCTGCTGGCCAGAGATGAAAGGCACCACTGGCCACAGCACCCAGCAGTTGGGGGAACGTTTCACTCTTTAAAATCTGTACTGAAATTTAATGCTTTGATTTGACCAGCTTTAGCTGTTCAGTTAAATCTGTGATTGCGCCCTATAAACAGCTGAACAGATCTTTGTGCCTCCTATTTCTCTTGTAAGTATCTCTTCTGTTTGTTGATTTCCTTGCCCGAATTAAGAGAGGTTCGTTTAAGTGGTAATTTCCTAGTCCATCTTTTCATTAACCACTTCCACAAAACACCACAGCACCTAAGAGTTCCCTGCTGAACTGTAAATTACTGCCAGTCCTCTCTTTCACCAATTATAGGCTCTTTTTTAAAAAGCATGAAAATCAGTCATAGCTGCTGTGGGGGATTCCTTCACTGTTGGCAAAAGGCTGTCACACCTTTCCACCTCTAACCATTTCTGGCTCCTGGGACAGGCAGCTCGCACCTCTGCATTTCCATGCCTCAGGTTCTTGTTTTGTATGTCAAAACTACTTCACAGGTCCTGAACTGCATTTTTAGATCATGATTTGTGTCAAATTCACATACAGTTTACACTGAGAAAAGCACTTGTACTAGGCTTGTTTTGAAAGACAGGGTCTGCCCAGGGAAACAAGCTGCCGGCATATCTTGTGTGTTAGAGACAGCAACGTGCATGCACACACACAGGACTAAAATCACCCTCCTCCAGGGGGAACATGTAAGAAGTCGCCCAGTGGTCTCCATGCCTCCCATCTCCCTTTGCATTGGCTGGCAGTGGACTATGAATTATTTCACAGTAAGACCTTTAAATACCTGCCGCAATGGGAGATGTGGCTAGAAGGCATCACAAAGTCATAGTTCATGTTACTTAAAAGTGTACCATTGCTGAAGAGAGACAAATCTTGGAAAAATGCAGAGGGATTCAGGTCACTCCTAGCAATACAGTCTAATTAGCACCATAAATATAAATTATAGCATAGACTTAACCAAGGGTCAGGAAGGAGCAATGGGAGAAAAGCTCTGTGCAGAGGTATCATTTGGGAGCAAAAAATTACGAACTCCTCCTGCTGTTGCCGCAGGAACCAGCTGCAAACGTCAGGGTTGCACCTTTGCTGTCCTTGTCCCATTCACCACAGAAGAGGCAGTGCACTCCATATGGGACAGGACTGACATATATGGATGGATGAATGCCAGAGTAGTGATGGTGGATATCAGGAACAGAGGTTGCCAGTTGCATGCATTAAAGCTCAGGCCTTGGCTGTTCTCCCCACTTGTACATAACCAATATCTCTTCCATATAACTAGTATTTCACTTCTGAAATCATTATAGCCTACTAGAAATCACAGCATTTTTCTTAGGTTGATATTTGCTTTCATACTTTCTCCTAGTTCTGTACCTATTTCTTCAAACAGGTTCCTGCTAGCGGCTATTGCCACAACATTATCTGTATAGTAAACAGGTGGATTTAACTCTAGAGTCCTTTGTTTCAGCAACTGAATGCTGATATCTGGGCTTTATTAGTGGAACTGAAGTGGGCTCCAAAGTCTTTTCTTTCAGAGAATTTTATGTTTCTCTGTTCAGTTTTGAAATAAGCTGTCTCCCAGCAGAGGAGAGAGCAGTGCAGCTTCAGAAAGCTCCTGGGCAGTTTTGTGTTTAAAACTGAATTTTTAGAAAGGTAGTTTCAAAGCAATCACCAAGAGAGGAAAGATCCTTTTCTTTATTGTAAACACTTGTAAATTAAACTAAATCACAACTAGACTGCCCAGAAGGAGTCCAATAACCAGATTCCTCTGGAAACTATTTCAAGTCCCTATTTACTGTTTACAAAAGCATTTATGTTATTTCTCTGTGTTCTCAACAGAAAACAAAACCAAAAAACTACAAAAAAATCCCTAACCAACCAGGAAAAACCCTCCCCCCTACCCCCAGCTTGTTTAACAGAAAATATGTAAATTAGATTAAAGGTAATCCTGGTGACACTATAAATATTATAAATCCCCTGAATCTTTTCACATGGGACTGTGTAGTTTGAATGACACATTCACACATATGAGATACACAGGTTTAACAGAATCAGTCAACAGCATTTGTGACAATAAAATGAGCATATATTTGTCTCAGAAGCAAGGACCTCAGGTAACATCAATATCATGCACAAAGAATGTAAATTCAGACCTGTCAATGCAGCACTTGGCTACAGAAGAGAGAGAAATGTGAAAGGCAGGTAGCAAGTGGATTTGAGTGGCTCAAATTGCTAAAGCATTTCAATGTTTATTGTTATTTTTCTGTGTTTTCAAATTGACTGGAATTTTGTTAACTACCGGTCCAAAGGCCTTCAAGCTGGCTGCTCACATGAGCCTGAGTTTTGCAGACAATTTCATTTAAATCCCCCAGAAAAAATCATGGCACCTGTTTTGGCAAGCCTGTACTTTGGAGCCATGACTAGGCTAGATAGATGGGCCTAGACCAGTGGCATGAGGTTCAAAAAGACCAAGTGCCACATCCTACACTTTTGTCGCAGTAACCCCATGCAACACTACAGGCTAGGAGCAGAGTGCCTGGGGGTGCTGTTTGACAGCTGGCTGAACATGAGCCAGTAGTATGCCTGGTGTGGCTTAAATCCTCTTGCTGAAGTTTTTCATGCCACTATGACATTTTGGGAGGCAGACAGCACACAGAGATGGTGGTGCCTGGCACCAGGCAGCAGCATCCCTGCAGCGGCCCCAAGCCAGACCAGTCACCTGGGGACTGGGAGGCTGTGCTGCACCTTGAAGCCAAAACACCATGGGAACTGAGATGAGAACCCCTGAAGTGAAAGTCCTGTGAGGACAGAGGTGAATGAAAGAAGCCAGCAGTTCTTCTTTTCCTCTCTTTGTCCTAGTACTGTAGCTGCCACCACTCCCTCTCTTCTGCAACAGAATGCACCCTCTTCATTCTGGGACTTCAGTTGAGTGGGAATCACCAGCAGCCATGGGAGACCTTCTATGCACTCCTGCTTTGCGCATCCTGGCTCCCACCATTCCTACTGCTGCACCACATTGGTTCCTGCAGTGCTGGCTCCTGCAGCTCCGCTTTGCCATCTTACCGCCACAGCCGCTGCTTTCTGCTGCTTTCTGATGTTCTCCATCTGGGGCACATAATCACTCCCCCACCACTGCTGTGGCCACGCTGGGGAGACTCAGGAGCCTTCTCTGTGAGTTTCCTCATGTGTCACTCACCTGGTGTGGCAGCAGCTCTGCCCCAGCTCCACTGTGATCGCGTGACCACACCGGGACTGCGGTGTCGCTTTTGCTGCGCAAAGGTGAAAGAGTGATTTTTGGGTGACATTTTCTCTGTTATTGTTTGGTTGTAGCTTTGCTCTGTTTTGTTCTCTGTTTTAGTAAAAAGCTGTTATTCATTTCTACACTTTGCTCAAAAATCTCATAATTTCAAATTTACAGGAGGAGTTTCTGTTCCATTGGAGGTCCTGCCTACTGGCATACATTGTCTTTAAAGCAAGACAGTGCCCAGATGGCGAAGAAGGCCAATGGCATCCTGGCCTGTATCAGGAAGAGTGATTCATTCCCTGTATTTGGCACCAGTGCAGCTGCATCTCAGGTACTGTGTCCAGTACTGGCCCCTCAATTCAAGAAGGACATTGAGGTGCTGGACTGGATCCAGAAAAAGGCAACAAGGCTAGTGAAGTGTCTAGAGCACAAATCTTGTGAGGAGCACCTGAGAGTGCTGGGTTTGTTTAGCCTGGAGAAGAGGAGGCTCAGGGGAGACCTTATCACTTTCTACAACTACCTAAAAGGAGGATATAGCAAGGTCAGAATCGGTCTCTTCTCCCAGGCAGCTATTGATAAGACAAGAGGACCTAGTCTTAAGCTGCACCGGGAGAGGTTTAGGTTAGACATTAGAAAGAAATTCTTCATAGCAGGGATGATTAGTTATTGGAATGGGCTGCCCAGGGAGCTGGTGAAGTCACAGTCCCTGGAGGTTTTTAAGGAAAGACTGGATGTGGCACGTCATGCTATGGTCTATTTGACATGGTGATGCTTGGTCATAGGCTGGCTTCAGTGATCTCAGAGATCTTTCCAGCCTAATTCTGTGGTTCTGTGACTTGAAACAAGTCCTCAGAAGGTGCAGTGTCTTTGACACCCAGGTGGCAAGGTGGAGGTGACTATTTGAAACTGAACAAAAATTCTGAAAGTCCAGAGAGCAAAAATGGTCAGAATTGAGAAAAAAAAGGGCATGAAGTGTGGGCATGAGTAGCTCAGCGTTGCTGGGCTTCAAGGAGTAAATCCAGATACCAGACTGGTACTATATTGCTCTTCAGCAGGGGCTCATAGTGGCCCAGATAGACATTAGTTTGGTATAGAAGGCATCAACTTACTACTGCTAGTTGTCACTTCACAAGTACAAGGGAACACTGTTGGCCAAGAAGAGTTGTATTTGTGCGCTTCTTAGTGAAATGTGTGGGGTTCTGGCTGCTGGACTCACAAATTTGTAAATTCCTATGTTTATGAAACTAGACTCTAGAACAGGGCGAGAAGCAGGGGTTGGGCAGAAAAACAACATGATTTTACAAAGTCCTTAAGAAGTATAAGGCCATAACAAGTTAGACCTCTTCCATTCCTTTTTTCCTTAAAACGTAGAATTTCAGAAACAAACATCATTGATGACGAGTAGAGGCCTGGTTCTTCTTAACTCTTCCATTACCTTCCCAGTCAAATGCAAACATAGCATCTTTGGCTCAACAAACCTGTCAGTTATAGACTTCAGAGTATTTGATCAATATCACAATATGCTTACTCCATTGGCATGAAACAAGGTCTGCTATTCCTCACTGCTGGTGACTGGATACTAGGTTAGATTTTAGGTTCAGCTTGTTTAGCCCTATTAGCACCATTAAGTTTTAGTTTTACATTTTAAATTGAAATCTCTTATACGTTCATTCATTTTTTGGTTATTAAATGGGATAAATAAAGTGGATGGTTGAAGCACATTTAGAAAAATAGGACTGTACTAACTACACAAGGACAGAAGAAAAAGACATTGGCCAAGGCAGTACAGCAGTTTTATTTTTCTATCTGCAGCATTAGTTAAAAGGCAAGGGAACTATCATATTTTTAGCATTATAATTGGAACTATAACTCTTGAAAGCACTAATTATGTCATGTTTCTATAGTGCTGAACTCTTGGTTAGCTGGAACGGTAACCAGCATCATTCCCTGTAGCAGTACTTTCTTTGCAGTATTATTTTTCAGGAAATAGAGTTTCTTGCTTAATTTTACTGTGTTAATAGATATGGATTAATTTTGAGAAATCCAGGCAGAGGTATTGAATTAGAAAAAAAAAACCCTCACCTTGTTTTGGAGATAGCCATGAACTTGATGCAAATCATTGTGTTATCATAATCAGCTTTTTTCTAATCAGCGGTTTTACCCAGCTGAGTACTTGAAGACCAAGACTAGACTCAAGATCTTCACTGTATTTTTTCTCCTTACGAACCTACATGTTCTCATGCTCCTGGCTATATGCCCAGCTTAAACAGGAAGGAGGATGTATTAATGTATTAATTATGTTTTTCTCCCAGGAGAGGACAGCTCTGGATCTGCTGGTTCCTCCTCTGAATGAAACAGGTCTAGAAGTCATATTCCTCATTTCTTGAGCATGTTTATTATTCACTAAGTTCTAATGTAGGCAAAATATGAACCAGGTAGGAATGAGACAGAGTTTATCTCATACTGCATCAGGTGGCATGGGATCATGCTCACACTGTTGAATGACAGTGAGAAGGCAAAAGCCCAGGGCCCCTTCTGCCAAGTCTGTTCCTGTTTGTGCATGATATGACCACAACATAGTCCCACTCTGATTCATGAAAAAGAAACCTTGAGATTAGGAGGGAGTTTTAAACTGTAATTCACAGGGTGTAATTCATCTGGCAAAACACAATGCCTATACCTGAATTTCTCTAGTCAGCTTCCTTTTTAAAATGATGAGGGAAACAGACACTAAGGCATGACCTTTCTTAAAGGTAGATGCCTAAAGGCAATCTAATTAATTCTGCTTGAAATTTCCAAACTCAGGTATAAGCTAAGATGGGATGAATACAACCTGGTGTCGCTAAGGTATTGGTTCTTCTTCCCTGAGATAGGTGTCACAGGAAACAGAGAAGAAAGAACTACCAATATACACTTTCTCTGGAATTTTCTATAGCCTGCTTGAGCTATCCTAATCTTTATGTATCTACTGAAAAAAAAAAAAGAATCTCATTTGTTGGGTATGGATTAATCAGCCTCATGAAAATTATCACAGTGATCTCCTTTTTAGGGCATTCAGAGAAGGTTGTGTAAATCTTAGCACTCCCTGGGGTCCGACGTCAGCTCAGTGTGCAGTGCAATTGCTTTCAGATAACCTAGCTCATCACCTGGGAGTGTAGTGTAATTTAAATGATGTACGTCTTTTAGTCTCACGATGAGTTACCCATATTGATCTTCCCAAAGGGGACACTTCAGTGGGTATGTATCATGAACTGTGATGTAACTGATAACTTTTCTAATTGTACAGCTTGAAATAGGTTAATAAAATACTAGATTGATAGATATTGTTGTTTTGTTCCCAGCTCTCACATCTATAATTTCCATCTGGTAAGCAGAAAGAAAATTTGTTTTCCTCTAAATATGTCAAGCCGTTAAAAGTATGTCACTTATGATCTTGAACATAAAAGGCACATTTAACATCAGCAAAACGAACAATGTACCACCAATCCTTTTGTGTGAGAGCAGCCCAACCAAAATCTTTTGTTGTACTGAAATTGATCTGGGTTCTTCTAGGAGAGAGACTTTTGCACTTAGCTTGGCTAGGTTGCCCTGGTTTGCCTAGTGTATTTGCACTGTCATATTGAGCATGGTTATCACCACATGAAGAGTGCCAGGTTTAAGTGCTGCAGGATGCTAATTTTGAGAACTACCATGGTTTATGTATTAGAAATGAGGCCAGGATGCAGGATTGGAATTCAAATCTAATGGAGATTTTAAATCTTGACTCTATTGAGGTCACTGGTGAAAGTAGTTGGATGGGGCCAGAACTGTAGGGAGGGCTTTGCATTTGGTCCTTTACTGAGATAACACAACTCGGAGCAGAAGTTGGATCATAGCGCTGCTCTGGGCTCCTGGGGTGGTTCACAGGGATTGGAAGAGGCCTTCCTCTAGGTGTCCTGCCTTTCAGTGGAGGAATGGTGCTTTGAATACTGTCCTAACCATGCAAATCTCAGTTTACATAGCACTCAGGAAACAGTAATGCCAAAAAACTCCCAACAAAAAGCACAAAATGGTCTCATACATGCCTTGCAGTTATTATTTTTCATTTACATCTTGGAACCACAGAAAAGAACACTCCTTAGTGTTTAATACTATATTTCTTGTTCATTGAGTTACAGTAGAGCATCTCTGATACTGGAAAAACTATTAAGGACATATTAGCTACAATTAGATATTAGAATTCACAGAATAGGTAGAAAATGGAATTGGACCATACAAAAAGCAAGGAAAAATAGGGAACACTTGGTTATAGTTTCCATTATCAGGCTAGTTCAAAAGTCCTGGAGCTATAGGAGGGCCATCTTCTTCCTTCCTCCCTCTGGGGAGCTGGGATGAAAAGAAGAGAGGGCAATGATCTGCTCTTACTCCTTCAGGACAAATTTGGATCAGACAACACATCCAAGCCTGTCTGAATCTGAACTAAAGAGGGCATCTCATAGAACTTGATTTGCTCTTCAACAGCTCTGCTTTGTAAAACTGACTCCTGGGTCAGGGTTGCTTCTTGCTTGGAGTGTACCTTTTTGCTGTATCAAATGTACATTTTTGGTATGGCATACCTGAGATAGTTTCCATTCCTTTCATAACTTCATCTTCTTTTAATGATGCATCTGGAACTTCTGCCCTGCCTTGTAGCTGAATTACCTGAGCTGAAACATATAATGGCACAGACATAGAGTAGCTAGGGTTTCAGGGAAAATAGCAGAATGTTGCCATGGACATCTGTTGTTATAATTTCCAACCCAATGACACCTCTTCCCTCATTGAAATAAGTTGCTAAAGCTATAGGTTGACTCCAGTAACATATGAGCTAAAACTCTATGTCTGCAGTTGGGAACATGAGTAAAACATGACTGCCAGTATATTCTTTGCCCCTGACTCCAGCCTTCTCTTGTCACAAGTAATTAAGGTGCACTAGTTGACTCCCTCATTTGGGTGGTTGGGATCCACTTGAAGTTATATGCTTTTCATTCTTCCTTATTAGTCTTGCTGGAAGGCTCTTCCAGGACTTCACTGGGTAAGCAAATAGAACATTTTTTCCAATACGCAATTTTAATTTATTCCTTGGGCAGTCTAGCTCTATTTGGGCTTGTGAGGGCATTTCCTTCAGGTTAAATAACTCTACTTTCTTTCTGATGTATTTATAAAAATCAATTGCATCACCTCTCTGTCACCTTTGTTTTGTTAAACTATCTGAGCATTAAATTTTCATACAAAATATACTCTCTACTTCTATGACTGATAAAACTGTTCTTTGCATCTGCTTCAGGCTGAATCCCTCTTTCTCAAACCAGTCTACAAGGATTTCAAAGGTTAGATCTACAAATGGAATTGGGAACTTTCAGGTACTTTATTCCAGGAATGGAATTTACAGTGCTGAATTTGGCATTAAAACTATTTTTGTGCTGGATGTGAAAAGTTAAACACCTAAAAATGAAGACAGAAATAGTGGAATATATATGTATACCAAGAGGAAGTGTCAAAAATGGAAAATTATGATTTTTTTATCCATTGTGTAAGATTAGAATGCCTACTTGTAGTCTGAATATGCACACTTTTTTTTGCTGTCTCATTCCCAGTTTAGTAAGTATTTATGTTAGTCTTGCCCTGAAAGAATTTGAGGAATCAGTTTTCTTTTCCTTTATCATCCCAGACCACTGATTGTAAGCTTTGAAGCAATGGCCTGTTAGCAAAGAACATTGCTGCTTGTAGGTGTCGTTTAACTTTACACTTTTGTCAGCTATCTGGATTGTTTTGGTTGGTATCAGTGGGAGGAAAAAAAAAGCAAACACTTTTGTGGCATGCTTTATTTTCAATAGATGACAAAATTGTCTATTTGCTATTATTAACTGGAGGAGACTAAGACAAACATATACATTTCAGAAGTCAGAAGCTGTGTAAGGTGAAACACACCCAGTGTGTCTTTGGCCATAAGGCCCCTACCAATGAAGACACCCAGCACTGGTGAAGAAGTATCCTGGTTTATTAGAAGGTGCTGTCTGATACTTGCAGAAGTGTTGCTTTAATAGTCCTGCTGTATATCTCAATGCTGTTGCATGCCATCGACAACTGTGTTTAATTCCACGCTTCTTTACCACAAATTGACAACAGATATAATGCTAAATTAGATAAAGTAGAAAAAAAAAGCCATTAAAACAAATCAGAATAGTATACTGGCTGCTATAACTATGGATTTATGTTTTCTTCCGGGAAGCTCTTAAAGGCACTTTTCCCACATGTGCCTGACAAAAAAAAAAAAATGAAAGGACCACATGCAAGATGACTTGGTGACTAAACTCAATGTTTGATCTTCTCCTGTTCTGTTTCTTGAGAAATTTGAAGCACATAGTTGGTTGACTGGTGTCCCCGGGAACTAGAAATCATCATATTTTTGGAATTTTTGCCAGGTCGCAGGAGTCAGTGCCCCCCCCGCCTTCTTTCTTCAAATGCCCTAGCAACAAAATACAGTGTCATTTAACTTCAGGTGTTCCTGAGGGTTTGATGGAAAGAGAAAGCTCCTTAACTGCTTTTCTCCTGTATTGGCTTAGCTATTACATGGTACTTAAGTCCTTGTCTTTCTGTCCCGTACCATCAGGTAGGCAAGTGTGGTCTGTGGTGGAAAGCTCTCTACTTTGCTGAGCTGCAACCCTGTAAACCTAGCTTGGCTCAGTCTGTGCTCCAATGCCAATTCTCCAGCTGAGGCAATGGAGAAGAATACAGACATCATCTTGATAGAACAAGGGCTAGTAGTTTCAAACAGAAAGAGAGTAAATAGCAAGCCAAGACTATTTGGAGCACTCCAACAGGTTCCACTATTGGCCAGGACTGTCATGGTATAAACAACAGTTCATTTTATTCATCTTTGAGCAACAAGAGCACAGGGTTGCTGCAGGAAAAAGAAAACAAAAACTCCCACCTTTCGCCTCCAGCACAGGCTGCTCAGTTTTGAGTTCACATCCACAGGACCCTGCTCCAACATGGGCTTCCCACGGGGTCACAACCTCCTTTGGACATCCACCTGCTCCATCATAGAACTCCTTCATGGGCTGCAGGTGGATATCTGCTCCTGGGGATAAGGTGTTTTTAAGATTTGTTTCACTTCTCAGGATCGTGCTTTGATTTTAATTGGTAATAAGTTCAATTAATTTCCCCAAGTTGAGTCTGTTTTAATTACTGCCCTTGACAGTAATTGGTGAGTGATCTTTCTCTGCCCTTATCTCAACTCATGAGCCTTTTGTTATATTTTCTGTCTCCTGCTCAGTTGTAGAAGGAAGTGATAGAGCAGCTATGATGGGTGGCTGGCATCCAGACAGAGTCAACCCACCACACAGAGCAAGGGAGGAATTGTCATGTCACGAGACAAAGGGATTTCTTGGTAATCCAACTGTAAAACTGTAAGGAGTTGTTTTTTAAGGAATGCGTCTGTGGAGTAGTATTTTCTATTGAGAACCAAACTCTCAGTTCATATGCTAGTAATGTTCTGGCATAAAATCTGCTCTTTGTTGTTGTTGTTGTTTGGTTGGCTTTAATTGCTAACAGAGGCATGACTTAAATGTTCTGTTTCTCTTTCAGAGTAAGGCTGGCTGCATTTAACCGTAACTTGCAAGCAGAGGACAGTCAGCAAGTATATTTCCACTGGAGACCACCGTTAGCAGAAAGGCAGGTTCAGAGCATGACTTTTTTGGGGACGAGAAAGGTCTATTATTTTACAAAAGTGTCAAGTTTTCTCTCTTATATCAAGTAATTCATTTTAGGAATAATTTTAAGAGCTTATAGTTCTTGAAAATCCTGGGGACAGAAAGAAATTTAATAAAAACCCCACAATACCATCACTATAAAGTGGTAAAAAGGGGTGTTAAAAATTGCCTAACAATTTTGTGGGTTTGGGTACATTCATAGAATACATGAAGCAAGAATATTCAGTGCAAAAGAAGACTCTTGGTTCTTAAGAAGTGCATTTATATGCCTTTTCTGATGAACAGTATCACTTCTGCTAGTGGTATAGCTGTGTTCAAGGCTCAACATAACAGTTTCAGGAACTCTAAAGCTCAGCAGTGTTTTAGGAAAGGCAAGCAGCCTCAGAACATTATTTCTGATGAAGTCATAAATTACTGTCTTTTCAGAATAATTCTGTAATATTTCCTCCAACTAACTCCTGAAGAGCAAACTAGTGAACTCCTTTTGCAGTGATGGTATTCTGCAACAGCAGAATGGAACTAAAGCAGGAAAATTTGTTGCAAAAGGAAACAACTGATATAAGACCAATAAACATCCCTGGGGAAAACACACAGAAAACCACAGACAGGGTTTTGGCCACACAACCTTTCTTCAAGTCTGAAATCTGTAAGAATTTCAGCTCTCCAAACTTTTCTTTTCTAGTGTATTGTAGAAAGAAATAAAGTAGATTAAAACACACAGGAAAAAAGAAGACAACAGTTCTACCACATCACTGTGAGACTGCGATAAAAACACTATGTACCATTGTATGTACCAATGATTGTGTTTGAAAGGCTGTGGTAACTGTCAGGGTTTGCAGAGCACTGAAAGAAAGTAAACACCACTACACTCTTTGAGAAGGTCAAGGAGAACAATCTGGGAAACTCCAGGATGGGCAGCCTCACTTCAGTCCCTGGGAAGATAACAGAGCAAATAATTCTGAAAGCCATTTCCAAACACATGAAGTACCAGAAGGTGATTGGGAGAAGTCAGCATGGATTTACAAAAGGAGAATGATGGTTAATCAATTTCATACCTTCTGGCATGAGAAAACTGGCTTGGTGTATATGGAGAAACCAGTGGATCTTGTTTACATTGACTTTAGTGAACCTTTTGATGCAGTTTCTCATCACATCCTCATTGAAAAGCTGATGAAGTGGAATTAAGTGGACAGGTAGGTGGGCTGAAATCTGGCTGAACTACTGGGCTCAGAGGGTTGTGATCAGTGCACAAAGTCCAGCTGGAGGCCAGTCATTAGTGGAGGAGTCCAAGCATTGATACTACATCCAGTACAGTTTAACAAATTCTTTAATGACCTGGAATTATGGGGAAAAGGGCACACTCAGCAAGTTTGTGAGGGATGCAAAGCAGAGCAGAGGGGTGTGCTGTCCTTCAGAGAGACCTTGGTAAAATGGGAGAAATGGGCCAACAGGAATCTCATCAAGTTCAGCAAGCAGCAATGCCAAGTCCTGCCCCTGCATGGAGAACAATAAGCCTGAGCATCGGTACACTGAACCACTAGAGACCAGCTTTTCAGAAAAGGATTTGGTGGCTCCACTGGACAAAAATGCAATGCTCCATTGCAGCAAAGGCCAACCACCTCCCAGATTGCATTAGGAAGAGCATTGCTAGAAGGCCAAGGAAGATGATTCTTCCCTCTACTCAGCACTGTGAAAGGCACTTCTGCAGTGCTGTGTCCAGTTCTGGGCTCCACAGAACAAGCAAAAGATGAATTTACTAGACAGAGTCCAGTGAAGGGCCATTAAGATGACTGAGGGTCTGGAGCATCTGACAAAGAAGACAGGCTGAAAGTGCTGTCATAATTCAGTCTGTAAAAAAGAATGCAACGGAGGATTTTGTCAATGTGTACAAATGCCTGAAGGGAGGGAATTAAAAAGATGCAGCTTGACACTACCCAGTGATGACAGTAAAGGGATACAAGGCAATGGCCAAAGCTGAAATATAGGAAATTCAGTTTAAACACAAGCAAAACCAAGTCACTATGGGAGTGACTGAACACTGGAAGAGGTTTCTCAGAGAGCTTGTGGAGTCTTCATCCAGGGAGATATTCAAAAGCTAATTGGCCAGAGTCCCCATCAGCCTCGTGTAGCTCACCCAGCTCTGAGCAGCAGGGTTGGACTCTCCAGTGGTCTGTGCCAACTTCCCTGATTCTAAGAAATACAAGTATACATAGCTGTGGTCGAGTCAAACATTTGTATCTTTTGTAGTTGAAATAAGTATTTTGAAATATACAAAATGTTTACCTCTTTCAAAACGTTGATCTTTCAATTTACTCCTAGTAAAGAGCAAAGTAATAAATTCACAAAAGCAACTTTTCACAAAAAATTTGAATATTTTACATTTATAGTTCAGGTTTTGTTTGCAGAGGTCCTAAGATACATTTTGGTTGCAATAATTGATGCTAATTATAAGGAAAATAAATTGTAAAAGACTGTAGGTTTTTTCTGCTTCTACTTTCCTACTACTGAGTGAAGAGAACATTTCATTTTAGGCATGATTTTTTTTCACGTTTTTAGTTAATGTGCCCAGTTATGAGTGAGGATTTAATTTTTCACCACATATGTGACCTGTGTCCAAGTTGCAGTTGATATCCTTCAGAAGAGAAAAATCCCAATGAAGTTTGCAATACTAGCTGTTTCTATCATAAAATGGTACGTAGTCCTTGTTGAATGAAGACAATTTAGGCTTTGTATTGAGGACACATGCTTTTTTTTGACTTCCAGAAATATCATTGTCACAGGTTGTGATCTAGAAATCCACAAATCTATCTGTCTTTACACTGACGAAATGCATAGTAACCTGACCTTCAGTGGTCTCTTTCACATGATCAGGAGAGGCATATGTTTATATACACACTGAGTCAAGACTTCTGGTGGCAACAGATTGGGTGGAATAGCTTTTCGAAGCCAACAGCTACAACCACACAGATGACAATATTAACTATGCAGTGCTTCCATCTCCCTTCCCACCTCATCTAGAGTCACACCATGCAGTCTACCCAATGCTTCTATCCCTTCTTTGTTTTTCCTTTGCTTCATGTTGTAATTATTTGCCTGCTATCATTCTGTAATACCATTAGAATTATGCAGTATAATGCAGTTGCAGAATATTGATGGTGCTCTGAGTCGACCCAGCAATTACTATGGAAAGGCCCAGAAAGCTACTGTACATTATAAAAGCATTAAAGTGTGAGCACTATGCGATAATGATGGAATTATCCTTATTTACGTCCTGCTGCTTTCTGAATGTCATACACAAATTGAATAGAAGATAATCATATTCTTACCTGGTCATTTTCCACCTTTAGTCTCTATATCATGTCATAAACAACACTATCCTTTTACAGCAGTAGTTGCGTAGGCTTGACTAACAAAAGCTTGCATAAAGAATTAAACATGTTAATATAGCAGAATACTTTTCCTGGTTTTTTCTTCACTTTTTGATGAACTACATTTTTATTCAAGCTCTAATACATGAATTGAAAGAGAATTCAGATTCCCACTCAATGTGATCATTGTTATACAAGACTTTTTTTCTTTTTTGGATTATTTGTAATGAAGTAGTTGAAGTCAATAGAATATGAATTGCCTAGTACACAGCTCTATTCAAATCAGACTGAAGATAAGAGCATAAAAACAGAATAAATGACTGTCCGGATCAGACCAGAGGTCTATCCAGCTTCCTGTTCCATCTCTCCATTCACAACAGCAGATGCTGTTTCAGCAGTGCACACAAGCCTCCCCATTTTCTGCTGTCCCTTCTTGTACTCCTTATAACCTCAGCTAGTGTGTCAGAGATGTTAGAAAGTAATGTCTTTCTTCTTGCTTTAGTATCTCTTTATGGACCTATTGTGCATGAGTCGTCTAATACTTTTCTGAACCTCCTACCATCTGCATCCACAAACCCTTATGGCTGTAAATTGCAGAAGTTCACCACCCTCTGGAGAGAGTTGCTTTCTTTCACATTTTAAATCAAGCTCCTACTGGTTTAAAAACCTATCTGTCATTCAAAGTTTGCACAGTCCACTGAATAACAGCTCTACATTATCTTATCCACTGTTTCCATCCCTTTACAAATCTTATTCATATTCCATCTAACTGGCCTTTTTAGTTTTTTCTTGTAAGTCCCACCCCTCTTGGTCTCATCTCATAAAGCTTTCTCCTCTTGGTCTTTTAGTTGCTTCTACTTTATTTTTCTTGAGGTGAACACTAGAAGTATATGGACTTCCCTATACTTCTCAAGACGTGGATGCACAAGTTTTTTCATAGGAGTCAGATGATGTCTTCTGTTCTGTTATCAATGCTCCTCTTGATAAAGCCCAATACTTTCTTGAACTCTGGCAGGCTTGGTGCTGTGACCACTTTCCTGGGGAGCCTCTTCCAATGCTCAGCCACCCACTCAGGGAAGAACCTTTTCCTAATATCCAACCTAAACCTCACCTGATACAACTTCAGGCCATTACCGTGAATCTGGTCACCACAAAGAAGACATCAGTGCCTGCCCCTCCACTTCACTTCACGAGGAAGTTGTAACTGCAGTGATGTCTCCCCTCAGTCTCATCTTCTCCAGACTGAACAGACCAAGTGACTGCAGCCACTCTTCTTACAGCTTCCCCTCAAGACCCTTCACCATCTTCACTGCCCTGCTTTGTATGCTTTCTAAGAGCTTAATGTCTTTCTCATATTGCAGCACCCCAAACTGCACACAATATCCAAGGTGAGGCCACCCCAGTGCAGAGCAGAGTGGGACAATCCTCTCCCTTGACCGGCTGGCGATGCTTTGCCTGATGCCCCCCAGGACATGGTTGGCTCTCCTGGCTGCCAGAGCACTGCTGACTCAGATTCAACTTGCTGTTGACCAAGATCAACAGTGTCTTCACATGGTTGATTTTGGATATATTTAATTTGTAGGAATTTTCTTAAATGAACTCCACCACCAGCTGCTGAAAAGGCAATCAAATTCTTAATTTTTTTTTTCCCAATTTGGCTTTCCATGTGACAAACCCAGAGGCAAAGATATATGCCCTGTTCAGGTCATGGAGACAGCTCAGGGAGTACACTGAGGCTTAACTCAAGCCTCACTCCCTGGTTCAGCTTTCTAAGTTACAGACTAGAAGAAAGCCCTCTTGCAGTGGAGGGTTCTGTCAACTTCAAGTGCAGGTACAGAGCTATTAAGAAGAAAAAGTGACTTAGAGATGTTCCCTTGAAAGCAGTGTATGTATTGCACTCCCCTCTCAGATCAAAGCTGAATACAGCTTGGTGCACTAGGTCAACTGACCTCGAGGACACAGCACAAATAGTAGAGGTACCAGGTAGATATACATCCTGAATTCCTGAAATTAGAAAATGTGTTGACCATCTTTTGATTTTGTATGAGTGTCACTGCAAGAAGTTTTGAAAGCAGAGCAATTCCTCTGTCAATCTCTACCCTCCAGAAAGGAGAACAGTTGAGTGAATATGTGCATGGGCTGTTATTACCTTGTACCACAAGAGCTGAGCATCAATTGCTTCATTTGGTGTGTTTATCAATTGTTAGTATTTACCGCCTTTGCTTGTGTCTGAATAGGCTGTCTGAGTATTTTGGCAGTGATTTATCTTTTCAGGCAGCTGCTTCTTTTGTGTCCAGGTTTTTAGGGATGTTTTTCTCCCTGGCTATGGTACTGTGGGTTGGATACAGACCTGCCAGCCTTGTACTATTCCCACTAAGAGAAAAATAACTGCTGGTTTGAGGGGGAAATTGAGGTAATTTTGACAGACCTCAAGCACATTATTATTTCTGCATTTTATGGCTGCTATAATTTCCTTTAGTCTACTGGTTATTCCACAAGCTGATTCCATTCCTCTTCATTTTTATTTGTAAAATTCTGTCAACTTTCAAGGATAACAGCAACATAGTTCTTTATAATTTTTCATTCTTTAATTATTAATTAATTAGTTCTCCATTGTTTCTTTACAATGTTCTTTATGGGTCTTCCAGATTTGTAAACAGGATGAGTTGTTCTCTCTACATCTTATTGGTATGCATGTTTCCTGATATGTGTTGTTGAAAATGGGTGCATATAGCTACTTTTACAACTCATTCCTCTGGAATTCGTGTGATGGAAGTGATGGAAGTGCTGAAGAGGTCACGATATGCTGAATGCTACTAGAATTAGCTGATTTGTAGTTCACATTAGTTTTATAATCTGAGTTGTTGTTGCCTTCCAATTATTGCTGGTATGAACCCTGCTAAAGCACAGAAAACTGAGGACTAACAAGAAAAGACTTGGTCTTAGCATTGCAGTTTATATAAGGGTTGGGAAATTCTGCACTTCTTGTCTGGCAGAAATCTTTTGATTATAATTGGTTCCAAGAACTAGGTAGAGAAAAGGATGTCGTTTTAAAAAAGCTAAATAAAGATTTGACTCTTAGATTGAATAGATATTTGCTGCCAAAGTATCTCTTTTGACTTTGTATCAATTAGAAAGTGAAGAGCAGATCTAACTGACAAATGTAGAAAGTGGTCATTTCTGTAGCAAAGGAGAAAGAAGAGCAAGCTAAATCTGTGCTAGCCAGGAAGTTCAACTAAGAGAACCCCTTTAAGTGTAAAAAATAAAAATCACTGTACAGATGACTGCTGGCTGACTATTTTATATCCAACACTGACAAGGTAAGAGACCTCAATGGTTCTCTGAGATCCCTTCCTGCCTTATTTTCTGTGATTTGCAAACCAGAGTCTTTCACTTTAATGTTTAGAGAACACAACTGAACTACAGTTCTGTAAAACATTCCTGGCTCAAATCAAATGCTCTTAAGTTTTCCAACAGAATCTAGCCTTTAGTTCCCAAAAACCTGAAGATTCAAACATCATCTAAGCATGCGGATGTGATCTGCTCTTTCTCTGGAAGCAGGAATTATTGTTAGTGTTTTTTTTTCACATGGAATTGTAAAAAACGGTGAGATTGTTTAACTCAATCTGAGTTCTGAAGGTGAAGAAAACATTCTCTTTTTATCATTCGGAGATGATGGTAATGTTCAGGTGATGCAGACAGTTCTTGTAACACAAATCTAATCATGACCCTGAAAGTACTAGTTCATTTACAAACATTTCAATTTAAACTGCAGCATTCAGTCTACATACAAATCCCCATGGAATTTATATGATTTCTAAAGCCATTGTTTTGAGCAAGTGAAACAAAACCAGAGTATACAGACTGGATAAAGTCCATGGGAATATGTTTATCTATGCAATCTGTAGTCTATATGCTTAAATGTGCCTGACCCAGTTCCACAGTTCCACATAATCAGGCTTCAGGGCAATGGTAGTTAGACTACACATATCCCCAGGACTAATAAATCCCACTCTCTTAAACTTGTATGTGCTCTTGCATCATGTAATATCAGGCCTTTTTGAAAAAGGGCCCGAGATTAATTTGTCCACCCAGAAGTAGCTATGTGATGCAGCTACAAGGGCAGGTGCTTGTTTACAGTTGGGTCAGACCTCTTGTGTCCAGCCACAAAAAGAAACACATGAATTGATGGTCATCACATTGTAATGCAGATTTCCTCCATATTCTGTAAGTGTAACATGATTTAGGGCTTGCAGCCTGGGCTTTTTGTAAAGTATAGGTACATCAAGCATCATATCTTCTTTGTTAGGCAGAACTTGGTGATGAATAGAAGGACCTATTTTGTGCTATCAAATCTTTAATGGCTTCTAAGTCTATTATCATCAACTGTGTCTGCCAGATCAGTCATTCAAACTCTCATGGTGTCACAAGTATAATAAATATTAACTGTTTTTTCAGAGCAATTTTATTATGTTGCACTCTTCAGCAGAGGAACCTTTCTTGATATAGTGAGTAATACATGGGCATTATGGATAGAAATGTGGTACTTGATAAGGATTAATGTGTTTGTTTATTATCCAGGAAATTATCTCCTCCCGACTCCTTTTAACATTCTTGTCCTGAAAAATCACTTTTCAAGGTTCAGCTGTAATGATGTAAAAGTTAGATCTCTGAATATGAGTGTGTCACCCTAAATTCCCCCTGTACAAAGGCATTCAAGAGTGTGATCCTTAAGACACACCTTTTAAGACAGTTTTGCACTGCTTCCATTACCACCCTAGGGAGACAACCCTGAACAAGGTATTCACTACCTGATGTGCACATCCCTGTCACATTCCCATGAAAACTGCCCGTGTCCAGGTTTGGTTAGGCCTTCTCTAGATATTTTGTGTTGCCCCATAAAATAATGCCCTGAGGGGTGGGATTCAGCTCAGCGTGGGTTAAATAGCTATAGGGCTTGTTTTGCCATGCAAATGTGTTGTGTGGCAGCAGTGGGGTGCAGGATGGCTGGGCCACATCGGAGAGTGATGCTAGCTGGGATGTGAGTCTAGGATGACCTTGGGAGCAGCACGCCATACTGCCTGTCCAGGTGGGATCACCCTGTCACAAGCACTCAGTGCTCACCACTGAAGGAGCTGGCTGGCCCTCAAAGGCAGGCATCCAACACAGATAGTCTGGATGTCATGATCTGCGAGTGGAATGAGAGTTAACAATGCAGATCCCGATGCTGGGATGAGTTGTCCCCTCCAGAGGTATCTATTTCTCCACCATTTATAAAGACAGACCAGGAAAGGTACACAGATTTTGACTTGTGGTTTCCTAAATGAAACCAGATTATTTTCGCCATAGACACTATTTGGCTTATGTCCCCTTAGGCTCGTTGTGTAGTGGTGCTAAACAGGAGGGGGCCTGACAGAGAGGCAATAGTATGGACAGGCTCATGTCCACACTGCCAAGGAGAAGCCATATTACAGCAGAGCTCTTCTGGAGAGAGGTGGTTGAAGCATTTCAAATCAGCAATAGGAATTAAGCAGCATGGATGGTCAGTGTCTGAGATCACCCTTACACATAACACTCTTTTTAATGCAGCTGTATGTGCTTAATCCAGGCAACACTTGGAACTGCAAGATTGTGGTCCTTACAAGGCACAATGGTAGAAAGGACTTTCTTTGGAAACCATTTGCTATGAGGAGGATTCCTCCCAGAAAAGCCAGCTGGCTAAAGCACTCTCACATACAGTGGCAGACACTTACACTTCTGAAAGATATCCAAATTCATGTCTGCCAGAGTGTACCCTAAGCACCAGTCTGTGGGCTGGTCACAGGGGAATTTTTACAGAGGACTTTTCAACCTGCTTTTGCAGGCTAGGTCTTTCCTGAGGCAAAATAGGCAAATTAGCTCCACCTCTCACATACTCTCAAGATATTTGATAAAAATGTTCTCTTTGGCTGTTGTTGTCTTCTGTCAGAAAATGTGCAGTGCAGTCATTGTAATCTTGGTAGCAGCTTATCAGCTGTTTGAAAACTCCACTATTAACCTTGTTTTGTAAAACATATCTGTAGGTTCAGTTTAGTAGCAAACTCAACCTGGTTTTCTGCTGCCAAGGTATAGCCCAAACAAAAATCCTTTGTCTAACACGGTATTAGCACACACATGCCTGTGACAAAGCTTTGCCATGTGTCCATGTCTAAAACCTAATCTATAGTTTTTCTGGCTCCGTTGGTCAGATTCATATATTGATCAGAACAACATTTCAGACTGCTCCTGCCTTGCAATGTGACTGTTCATGTTTCACCTTGATTCACCCTCTGTTCAGTGAATATACTCTTTTTTTGCAGGACTGTGCTTATTGTTCCACCCTTCCAACTGAGTTAGCACAATCCTGAATAGACAACGTGTCCATCAATCACATCCATCTCTGAGGACTGCTTTGAGTGGTGTTTCAGTGAAGCTGTTAGATGAATACACATGGTGATCCATTCTTCAGCAAGGCCTGCCCATTATCTCCTCTGCCTGAACAGTGATCTATATTTCATTTTAGGAGAAAGGAAAATCAGGGATATGTATTTGCAGGAGAGACACCTGGGTTGTTAAACCCCGGTGGGAAAAAATATGTTCTCAGGTTGCTGAGTGAGATCCAGGCTTTTCTCTGTGTCCCCCTCCTCACGACCTTAATCAATTTAGTGTGATTGATTTTGGGAGTCCCAGTCTGAGTCACTAATTCTTTTCTGTCCTTATAAGAGGAATCCATTTACCCAAAGCAGGGTTTTAGACTTCACAGTGGAAACCAGGGGCTTAAAAGCTAGGTCTTAGAGTGCCCTAACTGCAATACTAAAGTCCTTTTGCTATCCACAAAAATTGTATTTGTTACCCAGTGTGCAACAAACCAATAATTACACACATGAGAGACACATTGATTATTTATTTCGGAGTTGTGCAAGCCTGACTGCTCAGTGGTATTCCACAAATTAAGCATACCAACTATCAAAACTTTTTATTATTTATACATTATAGCATACAAAGGCACTAGCATTCATTGGCTACAGGTTACATAGTTCTTTCGTTAATTAGCATTTAATCTTCTATTGGTTAATTATTCTCTCATTTCTCATGCTAATTAGTCCACATGATCAGCCTTTCTCCTCTTTTGAGTCTGTTGGCTTGGTGGTCTGTGAGTCGGTGGTCATGATCTCCCCCTGCAGGAATTGCCTTTTACCCAATTAGAGCTGATTCAGCACAGTTGTTGAGTTGGCTTTATTAGCTTCTTCCCTCTCTTGGGAGTTCTGCCAAACGTCTTTGTGGTCTGTTAGTTCTGCATTCTTTGTGTCCTCTTTTATTGGTACACCCTTCTTCCCAAGCTTTGTTAACCTCTCCCTAGGCTGGAGATCATTGAAGCATGCCAAACCCTAAACCTCAACAAGGCAATTCTACCAACAAGTAGTTTGATTTTCTAATCCCTGGACATCACTTTGAACTCACTAGCTGCCCTCTGTTTCACAGATTAAATCTCTCTTCTTGATGATTAGTCTTGAAAGCATACAAAGATCAAACATTAAAGAGTGTTGTTCTTCAGAAAATTTTACATATTCCACATTTTGCAACGCTTTCCTTTTGCTCAATGCTTGCGTCATGTATTTTCCCATTTTTATAGCAGTATAGTTCATATTGTGACCAATTTTGAGTCCACCAGTCTAAAAAATCACAAAGTTTCTGTATAAACCATGCGTGATATAAGCAATTATGGAATACCATTGCTACCTGTTAACCTTCTTACATGTGCTAACTTGGATTCCTGGCTCTTCAGCGTGCAAATAATTTGCCTAGATTGCTCCAGCTCTTCTTATAACTGTAGAAGTAAGTAGACTCAGTCTCATCATGCTACGCTGATGGAAGGGAGCACATGCAGATTAGGGAAATTGGGAGCACCTCTGGTAGTGTCGCTGAATTGGCATGAAAAGTTTCCCTCAAATGCTTCACGTGAACATACAAATACTGTAAGTAGGGCATCTGAATGCTTTATGGTCTTGAACTGTAATGTCTTGAGGAGTGAAGAATATAGTATAATATAGGCAGAATAAGAACTTTCCTGATCATTTAATGATTTGCAAGTTTAGAAGTATAGAAACACCATATATTCTAACGTAAGAAAATATAAGAAGCAAGTTAGAGGAAGATAGAAATGACATCAAAGAATAATTTCAGAAATAGTAAGCACAGTCCACGGTACCTACACATGTTTAAGCACAACTTTTAAAAAACTAATTTAGTACCAGAACCTCTCTGTACTGATGGATGTGTTCACAGCAGCATACATCAAATTTTTCTTACATATACCTAACCATATCAAATCCCCTTAAATAATGTCATGTTATACTCTTTGTATAGACCTGGATTTCATAAGCATGACTCAGAGTTAACTCAGAATTACTTTCTCTTGCTGAGGTAGGTGAATTTTATGGAGCCACACATTGATTCACTTGAAGGCAGAAATGCATATATGGTTGCCCTGGCCTACTTTACTCATCCCTTTTGCCAATTTAATAAATGTTAATGATTTAAATTAAAGTATTAAGCATAAATTATGAAAGATATCCTTTTCTTCACATACAGGTTATTGTCCATGAATAATGAGAGTGGCAGTATGTCCACCATTTAGCTCTTCCCTCTACCAGGTTGCATGAGTCAAGAGACAGCTTCGGACCCACCCAGTCTGTAAACATATTAATGCCTCCTGCTCTCACCTACAGAAGTTAAACCATATCCTGTTGTCGATTACACTGATTCACCTTTGGAATTTCTTCATTGCCAGCATTGTGCTCTGACTGAACAGTAATGATTCAGGCTGAATCTCATGTCTCACAGATTTTTTAATTTCTTTTTTTTAAAGTAATAATTCAGCTAATATACTTAGTCATGTATTTAATTCTCTGAAGACTTCATGATTGCAATCAGATATACTATATTACAGTTCTAGAAAGAGGTAAGTAAGTATTCCAAAGGTCAAATATTGGCCAATACAGGTTTCCAGTTATAATATATTCCAGGACAGCTTTATCATTTCTCAAATGAAGAAAATTACGTAGTAACCTCTAGATGGCTGACTTTTTAAAGCAAACCTCACTGGTCTGTCACAAAACTGAAAGACTGAAATATTTTCTGCACAGAAGGTCCTGACAAAACTGACAGCTCATTTCTCTTCACAGAAAATGCTCAGCATCTCTGGGATTTCTAAACAGTTTAGCAAATGTTTGACTTTGTAGTTGCAGATATTAGTGATGTGTGAATCTCAGCATCTTCATTCTATTTACTTCAAAAGGAGCTCTATATTTGAGGAAGGGAAGAGAAGGGTTTATTAACTCTAGGCTGGATAGAACAGCTCCTCTAATTCTGGTGAACAGGATACATCTGTAGGGAAAAAAAAATAAACTTAAACAAACAACTCAGAAAAAGAGAAAAATGGAAGAAAAATAGTACTAATGAAAAAAAAAAACCACTCTTTTCTGCATCCTGGACAAGGAGAATCCTGTAGGACCATCTCTAAGCATAAATTAAAATATATCTTGAGTTTTTCTCTAATGCTGGGACAATGGGGGCTGTAAGATTCTGCCAGAACTACTGCACAAAGACACAGAAAAAGCACAATCTTCTCCTGTGCTGGAGGGAGTCAAGTTCTGCTCTAATGTACATGAAGTTCAAATCTTTCATACTTTTTTCCAGAGGCCTCACTTCCAATGAAGCTGTATCTGATGCCTTTTTTCCCTAGATAAGTTATATTTCTTACAACTCAGATGTTGTCATTTTCAGGATTATTTTCAAATCTGAAATCCCTGTGTCTTACATCACTATCCTCACTGGTATACAACTGAAGTAACTCCTTTGAACATGAGATCAATGATAAAAAGGAATGCTGGATATATTTACAATATCCTGTGTTGTACAGGAATCATATAACATGCAAGAAAAAGGAAAAAACTCAAGGAATATCTTAGAAGATTTTATTTACTCTTCTCATGCTTCGTGTGTTTCTTTTCTAACCTGTAGAGATTGTGATTCAGGTGTAATTTTTAAGGTATCCTTCTGTCACAAAAAGTGGTTTATTCTGCTGCCTTATCAAAACTTTCAGATTTTGGACCAGAAATGACATTCCCAAATGGGAAGCTGTTAGGTGCCATGTGTAAGGGCTGACTGATTGAAGTAATAGGGTTTCTGCTCAGTGTGTGTTCATATATGGGAGTTCTAAGCACCAGCAAGTGGAGCATTTCCCTGGGGAACTTCAAGCCTCTGTGTGTGTATGTGAGCATAGCTACACAGAGTTCATACATGAACTTCAAGCTAGAACAGCAACATGAAGAAAAAGAGGTCTTGGGGCTAACTACCAAACAGACACAGACTTGGGGTTTGTATACTGGAGAGCCCACAGATCTGAAGACCAATTACTGGAAAGACATTTGGTGTGGACCAGTCTGTATGTGAGAGTAAGTGGAAGTCTCAGTACCAGCAAAGGGAGTGAGGTAGCAAACCTTGGTGTTTGGCATGACCAGGGGCCAGCACCTGGAGGAGAACTCAGGGACCAGGAGTCCACCAACAGACTTCCCTCCAAATCAGCAGAAGAGGAGGAATGGGATGGGGCTGTCTGTGTTGTACTGTGTTTTCTCTTTGTGTTGATCAATGTGGCCAGTCATACCTAAATGTATTTGTGTAGGTGTGCATGCATGCCTAACAGGGTGTCCAGGTTCACTACAGGATGGATGGACCTGAGAACATGAGTAGATCGCATTGGTGTACTAGATTTGGCAATTCCTAACAAAATGCTGGCACTCTCTTCAGATAAAGGTCATCTTGACCATCTCCATTTTCACCATAATCAAACTTTCCACACCAGCTGGATCCTGGCAATTCCACTATGTTCTGTTTCCATTCCTACAGATTTACTAAAGCCAAAAACTTGGACCACTTTAAAACTGGACAGACCTCTAGGCTACTGAAATGTGATTATCCAAGTATTGATGTGGGTGTGGTTCTCCCCCTGCTAAACACCATTCGGTAACAACACAAAAACAACTGTAAAGGGCTTTTAGATTAGAAGGGAACAAAGTTGGTTAATTTTTTAATGTAATAGTTTAGTTGCATTTTCATTTAAATTCATATTTTAAAACCACTGTTAAAACCCAAAATGAGGAAGGGTATCAGATGCCAATGCCTTTTCCGTTACAGCAAGACATGATATAATATTCTTTCTAGCTTTACCTGCCCTTCCATTTGTCGTTCAATGCTCCTGTTGCCATGGAAGTCAAGGGAAGGTTTGCCATCTAATTGATCTGTGACATTTGGAAACTGTCCAACAATGAACTGCCTAGAAAACTGTTTTGTACTAGGAAGGCATCACTTGTTCTTCTTTTGTTGTCTGAGAACTGTTTCTGTTACTCTTCTCTCAGGATGGATGGGACAAGGTTTAAGGGTTTGTGAGAAAGGAAATTATGCCTTTCTTTGAATAACTCTTCTAAGAAGTGTTTTATCTCTAGTAGGACAGGGTTCACATGTTATCTGAACCATTTCACTGTCATCCTACAATTAACAGTTCAAATGTTGTTTCCTGTCTTTTTAAGCTTTAGTTCAGTACTGTCCCCTCTTTTTCATCATCCCCCAGTGGGTCCGTCCTCAAGATGAGCATAATAAGTAGAAGTGCTCCTTGAGTTCTATGTTGGGATCTGCTGTAATTAGTGTGTAGGAGGTGACCTGTAACTTACAAAACACAGCCAAGTCAATGACATTTTCAGAAAGGAAAGATGAAAAGAGTAAGGGAGACTGTGGCTGAAGTTCTGTTTTAGGTGATTCAGAAACATGGAGATTAAAATTCCTCTGTATTGGGAAGTGAAAGAGGGTCAGAAAATGAGTGGAAGTATTGAAGCCCATCAACATGAAAGTTGCTTAATTATTACCATGGTCCTTGCTCTCTTATGGAGTGTTCAGATGAGCTCTCACCAATTCCAATGCCACTGAGACAATAAGGCTTACTTTACTTTCATCTCTACTGCTATAAATGAAATTCATTCCATCATTGTAAAAGTACAACAAATCGAATTGCATACTTTTTTCTTCTTAGGTATCCAGATTGAGAAGATCTTGGTTACCCTGGTGAAGAGTTAGCTGAAACTAACTGAAAATACTTTAGTTTTGGTAACAAGGTTTTGATTTCTCTTGAACTGATCCCACCTTTAATTTAAGAAAGTTCTGCCTTCAGTATTGTTGTTGTTGTTACTGGCATATTATGAGGCAGATGTATGCATGCATTGACTTGCTCCACATTCTATGCAGTATAGATTGCTGTGAAGCAGGAGGTGTTTCTGGTCATAATGGCATGACAATTAGTCCTTACAAAAATGCATTTTTCCCCTTACAATATTCCCTGTTGTTTATAAATCATATTCTTTGTAATCATCTATATTCATCTACATCTGGAAAGATTAAATACAGGAATTTTTTTTGAAAGTCATGGTGGGAATTTTATTTGCCAAAATGTCCACTAGGAATACTTTCTAAAATTCTGATGAAAGAATAGTATTGTCTGTAACAAAGAGATTGCTTTGAAATGTTTTGAGTAAATTCTGCAGTATTCTGATGAATTTATACATTTGTAATGTCTTGATTATGTATTTACTGCAATTTTTCAGACTGCATTTAGGATGATTAATCTAAATCAGTAGTACAGAATAACAGAGCTTTGCCTCTACAAATATAGCAGTATTAATAATATTTCTTTCCTGTTATCTTTATTCAGCTAGTTTGGCTTGATTAGAACTGCCTGTAGTAATGTGGAGTTTTTCATGTTCATGTAGTGCTGAAACCCTTTCTGATATGAAAGGAAACCTAATCTAGTGAAGCTTACTTATTGTGCTGACTCTGTAAAAACATATGGGATGGACCAATGAATGTAAACTGCCTTCAAGCAAGCATGATAATACAAGTGAATTGAAGTCTTAGAGAAGGAGGATCTACACTGATGTAAAGAGGAAAATATTTATGCTTTTCCATACCAAATATGGTTCACTATATTTAAACCACCAGGCCTAACATTCATATGACTGTCTAAGTTGCATAGGCATCCCCTGGGGAGAATGGGAACTTTTACAACATCATGAATTTGATCTTTTTCAGACGTTCACATCAAGTTTGAAATGGCTTTTGCCCTCTGTGTCTCCCTGAACACAGTGGAACACACAGGAATGGTGACAGGCAGAAAAGCCCCAATAACCTATGAGAGAAAATGAAGCACTCTAGCCGGGCTCATGCCAGGGCTGTCACAGAGCATCTGCCCAATTGTCCAGAGATGACACCCATCCATTAGTCGAGCAGATACAGGCCGAGGTGGGTTATTGCCTAAAAGGGCCTGGGACACATTAAGGGATGCAAGGGAAAAATGTCTTGGAACTGTACAAGATTTTGCATGGAGGATGTCTAGGGAAGGAAAAATGGTAGGAAAATAAAAGATTCAAAGTGATTTGGGGAGGTAGTAGAGTGGGAAAATAGAATGAATAAGGGAATAAAAAGTGTATGTCATTATAAAGAGGTTGATGACTGGTACATGTTCAATGCCACATGTACCAATTTTGTCTGATCATGACTGTGTGTCCTGTTTTCTCATTTAACTCCATTTCTTTCATTTTTATTTATTTTTTTTTCAGTTCAGGGTGGTTCTGTGTGCTTCTGTGTATGGAGGTTTAAGTGCCAGCAAGGAGGGACAAAAACTGACATACTGGGGGCTTCATGCCTGTGGTGTCAGCAAGGACGGAGGATGCATACTTGGAATGTGCATGCTGTGTGGGTGTGAGTGTCAGTGTGTGTAGGCACTAGTGAAACATCAAGGTAAACTTGTCTGAGAGTACAAGAGGAGTCTTGAAAGGCAGATACTGAGGCAATCAGAAGTGTACAGGAGAGTGAAAGTGGTTTGGAAGAACAGGAGGTCCTGGCATCTGGAGACACTAATATCTGGATGTTGGCTGAGGGAAACAAGATCAGGCCATCAGTGCTGTCTGTGCTGTGTGTGTATTGTAGGTTCTGTCTCTGCTGATTTGTGTGGCTTCCCATGAATGTAAGCACATGTACTGTGTGCACATGCACAGCCTTGCTACTGTCTGGACGTGGGGACACAGAGCTGCAGCAGATTTGCTATTACAAGGCCGCTGGGTTTGACATCTCCTAACACCCCAAAGTGTTGGTTGTGCTCACTGACCAGAGAGGGTCTAACTAATCAGTTTGTATTAAGTCATATATCTAATAAATGTCTACATGGGGCCAGACAAGTCCCTTTCTGGGAACCTGGGTGAGTGAACAAGTGCACAGTGCTGCCTATGTATCAGAGACAGTGTCCCTAAAGGAGCAACTGCCTGAACAGTCTAAAAGAATCCCACAGTGTGCAAGCACACCTCTTCCAAAATCAGCAGCCCAGCTGCTTCGGTAGACAGTGGCATGGGAGAGATCACTGCAGCAGTAATCCACAGGCTGGCCACAGAGGTTGTGTAATGTGCTGTTCTCAACTCCGATGAATAGTACTTCTGAATTAAAGAAAAGTGAAGGCTTACAAAGGCTTCCAGGCTCAAGTGCCATTTCTACGTGCACAAACAGTTCTCACCCAGTGAGATGTATGTGTACTTTTGTATGCGAAAAGCCGTGAAAAATTAACAAGGGCAGAATATGTGCAGTCCCTTCCAGCATGTGTGCTCTACAATTTCCATAAGCCAAAACACATTACCTTTCTGATCTATGCCTTACTGATTTGTTTTAGGCTGTTAACTCTCAAGTCCCCTAAATATCAGAAAATTCTGGTCATTACATCACACAATTAGAATCCTTTGTTTTTTTAAAAGCTTGGGTCTGAATGCTGAGATACATGACAGTGAATTTGTGATACTCCTCTAAAGTGAGAGAGCCAAGTCTGGTTTAAATTAATGTAAATGGAAATAGAAACTATTGTATAGGTTCCAGTTTACAGAATGTTATTTTCATGCCAATTTTCTATTAAATCCTCTTTTTTCCAGCTCATGATGAACCCACAATTAGAGTATAGAATGATCATAAAAAGATTATGGATTGTCAGCTGATCACACAGAGACACTCCCATTACAGTCAGCAAGAAAAAATATTCTACTATGTAACTCATAAAAAATATCCTTGCTTGCAGAGGAAGTATTGTGAAATGGGATTTTTGTGAGAATCCTTGGAAAAATGCTCTATATTGCAAGCAAACAATGTATAAAATGTGTTTTATTTCTCGAGCACTAACTATCTGTCAATAATGGAAAACCTTGTGGCAAAATTAACTTATATCCTGACCTTTCACTTTTATTTTTTTTCTCTTCTACTTATCCTATTCACAGCCTTAAGATCACTATATGAATATACCTTAAAATCCCTTGGCATTGCAGGCCTCTTCTCTAAATAATATTTGTTTAAATGAAAAACTGAGGCTTGTCTAGACTTCGGCCTTGCAAAACAAAAAATAAATTAAAACATACACTATAAATATATTTTTTTTAAATAAAGAAGAAAGCAAGAGTGGCATTTGAAACGTTATTACTAGTTACAGAATAGTTAACAGAATAAGTAAGGGAGAAACAATACTGTTTGTCAGATGAGAATTTTGGTATCACTGAACAGAAAAAGGCAAATGGATAAAAAGGACATGTTATTATAACACTCTATTCTGTGAATTTGAAACAGTGGATATACAGCAAATATGCATTTAGAAACTGGTCCTACCTTGGATCTTTGTATTGTTCTGGTTGATCATCTTCTGCTTTAGCCAAAGCAGAGCCATCTCCTTGTCTTACTCAGAAAAATACTTCCCCCATGTTAGAGGCATACTCTTCAAAGACATCAAGAAATGAAATGAACAACAGCCTATGCTCAACTTCTTTATATGTTTCTGGAAATTATTTGCTAGAATAGCATAATTGCTTACATAGAAACAGTATCCTTCCCTCTAGCTTAATTCCTTCCCTCCGCTCTGCTCTTTGCTTTACTTTCAAACACAAAGGTCATGCCAAAAGGATATTCTGAAATAGTCAGTAATTTGTTTTTTGCTGCTGGCAGAGGATATGGCCATATTTTTTGGCATACATCAATATATGGTGCAAATATAACATCTGGCACTCTGGTTTCTTTCTACAGTTTCTTCAAGGCAGTGGGACATGAAGTCCATTTTCTGGTTTTTCTGACATTCTCTGAGTGATACTGTGTGACCAATAAAGCAGAGAAGCAAAGAAACAGAAAGCAGTCCTATAATTTGAATATGAAGATAGCTAATGATGTGGCAAATCATGTCTTGTCCAGGTATTTTGACACCTAAGAAGTCTACTGCCTAACTTTTTTTGAACTAAATAGGCAATTTCTGAAAGCTAATTGGTACACAAAAACACATTGTCCATATGACTTCATTAGGCTTGTCATAAGTAAATTGAGATAGAAAATACCTGTTTAGGAAAATACATTTCAATTTTAACCTTATTTGCTGATGCCTATGGGAATTATGAAAGTGAAGGGCTACAAGACATTATGAAATGCAGGAAGTAATTGGTGGAGCCAAAGCAAAACCTTCTGGAACCTTCAAATTGGTTTCAAATGCATGTCCAGCTCTGCAAGGATTTTGTAACTCATTCTCAACAGAAAATGCCAAGCTTTTGGATTCACAGATAATTCCATGACAGCCCATAACTTCTGCTTCTGAAACATTCTGCCCCTTCATTAAAAGGTAACTACTGAATTTGGAACCGAGCGCAGGAAGAGAGATAAATAAGAGGTGAAGAAAGATGTCATATGAAGGAGAATCAAATTTCTTTATTTGAGTTTAGGGCATGTCACACTCCATGTTTTTGATCATTCACTTTTAAACAGCTCAGTGCCATTTCGTACTGCTGGAAACATTTTTCTTTAGATAACAAAATTAAAAGCAGAAGAAAGCAAAAGAGTATATATGATAATTTGGGCAGATATCCTTACTTTCATAACTCCTCTTTTTTCTTCTTTCTAGTTCACTGAAGTTCAAGAAGTACTGGAAAAAGAAATTGGTCAGTAAGTACTGTTCACTCACTTTCTTTCTTGAGAAAGGTGGGATTTGGAGTTAAATTACAGAGCTTTTTGTCCCCATCTGCTCTGCAACTGGAATCTCATCTAAGAAGAAATAGAAGGGAAACTGTGCCAGTAATAGTTCAGACGGATATCAAAGAATGCCATCGTGGCTTCTCCTTATTTAATACACTGAAGTAAGTGTGTATCTGCAACAGACCTCCAAAGGTATGATTCTTTCCTTTTCTACAAGAGCAGTACATCACAACTTTTATAAGATATCTGCATTTCTGGAAGTGCAGGGAGATGTGAGTGTGTTTGAACACACTGGACAGTAAGACATGATCAATAGTCATTAAAAAAAGACATTAAGAAGGTTATTGATGAAGTCTATATTTAGGTGTGAAGATCTAATTTCTTAAGGCTTCTTCTGTAACCCTGAGAAAGGTTTCTCCCAGGGACAATTCATAGTGGGAGTTCAACTCATTACTCTGTGAGAAGCCTCCTGAAGCAGCCCCATGCAGTCACTAAGGGCCAAGTTAAAGAAGAGCTGCATCCTGTTATTTTCCTTGTGAGACTCAGCTCATTCATGTGTGGGCAGGTTCCATCCCTTTGCTGCATTGAAAGGGACTATCAAAGAGCAAAAGTCCTGCATTTATAAGTTCTTCTCTGTCAGTAGAACTGCAATCTATTTATACCTTCTTCAAATATAACTTGTTAACTTAAAACGCAGTCTTTAAAGATGATTACATGTTAATTTTCTATATAATCCACGAAATTTGGAAAATTAAACGTACTTTCAAATCTTCCTCTATGCTCTGTTTTGAATGATGACTATGATTTCATTTTAATTCCTTTTCTAGGACTAGTCTCCTCATGTTTTGATTTATCAGTACCCACAAACCTTGTTTCTACTTGCGTGAAGACTAAGTTCAAATTAATTCCTTTCCTTTTCCATGTGAGAAATGAAATTCTTAAATTTCCTTTACTCATTTTCAAACTGTTCAGGCTTTGGTTTCTTTTCCCCTGGTGCTATAATAAATCAGAAGGAAGACTGCATTCAACCAGAATACAGACTGCTGTGATGGCAATGCTGACAGTGACAAATTATGAGTTGCATTTTGGCCTCATGTCTTAACTTGACAAAGTTATGCTTGTTGAACTGTGAACCTGACAGCTGCCTTGGCCTGGAGAGGTAAGAAACCCCCAACCTGGGAATGGGACACTTCAGATTTTATTAGTTCTGCAGTGTTAGTGCTTGATTATGCCCATTTCTGGCTGACTGATCTAAAGAAATCACTATTTCCCTTGGTCTGCAACTGTCTCATCTGTTTGTTGGAAGGTCCTGCTGTCAGCTACTGTTTCCTCAGTGCCCTTCATGAAATTGGTCCCATCAAAATGAGGACACCTAGCAAAGATGAACTGTTTGAACTATTTGAACCCACCTCCACTGGACAGAAATAACAAAGAATCCTTATGAGCACAATGTGTCGCCAGATCTGAGCAAGCAGGACTCAAGAGGAAAGGCAGTGATTTTAATTTCTTCAGCCAGCAAAGAGGAAATGTGATTCTTGTCTCATTCTATGGTTGCGTACAAGCAAGCCCATGCAGGTACCTGCAAGAGCCATAGATGAAGATCACACCTAAGAAAGAGCATTTCAGTTTCCAGATTGACAGTGTTCTATCTTCAGAGGATGCTAGGAGAAGGGTTGGAGTTTCACAGTATGCCCTCGAGTCTAGATCCAAAACACATATTTAGACCAAAATGGCTTGAAAAGACAGGATTTATAGCTGTGTCCACTTGCAGCAGTAATAAGACATGAGCTGTATGTTTCTTGTAAGCTGGCTAGAACATCTAGCATATCTAGCAATGCTATTATTTGGCTGCAGTCAAGGGGATTTTTTTTTAAGTTCACCTCTAAAAGAATAAGCCAAATAGCTCTCTTGCCCTGTAGAAATCTGGCTGACATTTCTAAGCTTCGAGCAAGCTGGAGTCACTTAGTGTCATTACTGGAGTCTCCTTAATTTATGAGGTGTGACTTGGAGCACATTTAGGCTTGTGGGTCAACTTAAGTGAGACATGGAGGAATACATATAAAATGCTGCTAGAGACCTAATTTTCTGATTATCCACACTACCTAATGAAAATCCAATCAACAACCTCCCCTAATCTTTATTCCCAGAAAACCCTATTTGAGCCATAGTCTGGAATCATAACATACTGAATTACTTTCATAGTTTCAATTTGATGGAATCAACCTGCTAAGTGTTTTTATAGTTATTGCTAGAAAAAGATGAACAAGCAAATGTACACTGAAAGGAGAACATTTCTAAACTAAGACTCTGTAAAATTATTCTTAATGCTTAGCTTATCTTTAAGTACTATTTTGACAAGCAAATTAAAAGAGAGAGGAAATTAAGGAAAACTGATGTTGTATCAATTAGTAAAAGTTTCATGTTTTAAATGCTCATATCCATAAATATTATTGCAGTACTGACAAACTGAAAACTGCATTGGTAACTCCGACAGGTACATTTATTACTAGCACAATCTTGTGAAAAGACCATGAAGAACTTGTTTCTTGTCATTCTACCCGTGGTGAATATTCTAGGTAGCACAATGAAGCAATGGCCTAAACACCAGACATTCCGATAATCTCTACATAGGCATTTAGCACTTGTCAGATACTGAAACACGTAAATATTCTGTTGGGAGCTCTGAGGTATTTTGTGGATAAACATTACAATGGCAGGCACCCTTGTAGATCCTGCATGTACTGAAGAAAAGACTATGGATAATTGTGTTTGAATTGCTACTCAGCCTTTATCTCACCTCTGCAGACAGTTGAAGTGATTGACTGGTTCCTGTGAGGTCCAGGGAGCCTCCTACTCTGCTTTTGGCTATAAGCATTTGCATATGGGTATGAGTGGGCAGGCACACAACATTTACCAAAGTCCCAGTAGGATCCAGAAACACAGGCTGGTGCTGCTATGCTCCATGAGAAACCCAGTGCTGTGGATGCTCTGGGCAGAACACAGTAGAATTTGCAGCCTCCACTTCTAGGATCACTGCTGGCTTTTATCAGATACAACATGCAAAACCAACTCTGGGAGCAGATAAACTAAACTGGCTATTTAAATGTCGTCAGTGTCATAACAAGCTGTTTAGTTACAGCTGGCCTGTCCCAGCCCTTTCTGGTTCCTAAGCAGCATGGGTTTGGCTGTGCAATCAGCTATAGCAGGAAGACCAAGGGCATCTCTACAGAGTTTGCCTTCAGCTGGACGTGACATCAATCTAAGTAGGAGGGTCACACTGTAAACTTGCATCTAGATCTTGCACTTCCCAAGAAAGCATGCTAACCAAAAGGGTATGATGAGAAGGGTAAAAGCCATCAGCCCAGGCATGTTGCCTTCTCTGGTTGCATCTTGAAAGGAAACTAGTAAGACACAAAGGAATTGGCATTCCAGAGTAGAGCTACTTAAGTTTCCACAACCACTTAATGAAATGAAACACTGAATATGTACTGGAATGGGCACTGCTATAGATATGACCATTTAGTTAATTAATTTTTTTTTTCTTTTCTTAGGGGAGGAGGTTTAAGTGTTTTTTATGTTTCATGGGAAGATCTATAATTGTGATATGATAAGAAACATTGTAATTTGTTTCTGTATCTCCTAAATTGCAATGCCCATATCCTTTATCTACTATATTCACTTTGGAAGTCAAGGTTACTTTTCCAGCCTTAGACTTTCAAACAATTATCTACAAGGACTAGTGCAGCCATGTAATGGAGCAGGGTAGTTCTATAGCTGATTTACAGTGAGAGACAGATCAGCCAGCCTAAATTATTTGAGTATTTCTTTTTACCAAATGAAAAAATTAGTTGTTACAGTTGTTACAGTTCTGAAGAAGACTCATCCATGACTCGGTCAAAGCACGACTGGCCAAGCTGGTTGAAAGTAAGAACACTATGTGAGATTTGAACTTCCCCATTCAACTTAGCAAGGTTTTATTCAGCTGCCTTTTGATCCTCAACTGATAAACAAACAAGAAAAGGCAGAGGGCAGTAGATACAAGGGTAGGGCAAAAGCTGCCATTCCTTACAGTCAAAACCAAGAGCTCATGGGAACAATATTTGTCATAGATGAGAGAAGTCAGATTCAAGCACAGTAGGTCTAAAGAGTATATACACCCATAACTTAAACAGCTGCCCAGCTCAACTGGATTCCCTTGCTTCTAAGCTGAAACACCCACTAGGAAAAAGACAATATTAAGTCTGAGATCTGAAGAAGTATGCTGCTCTGTAACTTCATTGCCTTAGTAATTTCACATAATTCATTTAATTCTTAATGTTCACATTTTCCTGAACTTGCTGCATGCTCTGATCTTATCCAACAGAAAGTTCAGTATTAATCCTTGATCCCGCCATGACCTTCCAGTGCCAGATTGGACAAACTACTTATTTTTTTCCATGATTCAATTCCCTTTATGAAAAATTCTCCTTATGAAAAATGAAGATAATATTATTTCCATGATTTGCAAGCCGTGTTGGGGCTAAAAGAAAAAATGGTAGCACATATAGTAATACAATATGAAAGAAATTGCTTAGTTTAAGGATACTGGGACTAATATCACTTTTTGATTAAGGGGGAACTTACAGCGAAAATACATAATGCAATTTTACCTCTAAGAATTCATATATTTTTGGCTTCAAACAAGACTTAATGGATTTCTGTGAGATAAAACATCACTAATCCAAATTAAATCTTCTCAATTGCTACTGATTCTAGGCAAGCACTGTGAAATCTTAGTTGTATAAATTACATTTCTCTCAAAAGCCATTACTTTGCGAGAAACATCTCAAAGCTGTGTTTTGTTTCTAGCAGAAAAATACATTACTAAAATCTCATTTTGAGTGAACCACATGCCTAACATATTAGAAGAGGGGTAATGCCAGCATGTGAAGTGCTTTGTGACAAAGAAAATCTTCAGTACATCTCAATTATAACCAGTCTGCCACTTTTGAATCTCTTACTTTAAATTGATGGGGGAAGTGTATGTAAGTGTATATAATAAATACACATCACACAAGAAGATGTAACAAATGTCTAAATGCACACTTAGCCCAGGAACATAGTGGTCAGGAGGTTTTTAGTTAGATCGTTCTAAAAGTTAATTCAAGTGACTATTAGTCAGTCACCATCTATATTTAGGTAAAAACAAGAGGCATATTGTCCAGAAGGATCATGTTCATGCAGTAACAGAAACAGAGAAATAGAATATCAGATTATATAATTTTTTCATCTCATATTTTATTTCTAGCACTCACTAGGATTTTGATATATTTTGATATAATAGCTTTCTCACAAAAAAGTTTGTCAGATCTTCACTAGGGAGCAGTCACTGTATCTTTTGACCTATCTCAGATACATAGCATGAATTTTTATACCTATATATGAAGCAAGAGCACCTTGTTTCAACTGTCATTATTCTTCTAGTTTATATTCACTTCTAATTTCTTTTTTTTATTCCAGTCTTACTAAGTACCTTACATGGTTATATTACGGAAATAAGTTTCCTATGGAAATATGCTAACTATTCACTTATTCTTCTTATTATTAATAATATTAATATTATTCACTTATTTTTATCTTCTGCATCAGAAATACTGTGGCCAGAAGGACCAAGACAGTGATCATCCCCCTGTACCCAGCGTTAGTGAGGCACATCCCAAATCCGGTGTTCAGTTTTGGGCCCTTCACTACAAGAAAGACATTGAAGTGCTGCTGCATGTCCAGGGAAGGGCAACAGAGAGGAAGGGTAAGGAGCACAAGTCCTGTGAGGAGTGGCTGAGGAAGCTGGGGTTGTTTAGCCTATAGAAAAGGAGGCTTGAAGCTTTGCTCTCTACAATTACCTGAAAGGATGTTGTAGCAAGGTGTAAGTTGGTCTCTTCTCCCAGATAACAACTGGCAGAACAAGATAAAGTTGCACCAAATCATGCTGGGGAGGTCTAGATTGGATATTAGATAAAATTTCTTCATTGAAAGGGTGGTCAGGCATTGTAGCAGTCTCCCCAGGGAAGTGGTGAAGTCACCACCCCTGGAAGTGTTCGAAAGTGCAAAGAATATTTACAACTAGCACCCCTTTATTATTATAGGGCTCGTCTTTTACACTTTTTCTTATCTGTTCACGCATACACATCACACTCAATTAGCCAAGCACTTCTGTCCAGGAGTCTTAAACCATCTTCTGACAGGTAGTTCACATCTCACATCAGCTCTGCAGAGCTAAAGGCTCTCCCATTCACAAGAATGGATCCAGTCATAAATAACCCCGTGTTAAGATCCAAGCAACAAAATCACTGAATCAGAGACCAGACCACACTACACCACCTCTCTTTGATTCACTATTGTTATCAGTCTCTTGAGTGCTTGCCCACTGTCCTCTGCATGTCAAGTCATGTCATGTCCTTTTCTCACACTGTTCCTGTATCTCTTTGTATTCCTTTTTTCACTTACATCTCCCTCTGTATACTTTTAAACAGTGTAATCATGCTTGGCACTCCTCAGACAATTCAGTTCTAGCTGGAGCTCTACATGCTCCCACTAGCCTAGCCTGGATTTCATGTACCGTCATCTAAAGAGAGCAGAAACAATTTCCTTCCCTTTGCATCAGTATTGATATTCACATTATTATTTTTATTTTTTATTGGTGAATAATGTTCTTAGTATCAGAGCTCCACTGTATAAAACATGGCACAAATATAATCAGGAAGTATACAGGTTTCTATACCATATAAGTCTCTATAAAGAGTTATTCAGAAATGAACGGTGTAAGAAAGGGAGTTATATTCCTTTCCTTTTACATATGAGGAGTGGGTAAAATAATGGAAATATCACCTACAAAAAGAAAGCTTATGGGACTGTAAAAAGTGACTCACAAGAAATTTGGGAATATCTGTTTTCTGAATATGACCTACGTACTTCTCTGCTGAAAGAATGATCTCGTCATACCTCTTATATACCTCTTGCTCCACTTCCCTTGGGGTCAAGAAGTTATTTGCTTTCCCTTTAGTCTCTGCCTGCAGAAAATGTCTATACTGCTTCATAACCATCTGTAAATATTAATGAATATACAAATACATTCTCTGGAATGCTAACATTTCCTTTATTCATATGACTTATATTTTATTGTGTCAGCATGCAACAAGTAGATACCATTTGCAGGAACTGAGAACACAGGAAAGCAATAGCATGACTATAGTAGCATTACAGCTCCTCCTTTTAAAAATCTAAGTTTTGGTAAAAATCCAAAGGATGAAGTTGCTACCTTTGGAGCTGAACTCAGAGCTGTGACATAATTTTTCATAGCATGCTCTTCAGTGGACTAAACCAAAATATGGTTTCAGCCTTTGAAAGGAGTAGCTATGAGGCAACTAGCCTAAACTTATTAAGATACTGGAACAAATTCCTAAACTTAAGATTATAAGCACTTGCAGTGCTTATAATATAAATATACATAAATAATATATATAATAAATATATGATAATACAATAATATTGTATAATAAATATAGTAATACTATATAATAAATATAGCAATCAAAACAGGTCTGTACAAATTTGTCAAGACCAGTCACATCATTCTAGTTCACTCTTTCAGTGGGGTAACAAGGCCTAGTGGATAGGGCAGAAATAGTAGATGTGTATATCTTGACTTTAGTAAAGCTTTGGCACAGTCCCTACAACATTTTCACACACAAATTTGGAAAATATTGTTGAAGTTATTTAATCAAGGATTTGCTTTCAAAAAGTGGAAGGCCCTGACAAATTGTGAGGCCCTGCAAAACTCTCTCCCCATTAATATTCAATATAAACCTTGAACCTTGTGGCGTGAGGAGAGGTAGTCCCATGAAATCTGCAGATGACAGAAAATTGGGAAGTATAACATGAGCTTCAATAGTCAGAAGCAGAATTGAGAATGAACTTGATAAATTAGAGCAGTAGTTTGAAATCAATATAATGAAATTTAATAAGGCTAAGCTGAAAGTTCAACAGGAAGGAAATGAAAATGAAATTAATAAACATAAAATGAGGGGAAAACCAGAATAACTGGTTAGCTGGCAACACTGCAAGCAAGACTCAGGGGGTTCACATGAAATGAGTCAGTGTTTGAGATACTGTCACAAAAGAGACAATTTTCATTCTGAAAGGCCATTACCTACAAGATTTATCGATAGTTGAATATTAACACTCAAGTAATTACTAATACACCACATAGTTATTACACTCCTTGGAACAAATGCTAGCCACTCAATAACAACATTATGTCATTTCAGTATTTTGAAAACCATCATTAAAAAAGTCTGTGGATAATCTGGAAGGAAACTCCAAGTGATGAACAAAAGTGATTAGAAATCTAAAAAATTTGCAGGAAAAGATGAAGAAAGTCCAGAAAAAAGACTGAGACAAGGACAGTATAACCATGTTAAGAGATTTGAGACTGCCAGAACAGTAATCAAGTGTTCGCAATAGCACTGATCAAAAAGCAAGAGGAAATTTGCCTCGTTTAGAACAAGAGATATTTAAATTAGACATTGCAAAAACTTCTTTGATGTCAAGATATTTGAACATTCTATCTAATTTAATTTTTCAATGCAATTATCTCTGAAGGTTATGGGAATCCCAAAACTGGAGATTTTGAGTAACAGGTCCAGTTAGAGAAGTATTTCTCAGGAGTAGTGCTGTGTTAGACCTTTTTTCAGAGCTAGGGAACAAAGTCAAAGACTTTTTGAGGTCTCCTAGCTTTTTGTTTTCAGCCAAGTCCTTGATTTCTTTTAGGGCTTAAAGAAACCTGCAAGTATTACCACATTATAACGACTTAAAGAGCACAGTTGCCTGTCTCGAACGCTGTCAAGGCCACATGAAGAACTTGCCATAGGATAACCTACCACAGCAGGAACTTGAGATAAGCATAAAAGGGAGAAAGTTTCAAGAAGGAGGCATTAATTCCAGGCCTGGCAGAGACAACATATGTTTAATGCATTCTGGTTGGCACATTTGGACAAAAATTTCCACTGTGGCAAACTGGGAAAGGAAGCAACTGTTCATACACATATCACTCCAAGTGAATGGCACCTATGGCCACCCTGTGAATACCCAGAACTTGGACTGTATAAAAGTGGTATTGCCAGAAGAACCATTCCAGGAACTCCACCACCAAGAAGCCCAGGGTGAAGAGGGATCAATGGAATGCACAGGTGGTGACCATCTTCTTGATCTCTCTCTCCACCCCCTCTTTTCTACTTCTTTCTCTACCTCACATTCATTGTTAAATAAAATCTTTATTATTGACTTTGGCACACAGACTTGTTTGCATCTTAATTTGAGCAGCAGCATCTCCCACTAATCAGATATTAACATACTGTATTGGGTCTGGCTGAGATGGAGTTCATTTTCCCATAGCAATAATGCATAGTGCTGTGCTTTGCATTAGTAGCCAGAAGGGTATGGACAACACACCTGGCACAGCATCAGCACTGTCTCTCAACATTCACTCTTCATCAAGGGGATGGGAGTGGGCAAGATCCTGGGAGGGGACCCAACTAGGCCAGCCAACCTAAATTGGCTGAAGGGATATTCCATACCATATGACATCAGCTCAGATATAAAAGCTAAGGGAAGGAGGAGGAAAGAGGGCCATTCCTTATTTATGATGTTTGCCTTTTGGAGTAACCACTATGCGTGCTGAGGCCCTGCTTCCTGGGAAGTGGCTGAACATTGTTTGCTGATGGGAAGTAGAGAATAAACCTTTGTTTTTTTTGATCTTCACTTGTGCATGCACAAACTTTCACTTTTGCTTTAGTGAACTGCCTTATCTTAATGTAAGAGTTGTTTTCCATCTTATTTTCTCTCCCCTCTCTGCCTGGAAAAGGGAGTTGCAGAGTGGTTTTGTGGGCACCTGGTGTGCAGACAAGGTAAAGCCACCACACGCACATATATGTAGCTGGCATTTCATCATTCAAGGAAAACTTTAACAAAGATCAGACACAGCCAGGAGAAATAAACATTACCCACTTGCCAGTATCTATCTTAGTATCTATGATCAAGGACCACTGGTTCACTGATTAAGTCAACTCCCATCTGTTCATGTTTAACTGGTCACTGCCTTGAATGGTTTGTCCAGTCACAGAAGTACAATTTATTCAGACATAATTTTAAGTAGACGTAGGAGCCATAACATATATATTATAATCAATAATCTAGTATAAGCATTTATGACTCATTCTCTCTTTCTTAGTGAAACATGAACTTAATAACATTTGAACTCATGTTGAACTTCTGAACTCTCAATTTTCAGGCAAGCTTGCATTTAGCTGATTCTGGAGGACTGAACAATATTTTGTCATTCAACCCTGACAATTTTTCTGTAGCTCAGGACCATGTTTCTGGATATTTTGAATAATAATAACAATGAGAGTATTTCCTGAAGCTACTCACTTAAGGAGTGGCCCAGCTGTGGCAGAAATGAAAACTCTATTCAAAGTCTTTCATTCTGGAAAAACAAACAAACAAACAAAAAAAACCCCACAAAACAAACTCTGAAGAGGAAAGAACGGCAAAAAGATCAGTGATGGTAGAACATTTCTCTCATTTGTAAAAGATGCCCTCATTAAGTTGACACTGAGTGAGCTCCAAAGATATGACCTTAGGGAATGGAGCATTAAAGAGAGTTCAACATTGAACAGAAAAATCAGAGTGCAGTCTGTTGAAATAAATAAATGTCTTTCAGAATATGGAGATTTTAACAAATATACTGTAGCATAGAAGAAAGGTAGAAATATATGTTTGAAAGATCATTCCTGAAGATTTGGATTCATAGGCTGTTGAAATCTTCCTTCATATTTCCTTAAAAGCATGTATTTTTAGAGAAATTTGCTGTGCCCCTAAACTCTTACTTAAGAAGCCCTTAGACAATCACTGAGATCAATAAATATATGAACTTTTACTGATGTATCAGGAGCGTTATCTCTAACCAATGTTACTGAACATTTCTATCCCATTCTTCACTTCAGTCAGTAACATGCCCAACACTACAGCGTACTGCACTTCATCCCAGGATGAAGCTTCCCCAAAATGCAGTTCTGCTTTTCACATTTGATTTTTAACTACAGAGATGACATGTGCATACCTGCGTGTTGCACAGGTATCATTCTGCCACACCTGTTCCTGTCTTCTCTGCAAGACAACATTGGTATTGTTTTATATCCTTTAATCAATGACTGCCTGTTAAAAGTTTAAGAATTCCTACTTTGAGAGGATTTATCTGGTTTGGCTAGCAAAAGCGGTGCCAGCTCAGAGTTGCTATACATCATATCGGATATGTTCACAAATCTATAATGATGTGTAATATGGTATGTGATTTATATTTCCCTGCATGTATTCACAGTTGCATAAAATATAAAAGACTTATTGAGTAAGAAAGTTGGCCAGATGATTTTGCTGCTGTGCAAGTACATTTTAAGAGATCTAGACAGCTTCATTGTATGGTAAGGAATCAAATCAAAACAGAAAATCATCACTTATTTTTTACAAGCGAGTAATCATTACATAATTCAGCACAATATTTTAGTGCTGGCTTCACTTAATTTGAAAATTATATTATTTTCATTTGGAAAAGGGTAGAGAAATCCACATACTTACTGACCCAATGTATGAAGCCTATAAATATCCAACAGAAGACTATTTCTTGTCACAAGTGTTTAGGTACAGATGAATGACTTTCATTTCAGCCAAACAAGTTTCAAAATTTGGTGTGATTGAATGTGAAACTAATTGTGAAATGTGAGTGTGAACATAGAAATCTTAATACTATAAAAGACCATAATCACTGCAAAAAAATGTAAAACAGCATCTATTAAATTTTATCTATGAGAGCTGAAATCTTTCAAACTTGTTTCTAACCTCCTGAATGAGATGGTTAGATTCCAATATTTGTTGGCTTTATAAACATTTCTGAATCTCTTCCTCAATGTCAATGAGACTGAAAATATTTAAAACAACACCAAAGTAAATAGCAAGAGTCAGGTACATCAGGTTTTTCCATTTGAACGGCTATCCAAGGTAGGAGAATGAACTATGGCAAGCAACATTGAAGAAAACAAGAAATGTTGAGAATGAACTGAAAGTTTTGTTCTGTTTAAATATCAGTGTCTACTCAATTTCACTATCAGTAAGATAGTCATTATTTCAGTTGTGATTGCTGGATAATGATTGGAAAGAGACTACATTAGGGATAAGAGTTATTGATAACCTCCAGATTCCAACTGTGACAGCAGTTAAACAAAAATGTCTCAGGATCTTGTATATCTGAACACTGAGTCCTTTGCTGTTATTTAGTGCCTACCTATAGCCTTTTTGACGAATCCTCTGCCTTTGGGATTTCAAGACACCACATTTTAGTAAAAACAGAAGAAAAAAAACCCTGCAAAACCTCTTTACACCTCTAGGGGGAGTGAAAAAAAAGTGTGAAGGCAATTCTGAGAGCTACGAACCATCACAATGTTTACATATTGTGTGTAGTTTCATCTACCCACATCTGTGATATCTACCCAAATACATGCTCTCCCTAGCAAGGGCTGAACATCAGTGGAAGGTATTCGTGCCACGGTAGAGGGATTTGAACTAGAAATTTAAGGCCCCTTCCAACGCAAACCATTCTATAATTCAATAGTCCTTGGATGCTCACTGCTGTTCGTGCAATGTCTGTACTATAAGATACCATCTGATATCATCAGAAGGTACCATGTGTAGAAAGGATACCCACTGTGGCTAAAATAACCACTTAAGTCAAGACTTTGCAGAGTTTATCTTGACGTTCGAGTGGACCATTGCATGGATATATAGCTATAGGTCTTACCAGGCATCTTTCAGGACAAACGCCCTAAAAGAGAAAGGAGCTTGTTTCTCTGAGAGCCTAAGAACTGTTAAATTATCTCCTTCTTGTCCTGACTTTCTTTTATGTGCAGAGAAGACATGAAACTATTGATTTTTCTGAAGGTGAGAGAAGCTACCCACAATTACCTACAGGCTAAAACCACAGTCCTCAGCTACTGCTCCTGGAAAAGCTGTGCTGGCAGTGTCCCTGGTGAAAGTGGACATCCTTGTCCATGACACAGCTCACAAGGACACTTTGGTTACTGTATGAAAGTGGTCCCACCATCATGTCCTCCTTCACCTTTTTCCAGAGAAATGGAATGGTTTTTAGGGAACCTGGTCATGTCCAGGTATATTTGTTCTGATCTGAGAACTCTGGTTCCTTTGTATCCCCAAGATGTGGAAGGAGACAAGTCCAGCTGTTTTCTGGATCCTGGTTGGGAACCCTCATCTCTTCTGGGAGGAAGCTGTGGCCATGCATACCTGTCATCCATCAAGTGAGCTGTGGAACCATCACGCTGCCCAGACAGGGGAGCCTGCGTCTTCATCACGAATTTCAGTGCATGAAATGGAAAGTTGTAGCATTATGGCATTTGGGGTAATAGCCTGTGTGGCATCTGGCTGTTTAGCTTTTGCTTAAATAGCGCTAATCCAGATTAGTTGGCCTTTGTTCCTCTTTTGGCAACTGAAAACAAAATTGCCTACTGGCATACAACAGATGAAGAACAAAGGTCTGACTTCAAAAAGCATTAATAATAACAAATGCCCAATGTGATTGACTTGTAAATTGCAGAGAAATCAGATGCAGAAAACTTTCCTCGGTATTTAGTAGGCATTTGATAAAATAAATCACAGCACACTAGATTTCCTTATTCTGTTTAACTGAAATCATAACCTCAGCTAACTGGATTTTCTTTACTTTCCAAGCCTGACTGTGGAAAAAAATGTGTGAAAATTGATTAAGCTAGAAAAACCTGCATGAAATAAATAATTGACAGAAATAAACTGAGCAAGAAAGGCAAAAGCTTAGACACTTTCTCTGTAGGGTAGAAAAATGAGGAACATTTGGTATAATTTCATAAATGGAATTATCATTACAAACAAATCAAATTATTAATTTCTGAAGAGCAAACACGTAAGAAACTGAAATCCATAACTAAAGCAGATGCCGTTGCAGGAAAACTGAAGACTCTTTTAAAATGTAATTAATAGTTGGCAAAAAGTACTTGCTCCTTTGTAACTGTAAATAATTTAATAATGCATATTAAATAATTTATTAATTGTAATTAGTGATTATGTTTATTTCCACACAAACCTAATGTGTTTTTTTTTCTGTAGAAGTGGAAGGACCAAATCAGTCTTAGGATATTACCTAAGTAAAAGTATTATCTCATTAAAATAGATGAATCTGATTGACCACACAGAATTAGAACAGATATGTAGAAACAGGTATACAAAGCTGTTGAGAAATCAAGCTGCTAATGAAATCAGAATAAGTGTAGGCTGCATATAAAATTGAAACTCTGTAGGTCACTTCGGCAAAGTCAACAAAAAGTCTAAGTTATGCTAAAAACCCAGATGAAGTGCTAAAAAATCAAGCAGTCAAATTTTAAAAAGACATAAAAACAGACAATAACTCATTCAAGTCCTGTCAGTGCCAACTCATTTAATTGGAAAACCTCCCAAACACTAACAGAAACTGTATCCATTCCTAACATAGGTGCTGTGGCAAAATGACATTTGGGAGCTGCCAAACAAGAAAATAGCTATTCCTGCCATTGAAATATGCATGAGACCTTGTGTATACAAAGGCTCTTGTTAACCAGTGGGAAACCAGTGCCACTGCTTAACTAAACAGTTGCTATTAACAATCTTGTTTTATAAGGATAATACTTGTGAAGAATTAAAACCTTCAATATAAATTGCACTAAGAAGGCAAGCTGGCCATTTGCCTGGTATATGCATAAAAAGATTGGTGTCTTCTAACAAAATTCTAGCTCAAAGTCTGCACTATTTATCTGTTAGACTGCAAGAATACATGGCAAGTATTTACTTGTTTTCCTAGACTATTTTCAGATAAAGTTAGGGGTTTTTTTTACTGTTGTGGAATAGACCCACCTCTTTTGAAATTTTTATTTAGCAGCGTGAAATATTAACTTTGTTGGTTCTTGGATGCTCCAGAGCATCCTAAGCAGCAGTAGATACATATGTGCCGGTGACTGAGTCATGCCCATGGTCCAGCTAGCAGCCTTTCAGAGGACACTGTCTTACTCTGGTCATCATACACTAAATCCCTCTGAAAGGAGAATGGAAAGGGCATGGAGCTGTGTGCAGTTTGTATATTTCCATACCAGACCTGACTGAGCAGATGGGCACACTGCTCTCCAAGGGGGACACCCAAAAGGAAATCAGTCATCCTTGCAGTTCTGAGGGCCTGTAGGCCTTGGCCAGTGGATGTCTGCAGAACCAGCTTGCAGTCTCAGGCTTGAGTCTTTTCTGATGTCAAATTTGAGGAATACAGGACAGCAATGGGAAACTTTTCTCATATTTTGTATGGGAAATGGTCATTTCCCATACAGAAACGACCAGATGCTGAGAAAACTGGTGATATCCAGGTGGATACAGGTCTAATACTTCCTGTGGCCTTGTCACTGGACCCTCACTAATCATTTTTCCAACAAAACAACCCAAGAAGTGATGAATATACTGGTTCCAAGGTAGATGTGGGTTGACTGAAAATCTGTGTCAAAACTCAGACAGCAGGATAGAAGAGATCACTGCAGAGTGAAAGCCAAGTCACTGGAATAAGTGCTGCAACCATACATCCACCAGCACAGCCCTGTGGAGCATGGACCACAGATCCAGGCTGATGGGTGTCCTTAGAGCTGGAGAAATACTGAAGTGTGCCCTGGCCCCCAACAGGTTCACATCACTGAAAATCTGTGCGTGCCTCTCTGTGTATGTGAAGCAACCAATGCCTCACCACATCCCACCCATGGAAAGGGCTACAGGATCCACTACTGCACAGAAATTGGGAATTCCTCCTGGAAACGCCATTTTCCAGACATTGGAATTGCTCCGAGAAACCGCAGCACAGGTGTAGCCTGCTTGTACTGAGATGTGAGAGCTGGGTCATGGCTATCTACATGTGTAATGCTTCTCCAAAAAAAGAAGGAACTCCTGTAGAATGCCTACATGGATATAGCTTGGATATTCCTGCTGATGCAGGCATATATCCATCACTGGAACATGAACATTGTCAGAAGGATTTCTTGGAAGTTGTTGCAAGGGTGCTACCCCAGTTTTCCTATTGTATCAACTGCTGCAATTTCATGGGCCCCAATTGTATCAGGAATATGCTTGAAAGGAGTTACAAGACAATCCTGAGCAGCTTACACCTTCTGATGGTTGCACCAGGTGCTTTATACTGTGAGTGTAATTTCTTTGTCCTGCTCATTGTTGTAGTTACTTACAAACAAACAAAAAACAAAACAAAACAAAATAAAAAAATTGCTAGGATAGTTGAAGATGTACAATTCAGCTTTGCAATTCCAAACAGCCTTTCAGAGTTTTGTGAGACTGTCTTAAAGTCACAGGAAGAATAAAGGTAAAGGACTGGACTAATATTGACACTCAGATGGTTTAGCCCACAGGTTTGCTGCAAAATAGGAGGTATCCATTTCATGTGAAAGTCTGAGACAAGTTCTGTGACCATACAAAAAAAGTATCAGGTACATTGGGCAAGGTCTACAGAGAAAATCATTTTATTTGATAGTGGTGGCTTGAGCCATTTCTACAAGAAGGGAAAAAAAGAATCACTGAGTTTCAAGAAGTCTTTCTGTATTTTATTTTCATGACTTTTAATGTCAAATGCAGATATATTTTTGACAGCAAAGATGAGACTCAAGCCTCAGCCCAGTGGTTCAACCAGTAGATATGGCAGGTACTGTATCACATTCCTATCCAGCAAAACCATATTTTGAATCACATCACTGAAGTGATAAAGCATGCATATCTGAATGCTTCAATCTGAAAATGAAGTTGAGTTTACTTTTTAGATGAGAGGTCTACAAATCAGGCTATTACATAAACTTTAGAAGGGAGTATAACAGGGAGAAAAAGCAATGCCCCTTTCTCATGCCAGTTTTTAAAAGAAAATGGTATAGCAGCTGGTAGGGGAGTTTATCTTTACAGAGTAGTAACCTGTAAAACCTGTCACAAGCCGTAGAACAGAAATTGCTACAGTAGTCACAGTACAGAGACTAGGACAAGGAATCTGTAGGGAGCATGGGTGACTAGAAGGCAAAGTGGTGGAAAGAGGCTGACAAAAATAAAGATAGGGAAGGGTCATGGAGTTTTGGATATGTACACTGAAAGAAAGAAACTAAAGGACTCAAAATAGCCATGCAGGAAATCTACTTTTAGGGTATGAAGCCCAAGAAAATAGACTTAGATTATATGAACACTGACACTGAGGCTGGGGTGGGATATGCAGAAGGCAGGACTGAGATGCATGTAAGCAAAAATGATCACATAGGTGTAAGAAAGGCAGAGACGGTTCTGCACACTCCCCTCCAGAGCTGGGAGTGGAGCCCAAGGCTCCTGGCACTGGCCACTCCTCCAGCTCTGTCTGGACTCTCAGTGGGAAACTCTGCAATCCTATATTTTGTTTATCCCCATAAAAATGACCCCCTGCTGTGCTCATCAGCTGCTCCCTGAGCTTGAGTGGTGGAGCTGTCTGCAATGATTCCTAAAACTTTATCCTGCAGGGTGCTTGTTCTCCGAAAAACATTATTCCAGACTTTGGAAGTAAAACACAAGTAACAGTCATGCTGGTGTTGTTTGTGTGTTGAATACTCAACCGTGGAATTTTAATTTTCTTTTTTTTTCTTTTGGTATGCAATAAATATTATATGGATGTAATTACTGTCTATGGAGTTAATAATTGCCTTGCATATCCAAGAAAGTCAATTTGCTCAAGAAAAGGTCAGAAAACAGACTGTCGTATTATTTCTTCTGCATTCTGACTTTGAACAGAAAACATTGTAAGATTTCTGCAGATCTCATTAAGCTTCTAAATTCAAATCTACATTTTTAACAAGATGGATTTTCACAGGCAAGGCTATGAACTTTTTAATTAACCTGCACACACATACAGAGAAGAGGATGGCAATGTTTACCAAAATCAGTGTGATAACAGTCCAACTCATATTTCTATTATAAAACTCTTTCCCTACTCCAGACACAAATAAACCTCTCCTGACCAATTTCCCCATCTAAAATCCACACTAGGAGCAATATTTTTTCCTAACAGTAAATCAGAACCATTTTAAGAAGGCTCAAACCAGTCAAGTGGTAAGTGAAGACAATACTTATTGACTCATACTGGGTGTTTTCTTTCTGTCAACAGGTAATAATAATGTGGGGGAAAACAAACAAACAAAGACAAACAGAAAAACCCTCAGGATAAAGTCATACCTTAATAATAATTTTACCAAGTGAAATCTACGTGGAAAGACTTCTCTGGGGCTTGATAATATTCAGTATTTCACAGGACTACCAGACTTAACAAGACCACCCCTGTTTTGACATGGAGAAACTGCTTTGTTTCTACATGGGGATACTGTTTTGCTTACTTCGTTTAACAAGTAAGATAGACCACTTTTATTTTGACAGGGGGATACTGCTTTATTCCTACCTCCTGCTCAGCTCCTGCTTTGCTATGCCTTGTATTTCCCAAGCTCTCAGTGCTCAGAGCCACCAGCTGAGCTGTCAGGCTGCCCATGCACTTTTAAGTGCTGCAGGGAGCCACCTGGCCAGGAGAAAAATGCCAAGGAGAGCGGAAGACAAAGCAGCAGCCTATGTGAGGAAAATTATGAAGCCAGCTGATTGATAAGGATCCTCTGTGCCCAGTCCTCAACCAAAACCTCATAACTTCAGTCACATATAAAATTATTTGCTTCAACAGCTCAAGCCCTGGCTGCAAAAGCACATGTGACACTTTTCCAGTGACCATTGTGATGATATTGCACTGTTCTTCTTCTTCTGCGGATTAGAATAGAATCACTGAATCATTCAGGTTGGATAAGACCTCCAAGATCACTGAGTTTGGCCTTTGTCTGATCTTCACCTTGTCAGCTAGATCAAGGCACTGAATGCCATGTCCAGGCATTTCTTGAACACTTCCAGGGTGGTGACTTCACCATGTCCCTAGGGAGCCTGTTCCAATGCTTAATAACCCTTTTCATGAACAAATTCTTCTGTTTGTCAGTGCCATATCCATACAAAAGCTCAGTTAATCTCAGAGGGTACCAACTGAGCTCTGTAGGATGGCAAAACAATCAAGAATAAGTGGACATATGCAGAGCATGAAGCTTTGGGATGACATCTTTCGCCTCTTCCTCAGCCCCCAGGGATGTCACTAGAGGGGAGTAGGATGTGACCAGCCCAGTGGCAGCAGACTGACCCCAGCTGTGGGACTACTATCCTCACAGACTTAGTCTTGCTGCTGTGTACCATTAGGCATACACAGCTCAGTTCCCCCTTGCCACAGCCCCCACTGATGGCACCGTCTTCCCTGTCAGCTGCAGTCATGGGGAAGGATTTACCACTCTCCCCTACCCTGGGGCAGGTCCAATGCATATTCCTAGCACATGCCATGAGAAATGGGACTAAAAAGAGACAAGCAAGGAAGGCTGCAAAATCTTAGATATTTTCCTCTGTGTGGAAAATTTGCATTTTCTCAATACCTTCACTTCTGGGAATCTTCTGGGCCTCAGATCGACCTTGGTCTCAGAGCTATTAGTCAGCAGCAAAAGAGCTTTGCTGCTTTAGTCAGCTTTACAGACACTGAAGCGGGGAAGCTTAGTCACCTTCAGGAAGAGCAGAAACTCAGCTGCAGATTTGAAAATGCTAGCACTAGCCTTAGGCACCTAAATAACTATGGGGATATGATCCTCAATTGCTGCTATTTCTTCATAATAATAAATATTGTTGTAGCTTCTTCCTATGGTCACATGGAATGGCTGTCACTGCAATGAATATACAAGCTCCAAGGAGGCAATGGATTACTAGTGACTTTATAAAGGCATTTCTAATAACCATATCCCAGTTTTCAAGATCCAAAGTTAGAGGGAAGAAAATGTCCATTTCATGGTAGTATATGGTTGTTCATGAAGATATATTTCCTCTGTTTGCTTTGAGATCTTTGTCATAGAAATCATAACATGCACTTTTCTTGCTATAATGGCATACCATGAAATTTAGTTTAGGTTCTTGTGGAGGATCAGGTTAAAGACCTATCTGCGGAATTCGCATTTATTATTATAAAGATGTTAAATTTGAAACCAAAGTAGATTTAAAATTAAATAGCAGGGTTTGCAATAGAAAACAAATCAGGTTTAATTACATCACAATTCCTTAGTGTCAGAACAGCAAAGTAATAACATATTTACAGTTTAGCCAACATTTCATGTTAAAACAGCAGCTTTAGCTTATCTCTTGGTTCTTCAGAGTTTGAATCACATTTCTAGTGAACTTGAATCTATCTTTGGAGCTTCAATACATATTTAAAGTAAATAAGCTATGTGTCAGTGAAGAAATTGCTTGGAATACTGTACAGTACAATCAAAAGGTTCTGTTTCTTCCTGGAAATATAACATGGCATGGAAATGGCAATACACTTCAAAACAGATTCCAAGTAGCTTAGAAAATCATACCACGTGAGTACATTTTTGCATATCAACTGAATACTGATGAATTTAAATGTCCACTCTGATTCCTTTATGATTGTTCCACCACTATATACTCTTCATCAAGACCTAGTTGCAAAATCAGCTGTGTATTTATAATTTATCAGAGTACTGGGTGAACTAGATTTCCTCATCCCAGGAAATGCAGGAGTGCCTTCATTCCATTGCCTCAGTGGGAGTTGTGGGAGTTCAGTACATTGCTGTTTCTTGTTCTTAATGCAATTCATTTGAGTTTGTGTTGTTTGCCATACAAGAATAAGATAAGCTTCTAAATTCTTATTCAAACACTGAAGAATCATGATTTTTTCTAATACACCTGCTAATAGGGTTGCTGAAGTAGCAGAAACTAAGGTGAAATCAGACAGTCACACTTTCATAAATCATTCATGTAGTAAGCAGCTGGTGGTGCAAAAGTAATAGCACCCTCACTGCTACCCAGCTGATAAAACCGCTTTGTCTTCAATGCTGAATTTCACTCTGCCCCTCATATAGTCAGGTAAGATACCCACCCACAAGGTACCTTTTCCACAAGGAAAAAGGCAAAGAGAAATAGAACATCGTGGTTAAAAAGTCAATAATTAATTTATTCTCATTCCCTGTTATCTTTTATTGTAATACAAAGCCTGAGTTGTTGCATTAGGTGAAAATGCACAGTAGGAGACAGGGTGGAGGTGGAATGGGCCATGAGAAGTTCTTACAATCCATGGTGTTCCTGGAAGCACCAACAGCTCTCAGGTGACAGGTACTCATTGACTCCTCTGCAGCCCTGGAGAGTCTGCACCATCTACACTTTATGGCATCTCACAGCCAACATGTATGTGTTTTCAGGGTGAACATAAGACCCAGTGGACTCTAGAGTCAGCAGCAAGAATTTAAACATGAATTTCTGTGCCCCATGCTGCTATGGAGCATAAGGGACATGTTCAGCATCTGTGCAGGAAGGTGGGCTTAGGACAGGATGGTTCTCAACTCTGTGCTTTCTTCCTGTTGGCAGAGCCTTGGCAACCCTGCACACTTACAAAGACAGGAGAGACGGAATGATCCAGCAAATATAACAGCCAGAAAATGAAATAGGGAAGTGTGTATAAGTACCAGAAATACAGAAACAAGAAGCTATCTGTTAAATGGAATAAGATAGCAACAAATCTTGTCCTTCTACTTTGTTGCACATCTCCAAAAAGCATTAACAAGACACTGTGACAATATTTTCTTCCTTTTTTGTTTGAAATGGTCCTTAATTTCAGTTAAATATAAATGTTTGTCCACAAAAATATGCTACTTTCAGGATATGAGAGCTCTAGATACAAGGATTGGCCAGCAGGAACTCTATAAAGAAACTTCTGGGGGTTGTTGAAGCAAATATTGCTGATTCAGATATCTTTTACACTTCCTCAGGGGCCTGACCCTTTTACAAAAATTAAAAGGTTTTTGTCTGTGTTCTTGTGAAAAACACTGACATGGAGAAAGGGAATGAATAGGTGACTCAAAACTGTAGTCACCATCCCTTCTAATTGCACCACTGTATCAAAGGCAAGAAAAATGCACATAAACTGATAGCACTGTGGTCAATGAAAAATAACTGTGATTGAGAAGACAACAATAACCACTAACCCTTTTCTCCCTTCCAGGCTGTGCTTGCTTTCTTCCTGTGGTTTTGCTTTCAGAAACCCCAGATTAAGAAGGCCCCAAAAAATCATAACCGAAATGAAGAGGAGGAGGACTGGGAGGGAAAAGAACAGATGATATTTATGATTAAGAATTTCAATCACTTTAGCATAAATGATGAACTTAAGATCATTGGCAATAGAAATAGTTGACTTAACAGATGGTAGGCAGCTCCTATCAGAGGAAACCATTTTGAGCATGAGCTTAATTGAATGGTTCAGATCTGTATAAATTAACATGTTTTAAATCTCTGCATATTCTCAGCTTGATTTTCAGAAAAATCTCTTAGAGGTTTTAAGATCATTTTAGTGAAAAGCTTGTCAGAGGTTGATTCCCAATTTTCAGTTGCTTAGAGGTAAGAATAATGTACTATTATCTATCTTCTGAATACAAATGCTTAGCAATGCAAGCTGTACTCTGTTCCTGGTGTTCATGATCTTAAGTGTGTTTCTTATAGAAATTCTCTTGTTTGAGTAGTTTCTAGGGGTAAGCATTTGCCTATAAGAAATTTTATAAGGTAAATAATTTGAATATGCAGCAGTGGCTCTGCTTAATGATCTTCCAGTGAAATAATGATTTTTTAAAAATAGCAATGAAATTTCCCTACACAAATCCTTTTCTTAAAATTTTCAGTGTATGATGGATTTCTGTGTGTATGTTACAGGACATCAGTTGGAAGAAAGTCTTATGAACACCCAAAGAATTCTTAACACCAGAATGTGCCTCAGTACAATTGCTCATGAGAGCTATAAACAGATGCTGCAAATTACACTGACATTTGCAACACAAGTGTGAACAGTGAGTTCCTATATATTATGGTGCAAATACTGTGCTATTCCTGTGAGACAAAGAAGGGAATTCAATACAGGTAGAAGAGCAGGAATGGGATTTATTGCTTAGAAAAGTAAAGAATGGTGTTTGTCTACTTAATTCATCAAGTTTATAAGAAGCTGAGAGGGTAGGTTGATACAATGGTGACACCTATTCTTCAGTGCTCTACACTATGCACAAACAATATCCAGGCTCAATGATTCCATGGAGATAAGTATTTAATGCAAGAGTAGAGTCCAAGTATCTGCCAAAATTCCTCATGCCAAGGAGTTGTTTCATTTCAGTGTGTTAGTATGTAATTTCAGAACAAGTAAATCTGCAAAATACATCTTTGTTAAATTTGTGTTCTAACCTGGCTCTCTGCACATCTGTGAACGTTCTCATGAAGTACATTTCCAACTGCTCTGATGTCTCTTTCTGCCACTAATACCTCAGAAATACTAATTTTTCTATTATTTTTGCCAAGGTCAAAATAGCTTGAGCTAGGTATGACAGAGCAGGAAAACTGGCCTTCTGCCTGTATTTTGACGTCAGGCAAGGAACCTTTTTGATTATGGAAATACTTTCTTATTTCAAGGTGATTCATATTAATAGCAGGCAACTCTCCAAATTCCCTACTGGCTTAAGGCATTCCAGTTCCATCAGCTTCAAGGCACTTGTGTGCACATCATCTATCAGTCATGCATTTCTGAAGAAGCTATTGAGAGTTAAGTGAAGGTATTGATTTACAGCAACCACTTTACTCTGCCTTCATAGCTTATTCATCTCTGTAGCCACCTTATTTCAATAACACTATGTTTACTTTGAAATGTAACTTTATATTTGTAAACTCAAATTGTAAACAAATTCATCAAACAATTTGTAAGTTTGTGTAATCACTCCAGGCCTCTCCAAAAAAACTAAATACTTATCTCATGTGGGTCTTCACTAAAATTGAATCAGATACTATACCCAGTTGTACCACGGATCCACACAGGCCAGTGAGAATAGTATGAGAGAAAAGCAGAGTGTTGTGAGATGACTTCATATATAATTTAATATGAAATTACCTTGCTTTTTCTTTAAAGCATGCACAATGAAAGGCATTTAAAGATCACGTTTCAAAACTCAGACTTATGAGAGTGAAAAAAAAACCCTCAATAAGAACAAAATATCTCTTTTAATGGCATACATTCATTAAATTAAGATAAATTAAATTAAAAGGCAGGAAGATAGATATTGCTCCCCACCACGCCCTTCCAAGAGGCTTCTTCCAATTTTGCTTTTTAGTCCAGTAATTCAGTAATTTTCAGCATCTTTCTGGGCTACTGTAACTCCCCAGGAAGGCCAGAGGCATTGCTTTTGGTCTGTATCCTGCTCTACAAAACAGTGCTTTGTTCCTCTTGGGAGACCATGGGTTGTCCCACTGCAGCCATCCCTTGCTGACAGTGTCTCTAGCTCCTCTATTGCGCCATGTAGCACTCTGAGGGCCGCTCCTAGCCAAGTCTACCTATCTCCTCATGGGAAAGGCTAGACCAGTCTCCTCTTCCTGCTGCTGAACCCTCTGTCCTGTAGTCAAGACAGTGTACGCAGGCATCCTACCTCCCCATTGCCTAGTTACACCTCCTAGCAAAGTATAATAGACAGAATATTTACAGTAAACTGTGCCCAAAATCAATTCTGCCATCTGTCACAGTTGTGAATAATGAGTTCTTCGTACTTCCACAGAGTTATGCATTCAAAGATCTCCCCATAACTGCAGATAATAATAGATGTGGACACCTGGCATTCCATTGATGACTGTATTAGTCCCTGTTAACAGATGGGTAAAACAGGGTGTGAAACCATTAAAGGTAGATTTTTACGTCACCTAATGACAACTATCTAAATATAAGGCATCTTGCCTACTATACTTAGATAGGTTCTGTCTTTAGTCTGTAAAAAGAGATGGGCATCTCCAGAGGGCCTTACTTATCATACATTCTCTGGATTCCAACCTTTGGAATTAACTGTCCTCTGAAAATGCCTGTCTGTATTCATTGACTGCATAAGGAGACTTGATAACCAAACCTTCAGCAAAACAGCTCCCTTTTAAATGTCTAGAATTAGGTGAGATTATTTCATACAAGTGTTATCATTAGGGATCTAAGTAATGAGCTGAAACTACTCCACAATTCCAGGCTCAGGGGGCAAGTGGGATGGCCTCACCATCTCACTTGGAGGGTACATGGGAACAAAGCAGGTTCCACCCACCGAAACCCTGAGAAACATCCAGGGATGAGACAACATGTACTACAAGGAGTTTGCACTTTTGGTATAACTGCTGACAGCTGATGGTGAAATCTAGTGTTTGGAAATTGGTAATTTCTTGGTGGGGTGTGGGAATAAAACTGAAGGGAGCAAATTAAAGAAATTAAGCTAAAAGGAACTGGAGAGGGCTAATAGAAGCACAGCAAAAGTTTCTGAGAATACCAAATGAACAATCATTGAAAGTCACTGAAAGTTTTTATCTGAATATCAGATTGGTTTTGTAGATAGAACACGTGTGAGAGGTCAGTCCTTACACATGCCTACTTGGAGAGAGACATGATCCAACTGAGCTAGTGCCGGGCTAAAACTTGAAAGATTTGGTGTCCAGCTCTGTCAGTGACCTGAAAATCAATTGCCACAGCCAGATCCCTTTCCCTTTTCGTGCTTCACTACCCAGTTTATAGAGAGTAATTATTCTGTAAGATTCCTTTATAAAATATTTCTAATTGACTAAATGGAAAATCTCACTTCCTGAGCTACAGGTAATGCTGTCTGTTTAACTCCTTTGGAAAACAAAACAAAAAAAAAGTAATCAATTTTGTATTTTTAGAAACCTACAAATGTAGAGAAAATTATGACTAAATACATACATTATGCAAAAACATATGTACAGTTAGATCTTACTACCACAGGGAAACTACATTACATATTCATGCAGAATTCAGGCACTGTCCAGGTGAATTGAGCAGCAAATTCCCACCTGTGTACCTAGTGTCAAAATTGAGCCAGTTGTGAGCTGTGTGGTTTGCTTTCAGCAGTGACCAGTGCCAGGGATAGCAATATTGTGATTTTTGGTAGAATTAGAGGAATTTGATGGCTAGGTAACAAGAAAATATATTGCATTTGGCCCTGCCCTGGTTTCTCCCGTGTTCCCCCTCCAACAATGTTCAAACGTCCCTTGGCTGTTCTGTGCACAGATTTATGAAGCAGAGATTGAAAGCTGGGAGCATACCACTGTGGCTGTTACATTCATGTTGTGTTTAGGCAGTTGCTATGGCTCTTAATTTGTTTACCAAGGACATATTTCTCATCCTTCCAAGGAGCCTGTTTCAATATGAACTTGCTAATAACAGCTTCACTTAGGCACTATTGTGCCTTTTAAGAACATGTGACTCCTTGGAACAAAATCCTTTTCCCAATGAGATCAGGTTTGGATGTCAGGTTTGGAAGGTTTGCTGTCAAGGGAAAAAATTTTACTCTGTCTTTGATACTGATTTCACCCAGTTGTGTATTTGCCCACAGTATTTTCAGACCCCTTTGGAAACCCAAGACAGGGGCAAAACTTTTTTTTGTGGAGTACCGTGATAGGTCTTGAAATTGTAATATAGTATGATTTATGGCCTTAAGCTGAAGGAAGGTAGGTGCAGATTAGATATTAGGAAGTAGTTCTTTGCTGTAAGGGTGGTGTGGTACTGAACAGGTTACCCAGAGAGGTTATGGACTCCCATCCCTGGAGATCAATCCTACCCTTAGTAGGTGGCATTTTTATGGGAAAATACCACAGAGTCACTACTTGATCACCATAAAATTATCAGAGCAAAGACTTCTCAAATTTTCAGGAAGAATGCCATGCTTTCCTTATAAATTAAACAAAAGTACAAATTGCACAGACAATTGGAGTTTTAAAAAATTCTGAAAATCTTCCAAGAACCCACCAGGAGATGAAGAAATTTGGATTAAATTTCTGTTAGAAGCATATTTATTTCTAACTTCATCTGAAAATGCTAAAATTGCCTTCATGCTTCAAAAAAATGTTTAAGCAAAGTTTTTTATTGTAGTATGTATTGTATGTATCCATCGTGATGTAGTGGGTAGTTATCTTGTTGGCTTGAGTGAAGCAAAAAGGCTGACATTTTTAGTATAATTTTGTTTAATAAGGAATCTTTGATGTTTTTAAGTTTAGGCAAATGAGAGTATCACTATAAAATATAAGATTATGCTTCAATTACAGTTAATGTATTTGGAACCTTTAAAATATGTTGTGAAATTGCCTTTGAAGCCATGACATTCAGAGGTTGAAAGTCTGGCAGTGGTAGAGAATTTAGTATGCTCTGAGATATTAAATTGAAACTAAAATTTGGTCTGAAATAGAATTCATTTGGTCAGAGGTGCCGTCAGGAAAATTATTGTCCATTTACTCCCATACAGAAGTGCCAGGAAAACATGGAGGGATCCATTTCAGCACTAACTTCTCTCAGTCCCCCTGCATCTGGAAGAGGGTGCTCTGGAGGTGGTGGGGAAATGAATATAAGAGGGAGAAAAGGTGCAAGATGGTTGACTTCAGGTGTTTGAATTCTTAGAGGAGATACACAAAACTTGAGGGTTTAGCCACTTACTCCTGCTTTCCAAAAGATGGCCCACACAACCAACTTGCAGCTGCCTAGATCATCTACAGAGATACTGCCCATGAAAACTGGCACTGGATGCCACATAGGAAGTCAGAAAAACTGCAGGGATTGGAAGCCTTCCCATCCTCTGTGAAACTTTGATTTCTGTTCTGTGCTGTACATATTTTGCCTTTCCACACAGCTGCCCTGGTGGGCTGAATTCCTGTCTTTTTAGGCTGCCAGACAGCTGTGCTTATGCCATTTTACCGACAGACCAATACTACTAGATCAGCACTCCAGGAAGGGGTCAATCTGGTTTCCAACCTTCTTCAGACGCAGAGGGATCAGACCCATACTCCCAGGGGTGCCCCATAGAGCACATTACACTGTAGGGTGGGAGGGAAAGAAGATGCCTGGTGTCCTGGTTCCAGCCTAGATCAGTCAAGACATTGTGCTATTCAGTACACAGTACATCATTGCCAGGGGATGGGAAAAGTGACTCTCACCACTGGGAAGGAGAGGCATCCCTTTTCCAGACAAGGCAGCAAGTGTAGTGGTTGCCATTGTTCATTGTCTCAGCCTGGTGAACATTTTGAATATAAATCACCCTCTCTTTTGTACACTGTTGTTATTAGTATTGTTGCTGTTACTGTTCCTTTTCTTATCTCATTGCTATTTCCAGATAATTATTCTTATCTCAATCCGTGGTCTCAGTCTTTCGTCTCCCACTGGAGTGGGAGGGGAGCAGCTTGTGATTTTCTTTTTAGTGGGAATACCATTCCTAAACAACAACACCTGGCCAGACCTCAGCTTGGCATGCAAGATCCACATGTTTAAATGAAAAACAGGCAAGAAAGACATAGCATAACTGCAAGGTTTCTGTTCAAACAACAGGCCTTCAGTTTCTGGTCCCTCTCCTCTGGATGCTCACTCCAACTGCAAGACTGTTGTGCATAAGTTATCCACTGATACCAGCTTCTCTGAGGTTTCAAGTTATCAAGTACAGTGTGTAACTTTGGTGCCTGGGAAGCTTTTAGGTTAGCTGCAAGGTGCCTATTGATTTTGAGCTGACAAGCATTACACAAGGCTGCACTACTGTCAAGGCAGAGATGCTTAAATTGCATACAAATGCAATTGTAGCCAGAGTTGTAAAGGTGTGTGTCTAATTCTTTGTAAGCAAAACTTTGTGTCATAAAAATATTTTAACGCTAGCATTTACTTTAATAGAAAAAATAAGCAACTGTGAAACAGACCTTGCTAGCTTTAGTGCAGATAAACCAACAGAAACAAAGAGAGTCATGCAGCTTACTGCCTGGCAGGAAGAGAGCACACTGCAAATACTGTTTGCAAATATCGAACAAAGTGAAGTACAAAGGAGCATATTAATGAAGTCAGAGCAGTATCACTGAATGCTGTATTAATTAATCATTCCCAGTATTAATTCCTCTTATTGAAAAAAAAATCAAACTTTGAAAGAACTCCAAGGAAATAACCATCATGACAGACACCACAGTGCCCTGGGGACATTATATACATTAGATAAGATGATTCAGATTTTATCAGTCTTACACAGGTATCACAGTCATGCTGATCTACTGATCACAGCATGAGGAAAAGATGACTCCAGTTCAGACAGTGTCTTTCACTGAAGCTAGCCATCATAATGCAAATCTGCCACAAAGTTTGTTTAAAATACATGGTGAGAATGTTACCAGTCTGTTAAAAACCTGACAACAGGAGACTGGTTTTTCAACAAGGCACAGCAAACCCCACAATGTACAGAAAGTACGTATTAATTCCTTTAGGAAAAAATGCTGTTCCACAGTGCATAGCAGCTGCCTTTTTCAAATGTGTGGAACGTTACTACATTCATCACTGGCTGCATTTCTTTCCCTCTTGTCAGCAGCAGCTACATCTGTCTTAGCAACTCAGAATATTATTAGGTAAACTATGAACACCCTCAGAGGCTGTAGGCTCTAAGGGCATCAATATATCTGTCACTTTTCAAAATCATCAATTACATGTACAGAAGTGACTCTTCTCTGTCACAACAGGGAACTTGACAGAAGCTGCTCAGTGCTGGCAGAACAGTTTTCACTGCACAAGTCACTCCAGGTCACCTTACCATTTTGGCAGGGCAACTCACCTTTCCCAGCCACCGCTGCTGCTACTGCAGCAGCTCTCCGTACCTCTGGCTTGCATGTAATACCAATGAGAGGGTGGTGTTACCTAGGGTCTCATATTACTCTGAGGAGTAAAATATAAATGAGTAACTGGTGCCATACAGGCACGGCCAGGCAGCGCTGTAGGACCACCACATCTCGGAAGCTGCTGAGCTTGGGGACAGGTACCCTCAACATGAAGCTCTTTACCACTCACTCATGAGCAGCAGCTTCACAGCAACAGGCCCATACCTCAGACATGTTGTAAATGCCTAAGGACATTTCTTATAGAGCCTTCAGCACCAAAAGAAACTAAAGTGGCAATTTGAAGTCCATCCCTGGGAACCTGCCAAGTGCAGTGCCCTACATATAGCAAGGGTCCTTCTCATCCTGCCCAGTCTTTCTGCTGTGGCTGCTGCAGGCTGCTTACAGCTCCCTACAGCTTTGCAGTCCACCAGTTCCACAGCCAGGCTCCAGCTTTTGGGGAAGAAAATAAGCCCTGGCGATGGAGCTGGTCATGGTGATGACTGTGCTGAGCAAACCACCACTATGGTCCAACTGCAGGACTGTAGATTCAGGACTGAACAAGACATGGTGGCAAAGCTCCCTTTGTCTGCAAGGGCTGGCTTATCTGCTTGCTGTCAGAAGGCTGTCAGAGTCTCTCTGGAGGCGTATGCACAATGATAGTGGCAAACAGCACACATATTCCCCCTTTAGGCAGTCTGCTTGCCAGTGAAGATCATTACAGACAGCATTTACTGCTCTTAATAAGCCCAGGAAATGACATCAATTAAAAGTTTATATTTTCAAGGGAGTACTGGGATCCTAAATGATTTCTGTAAATATATATCATGCAACTGGTGAAGGAAAGGAGTTTGCAGTGTTTTCCAAACCCGGAGAAGGTTTCAAGTATCCAGATACTTAATAAGAAAATATTTGCCTTCTTGTCAGGCTGACTAATAGAACAGTACAGTGGGAAATTACAGGAGAATAAGATTGCCAACTTTATTACTTGATGGGCTTTTGTATTTATGCGTTCTTTCAAAACCTATTCTGACGCCTCACACTTGACTAGTAGGTGGAGTATTGCCAAAGACATTATGATGTTTACTGTTGAATATGATGATATTAAAGAAACAATAAGGACAAAAAATGTATGTACGAAGGCAAATGAAGGCCTGGAATTACCCCACCAATTCCTTCATATTCATACGAAAATATGAATTTGCACTCAAACACTGGTAATGAGGTGAAAGCTTCAGTGGTTCTCTGCTGTGTAGTAAAGAGGCTATCATGGACAAGATGAGTTTCTTTAAAGGACTGGAATATCTGTTATGAAGGCTGCAGAACTGAAATTTTGTTGCTTATGTTTTTTTTTCCTTTTGTCACTGGTCCTCATTCTGTTCTCAGCCATGCTGGTATAAACCAGCATTACTGGAGCATTTCAGCATAAAAGTAGCAAAAATGGAAAGAATGAGGCCTCTTGCTTGTCAGAAGTACATATTATGAATATGTACCAGAATTAAGGAAAACATTAGGTGTAAAAAGATAAATTTGAAAATCAGTTACCTATTTGAAAATTGTAGACTACATTCTGTATAAAATGTTGAAAATATAATTCTTCTTCCTGAACCACACTAAGTCCAAGAGATATTTCATCTATGACAACCAAGACACAGAGTCCACTTATAAAAATTACCTTACCATTTTGCACCTTTTGCATAGCAAGACATTTATATTGTTGAAATACACACAGCAGGCATGCATTAATTAGTCTGTTGATTGTTATTAATACTGATAGACTGGTTGCTGAGCTAGATTAGCTCACATTCTTATCAGCAGGAACTGCTCTAAAAAATTATAAAATAGAAACTGTAAACTATGATCGCATTTAATCCTGGATGAGGTGCTTGAAATTAGAGACTTAACAGAAATCTCTGTTTATCAGGGTCAACCTTGCGCAACATCCATCAAATTCTTTACTTGTGCTAATCCATAGTTCTAGATTCAACCCATATGCAGTCCAGTAAAATGCTGTAGCGTTCCACCCTAATTTTCTTTTTTTTTTTTTTTTAATTTACATATGGTCAATTTTTAAATGAGAACTTAGCGAATTTAACTTTTTAAATTCAAAGAATCCCATTGAAAATTAATTGAATGTTATAGTCTCCGCAATTCCCTTACATTTTTAGGTGTGTTCCTCCCTATTTTTTTCTGATAAATTAGTTCAAAGACATTGCAGAACCCTCTTCCAATAGTCGCATTGGTACACATGAAGTAAAACTTTGGTTAGATCAGCATTGTCATGAAATTGTGATCTGTATCAGCGAAATGTTCTCCCTGGATGGACACATGTACACATCGTCTTAACTGTTTTCCCTCATGGCACAGGGGGATTTGTAGTTTCTTTTGGGTAGTAATAAGTGATTTCATGTTAATAATAGCACATTTGCCTAGATTTTCAGAGCCAGATATACAGAATATGATGAAGGTGAGAAGCCAGACTTCAGCAAATTATTTTATATGGGCACTTTTACAAATGCAGAAGCTGAGGGAAAGTGCTCAAAATCTCTGCTCCGGTCTTTTGGATTTATATGGTCAAGTATACTTGAGACTGAAATGCTGTGTTTCAGCATACTGCAGATTACATCCACCAAAAATAAACCTAAGTAGCATGGTCCTGAAATTATCTGACCTGGATAGAACCACATTTATAACTTTTAGATGCCAATGTTTGTGTAAAATCTAACAAGCGAAGGTAGGTAAATACAACCTTTTTCAATCTCTTGAACTAAAGCAAATTTTAAATGCTGTGATGTCTTTAGAAAAAGGAGTGTTATAACCACATTTACACTCCTTCCTTGAGATGGTACACCTCCAGGGAGTATATTATCATTCAAAACTTCCCTGTTTTCAATGCCTGTTTGCAAACACCATGAAGGAGTGCTGGTAAAATCATACATTCAGAAGGGTGTACAACTGCAATACATAGAGATTAAAAAAATCTTCCTAATGTCAGCACATTTTTACAAGTGTCCAAAGATGTTAATTGTATTTAATTGTTTTATGTCTGAAAATAAAATCAATTTTCTTCGTCAGATTGGTGAATTTGGTTAATGATGATGTGGAGTGTTCTCTGCTCTTCTGCAAAGCATCACAGACTGCATTACTCTTTGCATTTACTTTAATGACTTCCTTGCTGGCCTCAGCTCTTCTTTAAGTGCTACCTAGACTTACTAACACTTAGTGACAGCTAAATAAAAGAGGACCGGGAGCTGATTGAGCTCTCACACTACGATCGTGTGGGACTGTCTTGCATCAGCAATGCTCAGTGTAAGACTCCCCCACAGTAAATATATCTTGGACAGAGAGAGTTGATGTGAGCAAAAACTGAGCTAGGGATAGAGCTAACAAATTGAGTTGTCAGAGCAGACCTCCTTCATTTGTCAATCTAGGCTTAGAAATCAATGACATTCACAGTCCTCCATAGGGTATTATGCTGCTTTTTTATTGATATACTGTAATTTGAAACCCACGTAAAAAGGTTGTTATGGTGTCTAATCAGTGGGCTACATATATGTTAATTTTCATTCTTATGCTGAGAATGGGTAAATTTTGAAGTGACTTGTACAGATACATTAAAACATGTCTGGTCTGTATCAAAACAGAGCCAGACACTGCTACAGAGAATGAGGGAGACATCCGTATTGTTTTTCAGTGGCAGTTTTACCTGTCTCAGTTTATGTGCTTGGTGCCTTTTTTGTTTGAGTGCATGAATTTAAATCTGGAGCATCTGTGAGGAGGAGTATTTCCTTCAGTCAAAGAGAAGTTATTGAACTTACTACAAGGATAAATGGGTGAAATTAAAGGGCCTCTGATATATATAAGATGAGAATACTACTTCTAATGGCCCCTTCTGGGCTTAAACTTTATGAATCTATGTTTCATTTCCTGCTTGCTCAGTGATAGAGATAAGATATCTCCAGGGCAAATACCAAGAGTCCTTCAGAGAACAACGAGTAGGCTATTAATCTGAAAGTGCCTACCTGCCTGGTTCAGGCTAAGGTTAACAAGCTTATTGTCCCACTTCTATGGCTAGAGACCAGAGGACACTTATCTGTTTTAAAATCTTTCTAGAGAGAAGAAGTGGAGAGCAAAGAAACCTGGGGGAAGGTGATGTAGGGGGGCAAAGAAACCAGAGGAAGGCAATATGGAGGGGCAGTGAGACAGTAATTGTAGTAATTGTAGGATATCACTGTAATTGTAGGATATCATTCAAAACATCATAGAGTGACTAACCAAACAAAATGGAATAAAACTTACAAAAGCTCAGATGTGGGTAAACCTCAGTGCTAGTTTAATTGTGTTCTCCACTTAGTTAAACTAATAGAAAAAAATAAAGTATTAAACTATGCCTTTTGAATGTTTGGGATCACTGTTGGCAGCTGCTGCTGGCAGCTTTGAAAGGATAATCACCTCCTGAGACCAAACCTACTTGGATCAGTCAGAAATCAGAAGCCAGCACTAGTTTGAAACTCAGTCACTAAGGGAGTGTTTGAACTGCAGGGTTTCAGTGAACACCTACAGAGCCAGTGTGACCTAAGGTTTGTCAATCTGTAATTGAGACACTCAAAGGCTGTAAGGAACATAGAGATGCGTCTTTTAGCAATGCGTTCCCAAGTCACAGTGAATGGCTGATCAACACATTCAGAGTCTTCCTAGTCTGCTCCCTGTCACCATAACTCAAAATGCTTTGCAACCCATTTGGTCCTACTGCTTAGCAATATACCTTCTGCTTCTTACTGTTGTGTCCATTTGAAAGTATTAGGATATTTGCTAGCACAGCTAAGGCATAAACATGGAAATCAGGGTGCAAGGTTCAGTCTGCATCTTTGCCAGAAGAGTGTATGATGTTTGCTACCAAGGCCTTGGCTCCTCATAAATAGAAATATATTTGTAATATTCAGGTTAAATATTAAAGATCTATAGGATGTCCAACCCATGCAGACTAAGTACCTAGCTGGTGTACATATTGAGAATACCTCACTTCAGTAATATGCCACTCAGCACAGATTATAAATCTTGCTCTGGACTCTGTCTTGTTTCAATTAATTGCTGATCAAGTCTGCTCATATCAAGATGTGTTAATTTCCATCTAAGTCATGTATGCCTGATTAAGCTACCATCAGCTTTTCCTCATAGCACTGACATACTCTAAGAGAAACCATCCCTTACCCCTCTTTTGATTTCATATGTGGATCTCATAGCCCCCTGGGAGATTTTTCCAGACAATATTGTCTCTTCCCAATTTCTTTGCTTTTTAGGAGTTTGTGTCTCTTCCAATGAAAAATTGCGTCGATCCCATGTTATTTTCTTCTTCATCATCAGTGACCAGTTCTTCTATCAGTTTGGTGTCTCACCATTTCTCTAGCAATTTATTTTACCTGAAGCCATTCCATGTCCCCACCCCTAGTCTTGTTCCTCAGGAAAGAGCAATAAGATGTAGCCTCAAAAGTACAACCTCAACAGTTTTCACATGCTCATAGCAGTTTTTTTTCTTCATGGTATACATGAGTCCTGATCCCTTAAAAGACTGCAAGGTAGTGAATAGCTGCATTTTTTCAGTAATAAAACTTTTAATAGTATTTTCAGGGATGCCTGCCAACCTGGGTTATACTGATATGTCAGAAGCTCTGTTATGATGGCAGGCTGTGGATATTTCAGTTCAAAGGTCACAATATCCTGAAAAAAAAAATAAAAAATATAAACTTACGTTATATATTGAGTGTATTAGAACAATCTATCTGTAAAAGACAACAGAGGCAGAGAGTACACTATATAAGTACTGTCAAATTATATGACCCTTAATTTAACCCTTGGCAGCACTGTGCAGGAGAGAGAGATTGCCTGGAGGAGGTATTGAAGCTGGCTTGGACAGCTCCTTGGCTCCTTGCTTCTGTTCAGCTTTGTGTCAGTGCTTCAACAGTCCCATCTTTTGGGTTCCAGTTATGTTCCTACATCCCTACTGATGATAATAAACCACTTAAATGACAACACAAAAAAAATGCATAGCAGATGCTTATTCTTTGTCATACCCCAGATTAAGTGCTCCTTTGCTGTTGCCTAGGACATACTGATGGTTTCAAGAGCAGCCGTGGGAAATTTAGAAATGCCATCATGGGGACCAATATTAGATCTGTCAAACCTTCCAGGCTCAAAGAAGAAGTATCAAGTTTTGATGGTTTTTTTGCCAGTGCACCAAGCATTTCCAAAGATGATTCATTTGTATGAGTAGTGTGAGCCAAAATTAAGTTCAAACTCTGAACTTATACCAATAAAGAGTGTAGGAGGTTGTGGATTTTTTAGGATCCTGACTAAGTGATGTCTTATGTAGTTTGAAAAGGATGCATTTGTAAGTGTTTAAACTAGCTCTTATTTCTCTTAGCTACAGCCTATCCCTAAATCACCACATTCCCCTGAGGTGTTCAGCCCTGCACCAGCTTCTTCAAGTCCAAATGTCAAACGGTACAGTCAGACAGTGAGGGAAATGAGACAGAACCATGTTACTTGTATAATCAGCTGTCACTTAAAGATATTGAATATTTTGTTTTACACCTCTCAATATATCCATAATCTTACATGTGTAGGATGACTACAAAAATGTGACTCATTTTGAATAATTACAGTATGGAAGGAAATGTTCATGAGTTTGCAAATAAATAATTAGGAAAAGGTTGATTTAAGCCATTAAAATACTTGCTTCCAATTGTCAGCTCAGTTCTAAATGTGAGCGTCTTCCAAGCCGCCAAGTGACAAAGAAAACAGTGCTGTTGGTGCAGGATTAGTCACTATGTTGGGATGTGTTTCTGTACATGCCTTATGGATAGATTTCTGTGGGTTGAGATAAACTGCATGTTTCTGACATACTCCTCAGCATGAATATGTGCAAAGTGAATGAATATATTTAGGTCTTCTTGTGTCTTTACCCAAAAGGCTTGGGACTAATCTCCAAAACTCTTTTTGTCACGGTGTAATGACATTATCTACATTGGAATGGCTTAATGTGTGAGCCTTAATTTACTTATGCCTGTTCTGGCTCATAGCCAAATGGCTTTCAGATAATAGGACATCTGATTGTGGAAGGCTGTCTTTGTGGATGTAGGTCTGAAGTTCACAATCTCAGCCATTTTTTTGCCTTTGCCTGGGAGACCTGATCTCTTTACATTACCCGGTGGCTCCCAAGAATTAATACAATTATCTTTCTCTATGAAAGGAGCATTGGCCAGGCTACCCTTTATCACAGTAAAATGTGTCATGGTTATTTTGTCAGCTTTCTTGTGCCTCTTTCTTTCAGGACAAAGCATGTCCCTATTTGTAATGGAGAAGAGAATCCACTGTATCTCCGAGGTCTCCAGCACCTATACCCCAGCAAGACCTCCCCACCATGAGTGTCGTGGGTTTATCTGGTTAGGGTTTTTTTTTTAATATAAGAGGAAGATTGGCGTCTGTTAGAAGCCTCTGGAAGTTTCCCTCCATCCTATAGAGCAGGGCCAATGAGGGCCAGCTCCGAGGAAAACTTCCTGCTTTTGAACTATTAAGTTACGCCCCTGCGTGAAAACATATTTAAGAAGTTGTGGCGCAGGTAGAATTCGGCAGCCATGGGTTAACAACATCACAACGCAGACATCAAGGTCAGTGCAGGAGGAGAAGAGAAGAAGGAGGGGGAGGGACCCCACGGATCAGGGAGTGGACTTAAAACTATTTTTCCCTGAATACGTTGATGATGACCATGGTGATTACGAGTTGTCCCTTCGAAGTCCATGGGATCCATCGGGGTGCAAAAACCCCCCTGTCGGAGCAGGGGGAGGCATGAAAGAAGCTGTTACCTCGTGGGAGGCCCCCAAGGTGGAGTAGAGTCGTGCAGAGATTTGCAGCTGAGACCCACAGAGGGAGAGGACCCACGCTCAGCAAGAGGAGCCCCCAAGGTGGAGCAGAGGCCCTGCAGAGATCTGCAGCCGAGACCCACAAAGGGAGAGGACTCACGCTGAGAAGGAGACCCCCCAAGCTGGAGCAGAGTCTCGCAGAGATTTGCAGCGGAGACCCACGGAGGGAGAGGACCCACGCTGAGCAGGAGACTCCCCAAGGTGGAGCAGAGCCTTGCAGAGATTTGCGGCTGAGACCCATGAAGGGAGAATCCCATACTAAGTAGGTACAGGCAGTTTTTCATGAGAGACTGCACCCCATGGAATGACCCACGAGAGAGCAGAGGATCTCTCTCTCGTGGGGGGGACCCCACGGAGCGCAGGGGAAGGACTCAAAGTTGTAATTCCCCTGTGACCGTGGTGATGACTGTGGTGAAGCGAACTGTCCCCTTTGCAGCCCACAGGAAAACCCCCTGAGACAGAACTGTTGTTCGAGTTTTGGACTTAGATCTGTGAATAGCTGACCCAACAAGAACTGACTGTAAACCTTCCATTCCCCTGTCCCTCACACCATCAGGGAAAGGAGGGGGCATGGACAGATCAAGGGGTGGTGGTGGGAAAGTGTTTCTAACCTGTTTTTATTTCTTAGTTTTAGTTTTTAGTTTGTTAGCAATAAATTTAAGCATTATTCTAAGTTCTGCTTTGCCCGTGGTATTAATCAAAGCTCCCCTTTCGGTTGTTATCTCTAGCTGTAAATTACTAGCTGGTTTTCTTTCTTCCCTCTGGAAGGTGAAAGGGGGTGGGGGGAGGCCTTGAAGGAGTTTTGCTGGACATCAGGCATTTATCGTGGGTCAAACCACGACAATGAGTCACAAGCAGGACTTGTGTAGTGTGTCAATCTTTCAGGCAAGATGCTTTTATTGCCAAATATACCCACTCTGCTCTCAAATGCAGCCCTGTTCCTCCATCATGGCTTTTGTGCAATGCTCAGTACATCTTTCCAACAGGAGCTAGAGCTCAGCAACATTATCACTCGAAGAGAGGTAACTTGGGGTGTCTGTTGCACCTTTCTTCTGGGGATGTCAAAGCATTTCACAGTCCCCACACAGCTCAGTTCACCCACAACTGAAACACAGGCTTACTCTGAACTCTAAGCTCATAACAATAGTTCTATGTTTTCTCAATGGTTGTCAACAGAAATATGATAGATGAGAGTATCAGCTATGTTTTCCTGAAATATCACCCTTGCAAATTCAGTCCAGGTCCCACAGTGTATTTTATTCTTTCCATTTTGTGCAGCAGAAAGAGTAGCACAAATCCTTTAGGATAGTACTAGGACCTGAGTTATTCTGCCAGATTTAGTGTCTTCACATCAGGGACTCTTCCTTTGTTTTGGCAGCATTGATGGGTCCCTAGAAATGCAGTCTTGTGACCTGCACTAAAATTTCATAGCAAGAATGGATGCAGATTGCATTCATTTAACTGTGTTGCCTCAGAGGAGTTAACAGCAGAAATGTGTTTTTCTCTCTAGCACACGTAGGTGTAATTTGGAATACATATAAGAAACTGGTATGTTAAACAAGACTGGACTGGTATTACCTTTCAGGGTTGACTAATCCACTGATTCACTCAAAGTCACATGTAGCCTCTGAAAGAGAATTCCCAGTTTCCGGGATCTCCAAATGGCATTTTTGTCACGTGATACTTCCACTAGGTCAAAAAGAGATTGTGCCTTCTATTCTCATATTGCTGTTATTGGCTATCAACTAAACTGTCTTGATATCTCAGTTGCATATGAAATGCCAGTATAATACCGAGATAAAAAAATTTATCTGCTTTGATCAGATTAATGTGGGGCTGAAGACTAGATTGATGTGATCAGCCTATTACTTTGGAAAAGAAAGCATAACTAAAAAAAAAAAATTCTACTTAATTCTCACATTCTGTAATTTTGATATTTACCTTTTTTAAATATGATATTTACCTTTTTCTGCTCCTGAAAAAAAAATGCAGGTATGCTTTTTTATTAAAACTTTCACTTTTTCAGTGCTTTAAGAGTAAAAATATTTTTAGTAAGTCTAATATTATATATTTTGATTAAACAGATTTAACATGAAAGTCCCAACACATGGCTTCTCAAGTGCTTTCTAAAATTATCTTGATGGGAGCCCTCCATTGTTACAAGACAGTTACATATGGACTATGAATTGGAGGCATTGATCTCCCAGTCCAAGATAATTGAGCTGAGGGGATTTTATGTTATTTGTGCTGCAGTTTATAATTTAGTCCAAAGTTCTGAGTGAAACTGATGGTCTTTATACAGTCTTGTAGGGTTTCAGTCTATCATTATGGAATTACAAAGCACCACATTCTGTCTCTATGGAGTCCAATATTCCTGTTCTTCAGATAAGAGTTAAATCATAGTCCATCAGAATACAGTGCAATGTTGTCACACATGTTATTTCAAAGCCCTGAGGGTGTTGTAACATGGATTTCTTTTTCACTGGACCCGCTAATGCTTTTCAGGCACAAAGTGTCTGTTCTTTCTGCAATCCTTTAGTTTGGATTACCACCAGTCTATCTCCGAGCTGTTGGCAGTGAAGTCTAGCATTCCTACTGGGAGGAATATTAGAGGCTACTGATATCAAAGGCAGTGTACAGCACTGACTCAGGCCCTGGGTGTTTTATAAAGTAAGCTTGCAAGTTTGCAAATGGAAGCCGGGAGGTTTCAGCACGGAGAACAATCCATGAAAATTTCCTTATGTAATGCGCATATAAAGTTTCACTTCTAAAAAACCCTTCCTCTCAACTCTGCAAATTGTCCTTAGAGCTTTATGTCACACACAGACTGCACAGAGACAGTCCAACTCATGTACATGCTAGTCATGTATCTTTGAGGCTGATAAATGTGAGCAAGTGTGGGGCTACTGCACTTAAAAGAGTAAAGATTTCTCTTTATTTTTGTTATTGCTGTTGCAAATTAAGATCAAAGCAATACAGCTACCTCAAGGGCAACTAATGAGATAAAAGTTAGTTGTTTGCTAGTGTGCTCATTATTTGTCCTGTGCAATGTGCCTTGGTTCACCCGCCATTACTCCAGTCCTGCCCTGGGTGCTGTTCTCCAACACATTTCTGGTATTGTCAGACAATTTTCAATCTCCACTTGGTATGAAAAGCCATTCTTTAATACATCCAGTCTATCTTTTAAAGTACATTGCAATTGGCCTGAACACTGAAGAAATAAGCAAGCAAGAGGCAGACAGGCTGAAAATGCTTAAGGGGAAGAGAAAGGTCCTGAGAGAATGTGTTTAAAACAGTCTGTTAACCCAGATATTGCTTCCCTCAGACTCTCTAGTGGCTGGCTTACATAGAAATTTCATTTTCTATCATAGAAATTCAGCTGAAAAGAACCTCTTAATAGAAAATGAAAGTTTTACATTTGCAAGCTGATGGAGAATTACACAATTAAAAACCTGACAGTCTAGATGAGAAAAAGGCAAAAAATGTCACTGAATAGGCTCAGAATTTTTATGAGAAAGAAGACAACTTCAGCCTCCAGAAATGCTGCTACCTATTGTTCTAAATCCTTGAGTGTTTGGTACATGTTTTTCTCTACCAGTTTCCTTACTTTTCTATAGTTTTTTCTAACATATTTTCCTCCGTCCACAACAGTAAATTATGTTGAAAGCGACAATCTTATCATCCCCAAAAACAAGACAGAGTTTCACTGAGAAAGTAATACAGGAAAGATTAATTGTGTGAGTTCTGAGTTTCAAGGCAATCTGACATCTTATTCTTCAAAAGGTAGATGAGACAAACATGCCTGATGAAGATGAAGGAATATGCAGCAACTGAGGAAGCAGAAGGAAAGGAAAGATCAAGTCAAGACAATGTTTTCAACTAATTGCACAGGTCATGGCTTGTTGGATTGATCAGGGCAGACTCTCAGGTCAAAGTTAAGATAGAATTATGACATGTAAAATATTCACTGTAGTGTACTGCTGTGTATACGCAACAAGGTCTTATTTCTATTGTAGCAATACTTTTTTAAATCCACTAAGAAAAAAAAGGTAAAAAAATTATAATAATTACTCTTGAATATCTTTTCATATTTTCCATTGATTTTACATTTGTTTCTGGCAGTGGAGAGTTTCATGGAGGGGAAAAAACAACCTGTTTTGACCAGCCCTCTTAACTATTCTTGACACACATCATTATATTTGTTTATGTGGTCTCTGCTTGAAGGACCTTGAAAATTAGTTTCCTAATCTTTCACAGAAAAGAAACTGAACACTGGAAAACACAATCGTTTTCTCTGTAGTGGGCTTAACAGAACTGTATAACATGATTTTATTGGTTAACACTCAGAATTTTTTTACCAAAGTCATGTCATTCTGTAAGCAGCACTTCAGAACCTCTCTTGGTATCTTTGTGTAATCATCAAGGACTTCATAAGCAACTGCCACATGAAAACTTATTATTACACAGTTATATTTTGACTGTGACTGTCAAAACTGTCGCCAATGGGAATTTGGCAACAGCAGCAAAAATGTGTTTGAGAACTATGAGGATAAGTCTAAATGAGTACATGCAGAGAGATTTGAGTTCCCTTTGCCCATGCTCAGAGCTGGTCTTGAATTGCTGTGCTGTACCCAAGCTAACACACCCTGTTGAAAAGGCAAGTTATGGTTTTGTAGGCTGGACTTCAGACTATGCAAAGATGCTTTCTGAACATCCAGGCTGGTGTTACCCTGTACAAACTGTGCTGGGGTTGTGTGTTCACCTCTGCCAATGTGCCTATGGGTGCCAAATCTGGAATTCCACTACAACGGGAAGCAAGGTAAATGGCTTCTGCACGTGGGGAATCAACTCCATGGATTCTCAGCAGGTTTAGTACCATCCCACAGATTTTTTGAATTTCAAACCTTCCCTCTTTTTTTCCCTCTGTTTTAGTACATTTCTGGCATTAGTCTCTAAGACAACTTGTAATTTTTTTAGGATCATTACCGCATAGCTGTCTAATCAATCATAAATACCTCCATCTGTTTCGGTTCTAGGCAAGCAAAGATTTTTTATTGGCAATTAATGTCCCTACTGGACAACAATATGCTAATATTTAGCCCTTCTTAATATACTTACATACTTTGGCATGAAAGGAAATAAAGACACTTCATCCTGCAACCTCTTATGAAGTCATCCAAGCTGTTTTCATTTTCTGTTTTCACAGTGCACTTATTTAAAACCTTGGACATCTGCTGTCGCACAAAGTAAAAGACTTATAAAAAGCCAATCCTATTTTTTCTTCTACATGTTATGTTACAGACTGTGCACAGTGCACATGGAAGTGCTAGTAGTGGACACCCAGTGGGGTGCATAGTAATTATGCATGACCTCATAGATCCTCCCCACACTGCCAAAGAAGGGCACACAGCAAAGCTATTCTTCACAGTAAGAGTCATCATTACAGTGCTTGCAAGCAAATTGTTTGCATTACAGAATAATCCCTCTGAATGTACATTGCCTGAAGAATGTTTTTAAAGCCACTTGTTCTTGCCAGAGATGACTGTTGTTGTCATTCTGCCATGTATTCTTCTTCCTGCTAAGTGATACTGCCAACAAAGAAACAGTTGTGAAGCCTATACTAAAGTATATGACAAAAAAGATTTGACATCATCATTGACATTATCTCTTCTGACAACAACCAAATTATGTTAGTGATGTCAATAGTGTATATGGAGCATGGAGTCTTTGGTACCACATCTCTATAGCTGGCTGCCAGAGCAACTCACCACTTTAACAATAAGTTCTTCATATGTGCCAACTAATTATGCCATGTCATCAGCCCAAATGGCAGAAACTTGTGCTTCTGGTTCCGGAGGGAGGGGTTCCTACTCCAGAGCAAACTCTTTTGGGAAGAAGAGCTGCTAATAATGGCCTCAGAAGCGAAGTACTTCTGATGTGGATCCCCTGGACTAGGAAATTAAAATTCTTCCATCATATCCTACTCCTCCCATCATAATGTCACATTATGTCACATTTTTACTTCTGTTCCTCACTGTGAGTTAGTCAACCTGTAGCAGAAAATTGAGGTTGGCACTGGATTTCAGGAAAGATGGAAAACAAAACATCTTGAAGTCTTGAAATATGTTTATTTTTCTGATGCTGAATGAAACTGAGCCAATAAAAGTAATAAACAAATGCACAAAAAAAAGAGTTATGGAAAAGTTTTTCAAGAGCAGCTTGAAAAGCTGCAATCACAGCACTCACCTGAGATGGGAAAGATCCCTTTCTAATATCATCTCTTAAAGCAATCCTAGAGCTAGCGACACTTGATTAGGGGCCCTTGGCTGTGTTGGGAGTAGAAGATACTTCTGTAGATTCTGATGCATTTGTCTGAATCACTGTATAGTCCTTAAGCAGGAAGTGAATAGTAAAATCAAGGTAATTTTACTGCATTCATGCTCCATGTTCCTCTTTTTCTTAATTTAATTTTCATTGCCCTCCATTACTAAGTCATTCTGTACTGAGCAACGCACTGTCAGCCTTACAGGACACAAGATAGTTTTTCAGGGCTACATTCTGAAAGTCTTGTTGTTGGACAAAGGCATTTTTCCATTGTTAACCTGCACCAAACCACTGTACTTCAAAAATTTATGTTCCTTGAAGTCCCATTTATAATCTCACACTTTAAAAAAAAAAAATTAAAAAACACTTGCAGCTTTGAGGGTGCAAATCCCATCCACAATTCTTCTTTGGCTTGTAATCTAATTCCTCACTTACTAACAACTACACAACTGCAATCCTGCAGTGAAAGTCATTGATACATTCAAAATCTTGTTATAGGCAGAAAGATACACAACTTTTGAACAAAGCTGATGATTTATTTTTAGCGTAATTGAAATTTTAACTATCTAATCAGTGAATTATTATAAATCTTGAGCTAATTATTGCATGAAAAAATTAGAGAATGATACACCTTTATAAAGTGGATTTCAATAATTACACAGTTTAAATTGTTTTAAATACCCCTCCTAATCACTGGCCCCTTTTCCACTGCTATGTTCCCCCTTCCACTCTCCCTGCATGCAAGAGTTCTGTGCTTCAGTGTCACAGGTCATCGGTATCCCAGGCCCTCTGCCAAGCAGCGTATAATGCTGATGGTGGGAGTTTCTCCTTGTCATCTCTTTGGGCTGTTGTTATATATCTTTTTCTGCTGGAAAAGTTAGATTTCATATACATTAGATTTTTTATATGCTGGGTACTTCTTCCTTGTTCTCTTTGTTGGCCCTAAAACCATTTTATTCAGTTCTCAGAACTGCATTTCTTTCACTACTGGTGGTTAACCACTGATGACCTGTTTACAGCAGGTTACTTCCATGCCTGTATTCCTCCACACAGCGCTCTCTGTCCCTCTCAGGAAAGGCTTCTGCTACAGTACCATTCCTTTATGCCATACCATTTTTCTAGGGTCAAAAATATTTGTTCTACATAAAGTAACAGCTTGTTAAATGCTATCCATATAAAAATTATGGTTATACCAGATGATTATACAAAGCTAAGCAAAAGCAAAAGCAAAGGAAATTAGACAATAGCCACCTGGTCCCTAGGAAACTGCTGATAGCAGCTAAAACATGCTATAGCCAAGCTGTAGACAGCCCAGGATAAAGCCAGTCAAAACCTGATGAGTCCGGAGGTCTCATGAAGGTGAGTGAAGCTTCTGGTATGTTACCAGCAATCACAATTTGTATCTGTTGAGTTAGGAGTCTACTCTTAGCTGGTCAGGACATTGACTTTCGGTCACCTCAAAGACTGAAAAAACTTACAAATTTCATCAGGGTGTGTAAAAGAGATTTGAAACAGCAGTGTTGAAGACCAGGAGTGACTTGTGATGAACCACTCAGCAATCGCACTGTCCCAGGTTTCCATCAGCTTTTCAGAGTAGCAAGGTGGGTATTGCACTCAGTGTGCCCCAGCTGAGCTCCACTCAGGAAAAGCCCACTCTCTCCCTGCTACAGCACAGCAATGAGCCAGACACTGCAAGTTTCATGGGCTGCTTCCATCCACATACTAGGTTTCTGCTTGACACCTTACTTAACTTTCACGTTCTTTCTCACTGGGATCTTCTGTGGATGCTCAGCAGCACCATTAGATGGCTTACTAGCAAGCTGCCTAACTTGGGATATTGGTCTCTGCTTGATTAAAATCAGCAGGTATCTAAGAATTTTATCCCAGAGAATTACTTGACAGATGATAGCCCTGTCTCAAGTTTGCCGCAATTCCTTCAAAAGCCTACAGGATCTAAGTGCAAATTTTTTATGAGGACAATTTGTAGAGTAGTCTCAGTGATATTGTTCAGTGTTAGCACCAATTTGTGGCTTATTTTTGCAGCAACTCTGGATGGAAGAGGGATTAAATAGATTTTACCTTCAAAGAGTAATCTGAATTGCTACTCTATATATGAAAAACCCATTTCTTTTGTGCTCTATGCGAACACTATTTTTTCTTTTGGTGGGACTACCTGCAAATGGCATATAATTTTTTATATAGAAGTCAATGGTTTTTATTTGTCTTACCTTCTTCAATGAGAAAATACAAAATCAAATTGAAAAAGCAGGCAAATTAGTATATATATGCATCAAGCAACATGCAGTCATGCTTCCTCCAGGCTGGAGCTGTCATCGGTTACAATAAAGCCAACAGACAGCCTGCGCAAAATGTGCCAATAACCCATCCTTCTCTTCAGCTCACACAGAGCTTTGCATGAGGTGTGATCCAAGGGAAGTACTGGTTTTGGGAGAGAGCCAATATCTGGGAATATTTTCCTCTCCATCTGATGTGAAAGTGCCTCAGTATGGTGCTACAAACTCTAAAGGTTCTGGCTGACAGCTAGTCCAGATGTCTAAGGTCACACATACCACCACACCACCAACTGTATCTGAAAGAGACATGTGAAAGCCAGTGCTTCACATGCATCAGAAGTCTGTAAATGTGAAAAAAAATATTCTCTGTGTGGCACAAGGTGATTTGGTGCCAAGTAGTTTAAAAGCTTTCCCAAACATATCTGTTTACTTTGTTCTGAGTCACCAAGTCCACTTCAATCACCACAGAAATCAGAGCTATAAAGGCAATTGGTTTAAAGGGATGGAAGAAATTCTTTTTTCCTTATGTCTATGAAATGGCTAGTTGTCATCTGGCAGATTATTTTAGATCATAGAAGCTTGAGGGGCTGCTAAGACAGACAATGAAGCATAGAAGTACTTTAAAGCAGGATGGGGGGTTACTTTAGAGGAGCAGTACTTTAGAGCTGTGAGTAGGGAGAAATTGGACAATGGAAGAGCTGCTGCTGCAGTTTCTCCCCAGACTGTCCCACTTACATATGCTGGTTGGTGATCTGTCATGCCTTAGAGCTGTGCAAAAGCAAGTTCTTAATCTAAAGCAATTTTTGCAAACAGAACACATTCCTCATAATGTATTTTCAGCATTTATATGGAAAAAAACCCCAAACAAATAAAGAAGGTATCATTCTTGAGTTATATCACCAGTTGCAGATAAAGTAAATGCCTGCTAGTGGATTCCTGTTTACCTTAGTGAAATCCTGCTTTTATTTATTTTAAAGCAGACTTCTGAGGCATCACTTTTTGTATTGCCAGTTAGACCTCTCAAGCCCTTGCGGAATTTAGTACTGATGCCATGTCGTCCTTCCAGAGTGATCTGGGGAGCACAGGAATACAGAAAAATCAATCACATTTTTGGGAATTAGGATAAGGATTCCCAGACAATGTAAAGGCTGCTCCAGAGGCAGCAGCATGCAGATGTTGGAGCGTTTCCTCCCACTATAGGTGAGGATTTATGAGCCTGTGCTGAAGGAGGAAGGGAGAAAACTAGAGTTTTCCACTGGGCCCTCTGGATGAATGCAGCTCCTCAAACACTCCCAGAGAGCAGAAATCGCCAGGGACTGTCTTACAGGCTTTTTGAGAAATACAAATAGTTTCATCATCAGGCTGAGCCCTCCTCAGCATCCCATGACTGTCCTTCAGAAACATTGCACCTTTGTGTCACTATTCTTCGGACACTCCTCCACTGCCCTGACATCATTCCCACCTCTGGCCCTCCACGGCTCGCCCAGCATTGCTCAGCAAACATTAGTGCTGAGATCCACCAGGAAACAGTGCCGTGAAGCTCATGGACAAGAGTTCTAGGGAGCAGGTTTGTAACTTTCAGTGTGTAGGGATGTCCTTCTCCGATTATCCATTTTGTTTCTGTAGAAAAGCTCTATAATACTTTAGATCAGTGACTAAGCCTGCTTCTCATCCCTCACCCACTCATTATACATTTGGCATCATTAGTTACACTGGTGCTAATCATACTGAGGCTCTGGAGGAGCTGGGCAGCTGTGGGCACTTGCATAATGCATGAAATGCCTCCAGCAGCACCATACTCTTTTGCCCTCTCACAACAATAGAAAGGATGTCTGGGTTTAATTTTTTTCCCCCTGTCTTTCTCTTCACCTGGTCTTATTAGCCTCTCTGGGGGTCACCATTACTAGGCATGATTCCCTTAAAGCACACAGCCACACACACCTCACCCACTGCTATTTGCCATACTGCCAGTGCTCGAGGCTATCCTGAGGACTGTTTCTCTGACAGAGTGTCTAATGCAATTTTGTGTATTTCTTTCTCATTTAGGAAAAGTAGACCCTGCTGTCTACTTTCTGTTTTCAGACGTTTCATGACATCTTTTTGCAATTTTCATGTTAAACTGACTGTTTTAAGAGATTGGGTTTTAAGCAAGAATTTTAACAAAGAACACTCTAGTTTATTTTTTTTTAGCACCTGTAGAACTGCAGCTGCCTGTGGCCACCTCTTGGGCTGCCCTCTCTCCAAGCTCAGGATCTGAGGCAGTTGGCTGCAATGGTCAGTGGGGCTATCTTTAGCTTTCAAAAGGACTACTGTAGCTGCTCTGTGACACAGCCAGTGACAGCTTTCTCTGTTGTTACAACTGTTCAGCATTTCAAAGGTTATTTTTAGCATGATAACCTTTGAGATGAACCTTCACACTTAATCTCAGCGAGTCTCCCAGGTACTTACATGACTGTTAGGAATAATCAGGTCTATGAAAGTTTAAAGTGAACCATCTTCATCTCTCAGCTTATTTTCTCAACTATATCTCTCTTGCATTTACACATATCATATCTATGCAAACACTTCCATTGATGGAAAGGCATTGATGGGGCAAGAAGCATGTCCTTGAACATCTGTTACTTTATTGTTTAAAGCCTTAATTCCTGTCAAGCCATGGAAAATTACTGAAAGCAAATAAATTAAATGAGGAAATAAAGGTTAAGAACGGGTTCATGACAAAACTCAAGCTGGTCTCACAATGAGATGTCTCTACTGGCTTCAGACACTCTCAAATTTATCTTTCTATGAAATCAAAACAGAGGAAAAAGATAAGTAAAATATTAATCAAAATTTATTCCAACTTGTGCCATTGGGAGATAGTCTAAAACTTCCTTTGTTGTTCAGAGGGAGGCTCTGGTTTTCACTGGTACAGTGGGAAGACTTCATTACTGTCTGACACTGTATTTATATTTAAGAAGGTGATAGCATTCCAAACCGGGTACCTCACAATAAGTTTTTTCTAGCACAAATAGCTCTATGAATGTCACTGAAAGTTTGAAGCCCCCAACAAATACTGTGCAAGCTCTGCAAGGTGACCATGTGAATACAGTTTTGAAAGAATTACTCCAAATGTCAATAATAATCTGTTGTTATATACTGTATTTTAATGCTACAGGTATATAGTTCTTGTTGTAGCATTTCCATATGAATTCCTGTGATATCCAGCAATAAGCACACTTTTGATCTTCTACCTTAACAGACCTGTACATTATGTTAGTTAAGGCTACAAGAATGTCCATAGCATATTCTTTTATAAATTTACTTTTTTCTTTTCCATAGAATTGTGTTCCATTGCCTATTTTCATTTGTTCTTATAGCCTGAAGCTGATATAAAACTTCAACCCTATTTCCACTAACTACTTCTGTTAATCATTCCACATTTCTGCAGAACATGTTTGTGTAACATAAACATGAAGAACAATGAAAAATTAAGGACAATGAACACAAAGAAATAAAATGGCATTCATTCTGCTCTATCATAGTGCTGTTAATTCACAAATACTTAGGCATTCAAATTTTTTTTGTGAAAATGTTTGCAAAGCCTCAAAAATCCATAAATCTAATATAAAATGCTTTTGTCATGTTTTGTATATTAGTTATCTCCCTCTTTATAAGTTTTCTTTGTTCAGTCTGAAAACAGAAAGAACATTCAGTGAAAGAAAAGCAATCAAATCCAGAGTAATGTTAAGAATCCAAATGTGGAATATCTCTGTGTTGTTGTTGCATACAATAGTTGATGATAAATTAATTCTGAAATAAAATGTAGTTTCACTGCTTGAGACCATATTCCCACTGTAAGGGTTCTGCATTCTCACATCCTCCCTTTTATCCCCAGCAGCAATTACAAAGCTCCTCAGTTATGAGATCCAGTAGATCCATGGTAGATCCATTAGATACTTGGTCGTTTTTTTTCAGGACTGGTTATGAGCAGGATCAAGGAACTGAGCAGAACTCGTGACATTGACAGCTGGCAGCATTATGTGGGGCAGGTATAATTAAGCATAGGGGAGGAAGAAGGCAGAATACTCTTTCAGTAGTAACATAAACTTCAGTAGTTTTGCATAAGCCGATCATAAAACCTCACCCTGGATAAAAAGAAATTAGGCCCATATTACACTCTGAGCATTCATTCCTAAGCAACCATTTGGGAATTGAGTGAGGTTACAGTATTGTTTACACACTTTTGGTTTTTTTACCAAGTTAAAAGGCTACCTACATCTTTACTAACAGACTTTACTGCTGTGCCCATTATACAGATTTTACAAGGCTGTCGGTGTCACCCAGCTTTGCCCCTGCTCTTTTATGTGAGAGCAAAACTGCAGATGAATCTATTTGGTATCGCTGACTCTTTACAAACACCTTTCACCCTTCCTTTAAAACCATTTGTCTCATTTAGATATTCCAGCTCAAGGATCATGTAGCTATTTTATCAAAACACATTATTTGTTTAGTTTGTTCTGTTGACAGGAAGTTTAAGCTTCACCATCTCCTCTTACCAAGATTTTGCTAAGCTTTGAAATTATTATTCAGTGAAGTGAAGTGGTAAATCTGTCCTCATCCATGGTGTTCAGACCACTGACTGGAACATTCCTGACTGATATTATTAAAAAGAAATATAACCCCAGTCTCTTTTATTTTCAGTTTTCCATGTCGTCAGTGATGTATGAAATTTCTTTTAGGTTTTCACAAATCTTTATCAATCTTTTTCCTTAACTTGCCATAGCAATGCAGACATCGCATTATGATTTTCTCTAGCAAAAGAGATGACTTGAAGCTCAAATGGGCAGAAATCTTTGCCTGGATTTAGAAGAAATATATATTATGTGCAGTGGTACTTTACCTACTTGGTCACATCAAAGTCGAAAGGGTGGGTTACAGTGTAGATTTACTTTGGAAGTCAAGATGACACGCCAGCTACTGTATTCTGATTTTTATGGAACTGTGTTTATCAGGAGTTTTTCCCTGTTTCCTGAACACATGGTCTCTGTCCTTCTTTAAGATGCCAAAATAGCACGTTAGCCTGAAAAAAATTCTAATCCTGTGGTTGTTAACAGGGCAAGAGGAATGACTTCCTGACTCTAACTCAAGCAGAGGTTTTCCAAGAAATGGGAAAAATGGAACTGGGATTTGTAACTGGTTTGGGGAAAGGAATCAGTGCTTTAAGCACACGTTCCTCTCTTTCCTTGTTACTCAACCACTTCTAGCAGGATCTGCATGGCTGACACTGGCCACGGAAAACAGAGCTTCTCCTGAGTTCAAACATTGCCTGTGTAATGGGAGCTAACTAGCCGTCCAGAAGATTACCGAACACTGATTACCAACTGATCATGCTGGTGTGAAAGGCAGACATGGTTCATTGCATGGATTTAAGAAAAGTGAGAATGTAGTCAAAGGGTGCTTTTCTGTCTATGAAGACAATGTACAGATGAATACTATTGTCCATGATTGAATTATTTGAACACTCTTCAGTGGAGTATTTAACTAGTCATTTTTCTTTCCTTTTAATTTAGAGTAGATAAATGTACATTTAGTTATGTGCTGCTGAAGGTCACTTTACAAAGTAATCAGGCTCTTTTCCTTCTGCATTCACTTCATTATTCCATGCCTGTCAAGATTTTTACAAACTTCCAATTTTTTTCTAAGTATGACTCTACATGTTAACTTAAAGATTTAATGAAGGCAAAATATGTATGAGCAAGTTACCATTTCTGAGCAGAACTCTGCACACTGGGTTCAGCAACTATGAAAAATAGACCACAATACCTGTCAGAAGGTCCAGAAAAGTTAATATAATGGGAATAAAAAGCATTACAGCTATATTTCCCAGGAGGAACAGTGACAGTGAATGCATTTGAACTCTGAACTACACACACACACACACATACAAAAAAAAAAAGGGGGCTCTGAAAAAACCCCGACTGTATATAGTTCAGTAGACTGATAGCATTTCCATGAACCTTCTGGTAATTTTGACAAATGTATCTTTTAAATTCTGTATTATTTTATACAATCTATTTCATAAAGACTTTCGAGTTTTAATTCAGAACAAGAAAAGGTGTTAAAAATCAGTGTTTCATAAGCATAGATATTTCAGATGTGTTTTTCCCTCCATAATTCAGGTCCTTAATTAGTGGCACTAACTAACTATGACCATTCAGCCATTTTAAGCATGGCTTATGGCCCTGGCTTGATGTCCATAAGATATCCTTTGAGATACTGGGCACATTGCGGCTTCTTGCAGTCCTACTGGAGAAAAGTATTTGATTTAGTTACTTACACTGAAGTATGCATTGCTATTTCAGATGCTTTAGGGTCTCTGGAAGACATCCAGCACCCCATGGGACCCATGACAAACTGGTGATCATCTGTGGAAACTGAGACATCTTCCTAGGACTTGCAGACTTGACAAAGGCTCTATGGGACATCCATATTCCTCCATGGGAACTAGAGGCTATGCAGGTTGCTTTAGAGAAGACAAAATGGTTAAAGCAGCTACACTGGGCAGCTGAATCCCACCTCTAGTGCAGTAGATGAAAGATGACATTGTTAGATTCTAGCTATAGTAGCTGCAAAACAATTTGAGATGTCTTCAGGGAACTCATCTGGCCTCCAGCTGCTGATCCTGAAGGCATTTTTTTCCTATAACTTGTCACAAATGACTGGTTTAGGTTGCTAAAGAAGTCACAGGACAAGGTATAGGCAAAAGCAGGTTTAATATTAAAGTGAAAGTGTGACAGTTTGTTAGCAAGGTTCACTCTACTATTTACTAGTTGGTTAAAAGATACAGGGAGAAATCAGACTAAAATCTAAAGTCAATCAGTTCAAAATTAAAATTAGCCTAAAATGATCTACATGGAGGCTAAGAATTGAAAATTAATAAGGATAGGAAAATGTAAGGATAAAAAGACTAAGGGAGACCCTCCCATTAAATCACAGGTTTCAGTGTGGACCTGCTTGTTAAACTTAGCTCCAGACTCAAACACAAATTTAGACCTAAAGATTTTAACAACACTTTAACTTAATAGCACTGACTCAATAGCTTCAACAATTTAACAAAGTATTCTACAGAATTTACTATCAGCACAATCGTGCTTATATAAGCTCACTTATACGCCTAACATAGTTATGAATCTAATTTAATTAAGAATATAAGAGACGGAAATTCATAGCACATTTGCTATAGCATATTCATGCTCACACATGCACAGACCTAAAAGAACATGCATGAGGTGCACCTGTGAATAATTCCCCTCAAATTCACTGAATTACTCATGTTGGATACCTTTGCATTTTCTCAACAGGCAAAGGGTTGACCCTCAAGGAGTGGGGATATCAACCCAGGATCCATCATTGTCATTCAGCAATCCTCCAAGATTAACAAACTTAAGAGTCCGCTAGCTCTGAGAGATGTTCCACTCAAAGGGAGATTGCTGGTCACAGCCTGCTGTTGTCCGGAGGAACTCAAGGCACCTCACTTAGGATTGCTGTTTATAGGGTCACAGGAGAGTTTGCTACAGTCATAGTAATTTTCTATCCTGACACAATTTAGGTCAGTAACTTCCTTTGAAAGTTCAAAACAAGAAACCTTCCAGTTGTTATTCAGGCAAGAAATCTAAATTTTCAAACCTGTTTATAGAAAACCAGGAGCTTGTTAGCCAGCATAAGTTCCTGGGAGAAAACTGTGACAAGCTTAAGACAAGCTTAACCCAGGTGCTGTTTGTCAAGGCCAAGGCCTAATGAGCTTTTCTGAGATCATAGTGCAGCCCAAGGCAGGGAGGAATGCACCACCACATAAGTCTAATGTCAGATCTACTTGTACTCCTTACCCATCCTGGCTGACCATGGCATTTGAAACCACATCTAAGTAAGGGCAACCACACCAAGCCCCTAGGCTGTGAGCATGGTATACAGTTGCCTTAACATAGGTGCTTAACATCACATCAGGTTAACTCTGATGTGATTATCCCTCTCTGAATAATTTTTTGGTTGAGCCCAAGTGCCTTGTTTATTGAGGTTATGTGAAACCAATAAGGTATGTAAACTTGGGGTAGAGGTAAATTAATTCAGGCCTCTTATGCCTTTTCCTGTTTCTTTTAACTTCGTTCCCCTTTTGATATGTTACAGAGAAGGAGAAATATTTGGCTTGCCCTTCAGTTTGTACTCAGGTTATGGATCAGACACTTAAATAAAATTAGGACATAATAAATTAGGAAAAGTAATGAATTAAAAAAAAGGAGCAAGGAGATGGCGCATCATTAAGGCTTAAACTTCAGGACTTATGAAACACGTTATATGGTAAAATTTAAGTCTTCTACATTTTGTGAATCCATTTTCTTTCTAACTGTCTGTTGCTGACTGTCACTGGAAAAAAAAAGAAAGAAAGGAAAAAAGAAAGCTGTTTAAATTGGACATAAATTATCTCCAAGTGAGAATTCATAAGCCAATTAGCCTTGGTGGCATGTGTGACATGGTTTGTACATATTCAAATATGAATGCCAAATTTAAAGTCCAGAAGTCCTGAAGGCTATTCATCTCATCATCCATGCCCAGAAAACTTCAATATGTACCTTTGATGCTTAGAGAAGTGTCATTATGACACACAATCAATATGACATATCAGCCCATTTTGTCCAGTGCTTAGATACTACTTAAGGTGAAAAATAGAGTAACATCAAGTATTCCAGGTCTGCAGCCCTGGCACATTCAAATTAACCTAGAGACATTGCAGAAAAAATTTAAAACTACACAGAATCTCATATTTCATTACCCTGAAACATTCTATCTCTTGACTAATAAATGACCTCAGGAAATATTATTTATTTACATGGTTTTGCAAACCAAAATATTCTGAAAGTTTATGTGGGACAATTCTGAACATAAGGAAATGCATCAACGAACTTCTAATTAGGGCATTGACATTTTCCCCTTGGGGTGACAGAAATCTATCCACTATTATTTCATATCTCATAATTGTATCATTAGGATCCCATATAAAATTGGAAAATGGAGAATTAAATGGATGAGAAAACAGGCTAGAAATCTTTTTTTTCTTTTTTTTTAACTTTCTTTTTTTCTCTAGTAGTAAAATGGCA
>WBMV01005979.1:117743-351129 GCA_013396655.1 Campylorhamphus procurvoides | reverse complement strand
GGGGAGGGGAAGGGGGAGGAATACAAAAAAACAAAAAAAAAATGATGGGTGGACAGGTAGTTCCAGTCAGGAAATTTTACCCATTATCCAAACATCAGGAAAGAAGAGATCAGGATGATAAATTTGTATTTGTATCACTGTTTCTTGCCTTGAAAGTAAAGAGTCTACAACATATGGAACATGATAATATGTAAACTACAACAAACAATACAAGATATCATTTGGATAACATTTTTGCAGAATACCTTTTGGTAGAAAATGAGAATTTAGACAAAACATATTTGGTGACTACCCATGAGCATAGTCAATGGAGGTTTTAAAATGGTTGCTAAGAATCTCCCAAATTCTAAAAGTTTCTTGCTTCTGATAAACTACTAACCAGCAGTGGGAAGATGCATATGGTAGGAGACCCATGCACAAGTTTTTATAATAGGAGTGCATGAAAATGATTGTGAATGGGCCAAATAAGAACAAAGGTGAAAACAATGGGTTTGACTAATGTAACCCTCAGTCTAAAGTAGATTCCACTGAAATAATTTTCATGCACTGCTTTGAACATACCTGTGGTTCCCAAAGCTCAAGGCAATGTTTGCATAAATCATTTCCTACCTTCATGAGTCTGTGGAGCTTTGAGAGTTATTCAGCTGCCCAAATGCAGATTTCTAGTCAATAGTATAAAGACTGTTGAATGTACTGGATGGATTTTAGTTCACTATAATGGGAGCTTAGGTAAATGGCTTATATGTAGACATCTACATTTCCCTGATGCAGCTTTGAACCATTCTCATGTGTCCTCTCACTGGATACCAGGAGGAAGAGAGCAGCAAATCCCTCTCCACTTCCCCTCCTCAGGAAGGTGAAGAGAACAACGAGGTTGCCTCTCAGCTTCCCTTTCTCCAAACTAGACAAACGCAGAGTCCTTAGCCACACCCTAGAGGACATGATTTGCAGACCAATCCCTTAATAATCTTGGTGTCCTTTCCAGGATGTCCACATCTTCTTTGTACTGGGGAGCTTAGCTCTGGACACAGCACGCTAGGTGTGGCCTCACCAGCGCTGAGTAGAGGAGAAGGATCAGCTCCCTTGACCTGCTGGCACTATTTTGCCTAATGCAGTCCAGGATAACATTCCCCTTCTTTACTGTAAGGGCACATTGCTTGTTCATGTTTACCTTGGTGCCCACCAGAACCCCCAAGCCCTTTCTCGAAAAGCTGTTTTCCAGTCAGGTGACCCCCAGTGTATACTGGCACTTAGGATTGTTTTTCCTCAGGTGCAGAACTTTGGACTTTATCTTGTTGAACTTCCTGTTGTTCCTGTTGACCTATTTTTCCAGCCTGTCAAAGGTTACTCTGGATGTGAGCATGACCATCTGGAGAATCAGCCATTTCCCCTGGTCATCAGCAAGTTTGCTGAGGCTACATTCCACCTCACCACCCAGGTAATTAATGAAGACTTTAAACAGAACTGAGCCCGGAATTGACCTATGGGATACACTGCTAGTTACTGGCCGCCAAATAGTCTGTCTGCCACTGACCATCCCATTTAGATAAGCATTTTAGGATGAGAGGAAATGTCCCCTGAGGCAGTCAGTCTCTATCCACAGGCCATGGAAGGAGGACAAGTTGACAGAAAAAAACCCAAAACCTTAGGGTAAATAGCTACAACATGGCTCAGGACAGATGAGCAACTTCCATGTTAGTGTGTCCACAGGTATGTTGCCATTTGAGTGTATATGTCTTCAAGACCATCAGTGACTGAATGAATATACTGGTTTAGTACAACAGCAAACACATTGTTGGAGGGCAGATAATAAATAGATAAGTCATTCCACACCTTATTTTACCACTATTATTTTTCAGTTTTCTCTCAGATTGAAATCCTTGTCTTAGGTATTTCCCCCATTTTTCTGAAGTGTATCCTATGTTACTATACTGTACTTCTGCTCTGAACTCTTCAAGAAATGATTTTTCCATTCACACAAGTGTGTGATGAAATTCTTATAAAGTATCATCTGGTAGTTTCATTAGTCCTGTTTATTTTCTGTTCTATTACCTCACCATATAATTAGCCCTCAAGATACCGTGCTACTTAATGTTCCTTTTTCAAATAGTATTTAGTGAGCTTTCTTTCTACATGATAGTACAATCACATGGATTGTGAGTCCTGAGAGTGTGAATACATTTAAAAAGAATAAAGTTTAATGAAATGCAGCAAGCATGCATGACTCAGATCCACAAATCTACTGCTTTTCTCTACTTATATTTTTCAGTTTATTTAAGAAAACAAGCCTGCCTGGTAAATGTGCCTACAAACACTCCTGCACTGCACTGTTGCATGCTTTGAGGGCCTCATTCACCTCCATGTTAGTTCAGACAGAGGAAGCATAATGGGAAATCAGGCCTGCCAGTCCTCGTATAGTCTCTGTAATTTGTCGGTATTGTTTCTATTTCAAAATATGAATTTGGCATTTGGAAGAATGAGAATCTGGCACTCCAGCATCAGGCAACAGTTTTGAAGATTGCAGATAGCCCACAATATCCTTGGCTGGTGTAAATTGATCTTGCCCCAAGAAAGCCTATGAAGCTGAAGTGATTTGTTTCAGATGAAGTTTGGCCTATGAAATGTATTTCTGATCTCATAATGAACAGCCACAGCACCCAAGACCACATGACATTAGGCCTCTTTCTCCTATAGATGTATCAGGTATACAATAAGCAGCTTCTAAGAAAAATATATTGCTTGCCATATGTTGGTCTACAGATCTGAGCAATAGGATTATTGTCATGAAGATGGCAAATTGGATTTTTCCCTATGGGTATCTACTGGTTATTCTGTCTTCAACATCCTTAGCTACCTTTATGACTGCCACACATATACTGGTCTCAGCTTTTCTGCTCCTGATTTTCTGCAAAGCTTACTTGTGAGATGCTAAACTCAATTATATTTTTAATTCTACTTAACTTGCAAATCTCCCGTGGGTAAAAATACTTGAGAGATAGGAAGTCTTGAGGGTGAAAGAGCACTGGAACAGGGTGCTCAGAGAGGTTGTTGGAGTCTTCTTCTCTGGAGATATTCAAAACCCAACTAATTTATGATTCTGTGATTCTGTGAAGTCAGTTTGAAAATCGGGAGGTCAGAGGACTGTATGAAGCCACAAGAGGTGGCTTACAAATGGAGAACTTCCTTCAATATTTCCTTGAAAATACCCTAGGGTCAGGACAATGGGTGGGGAGAGGGATATAGTACAACCCCAAACACCAATACATGGACATGTATTTACTGCATAACATGCATTCACTGTAAATTCGGGGAACTAAGATCGTACCCTGATGACTCATGAAAAAATTCCATTCATCAAACACGTGCAAATCATTATTCCTTAATACTTCTGGGTATTACAGGTTCTCTGGATGGTACAGTTCTGCCCTGATAGGAGGAGAGTATGTCAGTGCCTGGGATTTTTAAGTAAGAGCTGCTGGTTATCTCACACCAAAACAGGGAAGGATTTTCATTATTCAAGGAACTGAGTAAAACTAGAACTCAGAAGCAGGCCTAGGAGACAGCCAGTGCCATGCAGTTCCATAAGAGAGACCACACAAGTAGTAAGCAGTGGTCTTCAGCTCGACTTGCAGCTTTAGCAGAGGCTGGGTTGCCCCAGGCTCATGTTTCCTACACTAGACAGTGCTCCATCTCAGCTTGCTCGAGTATATAGTTTGGTCAGTTGTTCTGCCTGGACAACTTACCATAGGCAATAAAAATCTGTTGAGATTAAAGGTTTTATGCTCTCAAAGGCCACCATCTCAATGAAACTGGTTTCCCCATGTCATTCCCTCTGCACTGATTGTGGCCCTATCTTTTACTCTATTGAAATATGTTCCAGATCAGTGTAACATGCTTTAAACTTCAGCCATATCCTGAAGATTAACTATGCAAAAATGTCACCACCTAACTCATCAGATTTGTCACTTTAATGTGTTCAGAGGCAGATCTGTTCACTTTAATGACAAAAGTAAGCTTTTAGTACTTTTTGCCTGTGTTAACTCTATGGAGCCAATATAGCTGATACATTGACGGAGATTTTATTTCTTCCCAGCTGTGCAAGAACTGTTTATCAACATTCAGTCATGGACTCAATTGTCAATTCTAATTTGCAATTTCTAATTACAATCTCAGATTCACAAAGTCACCAGAGGCAGTAGATGAACAAATTTCGGGGTAAGATTTAATTAGAGGCAATGGTGTTCTCAGTGAAGTCGTGATTCGAACAGTGCAAGTTATGATAAAGTGGTAAAAAGGAGACAAGCTTTCCAGAATTAGACAGGATCTTCAAGGCTAATAACTTTAACAAGGCTCATAATTTTTTATCAGTAGAACATTGGGAAAACATTAAGGTATAGGATGGAGCACCATCATAGCACTTCACACTTTTAGTGATTTGCTTTTCAGAAAAACTGAAACAACATTGTATTTTAAGTGACATGGTATTGAGAAATTTCTGTCCTTCCCATAAAGATAAAAATAAAAACCTCTTTGGGAAGGCCAGGATTGCGGGTAGTAAACAAATGCTGTAATTGACAACTTTGGGTCCACTAATGCTCTTCTAATGCTGGCATGGTTGTATTTTGCTGTAAAACAAAATTTAAGGGAAAATAGTATTTGGACTAGGGAGCAATCCTTCCTTGTACATGCAATATGGCTTTCCTTCATCCATTCTATATTTTTCCTGACACTAAGCTGAAATTGTCCTTTGAATCATATCAACAGATAAAGATATTGCAAAGTAACTCAATTTTATTAAAAAAATAATCCTAGGATCCGAATGTCCCCTTTATTTTCATCTTACATTTTAATATCCAATATTATTTAAATGCCACTTTTATTAAAGTGTCAACCAAGTGATGTTGTAATCAAGTGATTGCCAGGTCTTTTTTTATGATGCTTTCTTTTTGTTTGTCATTTTAACAGTAAGAAAGTTATTCTCTATAAAAATGTTGCATGTGGGAAGCTCTTAATTTTTTAAGGGGAGTGCTTTTTCCATGCTTGGAAATGGGACTGCGTTCTGATGTTTTGGAGCTCTAATAAACTCCAAAGGGGTTATTTTACCCCAATGTCACATTTACAACAATCTCCTGTACTTGTAGAATATAAAAGTGATTTGATTTATAATCCCTTTCACTCTGATGAAACCTCTGGGAAGTGCTGTTCAGTATGAATCAGAAATCAGGTAGTTAAAGGAAGAGACAAAGAATGTGGGACACTGGGCTAACACAAAGAGAGGGCATGGTAGTCTCATACTGAATAAGAAAGGGCCCTTTGCTGAATTTGAATCTTGACATGACTTGGGGTGAGGCATTTGCTTTGTCTTGCAGTGAAATGGCTTGAAGCAGAGCCCAGCAGATCAGGGTATCTTTCAGTTTAATTCTGCTGCTGGTGGACTATATTGTTTTCCAGCACAGGGTATGATTTATTAGGAGTGACAGAATTTTTTACACAACCTGAGGTTTGTACATTCATTACTTGAACTCCATGAACAAGGAAAGTAATGCTGCTCTGTATATAGATATTAGAAAATAGAAAGCATCTCATCTCTCTCTTCTTGTCCACTAGGAGCAAGTTTCTTCTACATTTCTAGACAGAAATCTCCTTTAGATGTACTATAGCTGACTGGAAAGACTTTCCAGGACATATAAACTAAACCCTATGTTCCTAAAATGTGTTTTCTAATTATGTGATTTCACTGTTAATGGATTATCTGAGCAACAAATTTTAAACTAATAAGAGAAATGTTTTTTTATTAAAAAACCCCAAACAAACCAAAAGACAAAGATAATAAAATTGTTCCCAAACATTGAGAATGTCAGTAACCATGGAATTCAGGGTCTTTCCTTTTGGTCTCTGGTCACACTCATGACCAGGCTATAAAGTAAATTTTCACTTGCCTTTTCTTCTCACTCAGAGTTCTTGCAACTTGCATCTGAAAATGGCTCAGCTTTGCCGGTGGAAAGTGCTGGTGCCTCACTATTCTGTCCCCGAAATTGTGGATTTCTGTGAGGTGTCTAACATCAACAAAGTTGTGATGGTTATGTGTGAGCTGTCCTGGTTACTTTTCTAGAATTCTCCCAGTCCATGACTTTGCAACATGAAACAGTCAAAAGGGACAAGGCACAACAGCAGCAAAAAAGAAATGTTCAAACTCTTTCACTCTTTCCAATCCCTGTCCCCTTGGCAGTACTGTCATTTCATGCAGGATTTTTGACACTGGTATAGGACTGTGAGAGTGTTTATAGAGACACTAGGGAACCAGTCTTCAAAACTACTCAACAGAAGTCCAATTAAATCTCTTGACAGCTGTTAAACCATCTCAAAACAATCCCGAATACACTTCTTATTCACTCGGGAATAAGCTGATATAATGATGGAGGAAATGTAGCAATGCATTTATTTTCCAAGCTATGTTTTTAACCACAAATGACAAAGCCAGGCAACAGTGTTCCTGTTGCATGAATTGTTGAGTGTTAGGTGTTTATGGCAGGTGGCAAAGCAAGAAAAAGTGCAAACTTCATTTCCCACAGATTTGGGTGGGCCTGCAAGGCTAAGTATCCTATATATCAAAATCTGTCAGCACTCAGAAATTTAATTCTGCAGTAGATTTCTTTGGAGGGCATAAGATTTAAACACCACAAGTGCCACACTTAAAAAGCAGCCATGGGAAGAAACTCTGCCAGTAAAACAGGATAAGGCAAGCCATTTCCTTACACTGGACATGTTTTTTTATTTACTAGCTTTATTGGATACACCCTTATTACAGTAAGTAATGTAAAACTATGAAGAAGTTCTATCAATTCTAACAGAAGCTTTGCACTTTCTAAAGAAAATACTGCATAATGTAATGTATTTTCCTTTGGATATGTGTCTCTATATTTTGGCTAAGTATGTCTATACAACTTCCTTTTCTAGCTATCTCTTTATTAGCACCAGATCATATAAACTAATTTTAAGATCACAACCAAAGGCTGTAGGGTGACTGCTGGATTGGGTAGGTGAGTGCATCATTTTCATGAAGGTGAGAATATCAAAGGATACATTTCTATTTCTAGCATGAACCATATCATGAAATGTTTGGTTACTTTGGTAATTCTAATGCCCTGACAACTACTCTAATTTTTTATGTAGAAAGAAAGGGAGAAATTTGTCCTTGTAACTCCCTTTGTCATAACGTTTTTTTTTGTCCTGCTCATAATCTGCTCCACCAGTTGCTCCACTTGAGGCTGGGAGGGCAGCTGGGACTTCCTCAGGAGATGGGTTGTGCAAAGATCTGTCTTCACTTTCTATTGCTAATCCAGGAGGCAGGTATATTCCTGCAGTTTCAGAAAAGGTGCCAAAGCCTGAAATTAATCTAACAACCACACCCCTACTCAATGGCCTTCTTCTGAAACACCCTCCTTTTGCAAAGGAGCAGCCAACTGATGGGGGAAACTGTGAGCATTAATGGGGCTCTCGAAGTGCCACATTCTGTGACTGCAGGGAGGTGAGTTAAGGTATGGAGATGTAGTTCTCTACTCTGTTTTTTAACTGGAAAAGCTCTTGTACAAGAAAATAATTTGAAAATACACTAGATAAAGTAGACTTTGTGACGAAGTGAACTTCAGAAAGGCAGTTTGATTGCAAGGTAAACTTTATGTGGCCTTATCGCAATGTGAATTTTTGGACAATAAAATTTAAAACATTGGAAACTTTATTTCTCTCAGCAGTTTATAAGTAAAGTGTGTGTGTGTGTGTACATATATATACATATACACATATACATCTATATGTAAAAATATAGGCTATGGGTATTTTCCTGTGATATCTCCATCTTATTCTAGTACTCCATTTCTGTCTCTGACAGAGCTATTCAGGAGTCACACACATTTGAATATTTGCCTCTCTACTCTGATTCTCAATAAAGATACAAATTAGTGTCAATGGTGATGATGGCTTTTCATAGTATGGACACCTGCCCACTAGAAACTGGACTGAAACCAGCAGATGGTACCCATGATATCCAACCACTTCAGTCCTGGGCAGTATTCAAGTCAGTGATACAAAACATAAAGCTCAGCCACCCATTAAATATCAGCCAAAATGTACAGTCTCCCTGAATATATATAATTCTTCAACACTGATTAAAATAGCTTCATTAAAAAATGTATTCAAGGGCCCTGGATTTTTAGCCTCTGATGCTTTTTATGTAGGCCAAAGAGTACTTGTTGTACAGGATTGAAGGAGGATTAATCAGCAAATTGGCTGCAACTTCCTTCAGAAAGAGAATGCTGATTTTTAACTACGGTATTTTAATGGTATCTCTGAGCCTGAGACTTGATTTTGTGGCATTCAGCATGTGACTCATGTTCTCCTATAACTTTGAATTATGCATTTATCTTGTCCTCTGATTTTAGTTTCTACCCACAAGGATCTCAGTCACTCCTAAATAAAACCAATCAGCATGCTTCTAAGGCTCTTTAGTGTGTTTTTTTCATTTCTTATTATTCATGAGGTCTCAGAGACCCACGTCCAGCCCCAGACTGAATATTTATGCCTGCCTGAGCACCTCTCATAGCCTCGCCAACTGCCCTGCCAAGTCAACTGTCTTAAAGTCTCTCTTTTTCTCTGCAGTTTTTACTTCACTTTCAACACTTCAGAAGCCTTGTTTTGCTCACAGAGTGGAACAGTTGTATTATCCACCAGTAAATCCATCTGCTAATCCTCTACACCACCTTTTTGTATTACCACACCGGTGCATTAAAAGCACTTGTGACTCACTTTGGAAAAGACCTTTCTGCATGTGAAACTCTGGCAGACAAATTGTTATGATATTTTATTTACATTATTTACTCTTCTTTCTTGCTATTTATAGGAACATAGGATAGGTCAGTTTGCAAGGGACTTCATATTTCTAATGCAACCTCTTGCCACATGCAAGGTCAGCTTCAATGTGTACATACTCCCACCACACACCCCTTTGAAGAGTCTGGCTCCATCCTCACTGTAGTGCCTGGGGACTGCTGTTCAGTGCCCTCAAAGCCGTCTCCTTACCAGGCCGAACAAGTCCAAGTCCTTCCCCAGCTTCTCTTCGCTAGGCAAGTGCCCTTCCTCCTCTGCCGTTGTAGTGGCCTCTGCTGAACTCCCTCCAGTTTATCGATGTTTGTCTTGAACTGGGGAGCCCAGAATTGGATCCAGTAGCCTAAAAGTAGTGTAAAAAATATTGAGCTGAGGAGGAAATCACTTCCCGTGCTCTGGTGGCTCTGTTTGTAATCATAAAACCAGGACACTGTTGTTATCAGACCCAATGCTTGCTCATGCTCTGATCACCCTAATCTGATCTTTCAAACCCAAAGAGCACCCCAGTCTGCCTTACTGCCATGGTTCTCACTGCCTAGGGGCAGAACTTTTCGTTTTTTCTAATAAAATTTCAGGAGGTTGCTGCTGGCTCTTCCTCCAGGCTGCCCAGGTCCCTCCAAAAGCCCTGCCCTTGAGCATGCTGACTGCACCCACACTCAAGTCTCAGCTGCAAAACTTCCCCCAGTTTTATTAGGCAGTCTCTTCTATCTTTTCACCACCTCCTTTTTCTTATTTGTTTTTATCTTATCTGCTTAATAAACACAATTTCAGCCTGCTCTGCTCTGCTCTGCTATTAGAGCTGGCAAGCAGAAGACTCTGTTTTAATTCAGATCACACCCCTTCTTAAACAAATTTTTCTCATTCATAACATCCAACCACAGGGACCTGGAGAATGCAAACTTCCTCACTGCTGCAACAAGGTATTTTTCTAACAGCAATGTGAAATCTTAATCAAAGCTTACGGGAGCAGGGAATGCAACAGTGTACTTTTGTAATGCATCAGTAAGACCAAATGCCAGCTATTTCTGTGGCACCTGATTAGTCTAATCTCAGGCAAACCACCTAGTAAACTGTGCTACAAGAGTATTTCCAAACTGGATTTCATTCTCTGATATGCAAAGAGTTCTTAAAAACTCCCAAAATGCTTCTTTTATTTTAATTAGTAGATTTATTTTTTTTTCCTAGTCATACACAGGCTTTTGTAATCTTAATTAATAGGCATTTTAAACACTGATAGTTCTCAGATCAGTGGGGTTCACAGGTTCTGACAATTTTAAAGGAAGAGTCGGTCATCCTATACTTACTTTAGTTTTCTGGTTTATCCTGCTAATTAAGGGATCATTAATTTCAAACATATTAATGTATGCAAAGCTCCCTGCAAATACAAAACTCAAAGCTCAATCACTGTTCCACATTTTGCTGTTCCCCTGTGGAAAAAATAGGATAGGGGTCACTTTGTTCTAAAAATATACAGAGAGTGTATTTTGCAGTTCGAATTTTGCAGTATTTTGCAGTCAGCAAGTATTTATGGATCAAAATAGGGTAACACCAAATAGATGATACTAAAAATTTCAGTGAGAACATTAACATGGAAATACACTTCTTATTTATTTGTCAGACAAATAACAAACTTGGACTAATGCTTTTCCTTTGTCAGCCCTGTCTGGTTTTAGTTTGTTGTTTTGGTTTGGTTTTTTTCAAGTCTGTGATTAGCATTAAACAGGAAATCATGTTTTCTGCATGCCTGTAAATATTCACATATCCCACTTCCCTCAGCTGGTCTTTTGTCCCCTGATTGAGATGTGTGGATGTTCACCTGGAGAGCAAATGCCTGACTGTCATTACTGATGTCTGAATGCCAGCTCCAGAGCAAGGAGAAGCCAAGGCTCTCAAAATAAGCAGCAGTCAGGGGAAGTTTCAGCAAGCACCCCAAAACTGTACATCTGCCTCTTGATGACAAGGCTGTTCCCTTCCAGAAGGCACCAACTGAAGAGGTAGATCAATGTTAGGCTCAAGATCCATCTTTGAACTTTTTCCAGACACCACTTGTTAGTTTTATTGGCACTGACAGAAACTAAAAAGATAATGATAACAAGAAAAAGATACTACGAACAGCAATCAATGCATTCTATAGAAATACTATTCCTATTTATTTGTCAGTCCCACCCAGAACCAGTTCTACTGCCTTATTTTTCCAAGTATCACTCAACATCATACATGGTTGGAAATCCCTGGGGCAATCAGATTGTTGGATGCCCTGTCCTCATGATCCCCAGACAATAAGGAATTGCAGGCTGACCATTAGCTGATTATATCTTATTTGAATATGTTCAGCTTCTCAAGCTTTCCTTTGCTTCCTCAGATGGAAATAATTTAGGATTATTTGCCATAGATGTCTATAGGACTCACAGGCAGATACAGCAGCTAAAGACAGGTTGGGAAATGGGTTGTCAACAGCCATCATCTTTCTCTTTGAACTTTGCCTTCACCACAGTTACACAGTGCTGCATGTTGGCTGTGCCACTTGCCTAGCAGATGTCTTTGATGGTAGTAATCCTCTGTGCTTTGCTTTTATTCAGAACAAATGTTGAAAACTATCAAACAGCTTTGTTTCAAAATGCAAGAGTCTGTCTCACTTGTGCATTACTAAAGCACATATCTAGAGTGGCAAAAACATAGTTTGCACACTTAAAATAAAGTGAAGGTCTTCAGATATTGCCCTGATTGATATTACAGTAGCACAAATGAATAGATGTAAATATTTAAGTTAGCTTCTGTACAGAAATGATCCTACAGAAAGAAAGAAGAAATCTCAAGCTCCTAGCATATCAGAACAGAGACATTTTATATGCCCACTGAATTAGTTAGTGAGACCACCATAGAGCAAGAAGTGTCATTAGCATGAGAAAACTTACCTTGTATGGCATAAGAACTACCTATAAGATCTGAGACAGTCCCATCAAGCACAGAAAATGCACCCAAGATCCCCGTTTTTCAGCTCACTGTTTTTCTCAACTAGAAAATCCACATTTGTCAAATCCCTTTCCATTTGCAGCATGAATTGTTGCCCTTATAGTATTCTGTAGATCTGTAATTTTTCAAAAGCAATTCACTGTGAACTCTTTTTTTTTCAAGAGAAAAATTGAGAGCAAATCAAGAGAAAAGGGCAGGCTGAGGATGCCACACTGCCCTTTGCACTGGGACATTCTCTCACCACACTAGTTGGAACAAGCAATGTAAGCAGTAATGGCTTTTGCAATCATGATGCCCCCTGTTGCATTGTAGTTTGGCCTTTCTCTAACAGAGTCATTTAGTGTCCTGTGAGTTAGTTAACCCTCAGGAAAAATCAGCCCAATGATACATATTTTTTGGTAACTCAGAAAAACTATCAGGTGTAATTTATGTTTATCAGACTCTTAGAGACATTTACAAGAACATGCTTAAGAAATTACTGTCCTTGAATGACCAAAACTGTGTTTTCAGTATATGGTCATATGATACGTGAAAACACTTTCAATTATGTAATTCATCACAGTTTTTAGGACCTTTGAGAATTCTCTGTCTCCAATACCAAAGAACCTGATCACTAACAATATTTATTGAAGTTAACTGCAAAATGCTTATGGGAGGTAGAGAAGGTGTTTTACTTCAGTTTGATAAACAGGCATTTGTCTTGCAGAGATACAGACATAATTCTTGCTGTGGTTTGGTGAGAAGCAGAAGGCAGAACACGGAATGGAAATTTAAGGTGGAAGTCATCTCAGCACTTCAAACATTAAATATCCAGTCTAAAATAAGCTCTGAGAAAGCAATAGACAGGTCCCACAAGCAGAGTACATCACACGCTAAGATAGATGGCTGGGGCACACCACCAGCTCAAGATGTCTCTCCCCACTGGTCCTGTCAGGACCTCAGCCAGCACAATAGGCAGCATTTTGACAGCTGAAACCTGAAGTCTTCCCTTTAGTACTGCCACTTCCAAGGTGACCATGGGAGTACCTACCCATTGGGCACTCTCCTTGTACAGCCTATGTAATTTCTCCAGGCTGTTTGTTTCCAAAAAAAAAAAAAAAAGGAAGCAGTAAACATGTCACAACTGGCCATTGTATTCCATTTTTAAATTGAAACAATTTTACTAATCAGGATACAACATACCACTTCACTGAAGAAACAAAACTTCTTAAACATAATCAACATGATTATCTATCATCTAGCGATTTACACAAATCTGTTCTGTAGTCTCCTTTGGACAGACCTACAGAGCTCACTTTGCATTTATTTTTAGGGGACAGGCTTTGCCACAGGAGAAGACCAGCGCTGAAATTGCAAGCCACACAGATCACAGAGCTCTGTTCCCACACAAAGAAGTCTCTATAGTGAAGTCAAAATATTGTTGATTCAGTAGTATTAGCCTTTCTCTATCTCATGCCCTGAGTCCTGACGGGAGACAAGGAATCATGCTGTTCTGCTTGCTCATGCAGAGGAAACTAAAATCTCTTTTGAAATAATAAATGCAGCATGAAAGACCTATTGCCAGTCTAGTCATTCCACAGATCTTGATCTTAAGCAGGAAAATGCCTGTGCTGCTCAGTGACAAAACCCAACACTGATGCCAAGTACAGCTCAGAAATAGAAATGCTTTATTACACCTTGTTTTCCCTTCCATTCCAAAACCTTGGCTCCAAAAACTGGTTCATATATGCATTAGTAAGAAGTGACATATAACAGGAATGAATCTGCAGAATGGGACAGCTGATGTTAAGGATGTGCAGGACACACTATCCCTATTTCAGGGAGCAGCACCGCAGATAGATCTCGTCTCATCCCATGGATTGAATGTTCACAACTGGCTGGAACACACTAAAGGCTCTCTTGAAGCTCATTATTTTGTTTAGCTCAACCAAAAGCAGTCCAGCTTGCTCAGAGACTGCACCATGACCCAGAGCAAGGTACAGAGGGATAAATGGTCTGCACTAAAGCACTGATTTAGATTCATCAGGCATGGTTTTCAAGAACTTGCTGACAAACAAAAACTGCATGACTGGGTAGCTGACCCTCTGGAGCTCAGTCTACACTACTGAAATTAGCTTGTCAAAGCTACCTAACAAGCAGGCAGCTCATACCCAAAAAAGGAACTATTTTATAGGCAGCACTATACCATATTTCTAAGCACCACCCTTTATAATGACATCTTTTACCAGAATAAACTGCCCACAAGATTGCATTTCCACACACCATGTTAATATAGCTACTTTAGCAAGAATTTTTCATTTAGACATATCATGAACTCTGTGAAGTCTACACCATTCTGAACCAAGAAAAAAAAATCCAGGAAGGAATCAAGGCTCCTAAACCTTCCCCTGGTGAACCACAACACATTTGATAAGTACATTTCATTCCAGCAAAACATATTTGACCTCACACACTGAATGCCTGCTCCATGCCAGTCTTATCTGCACTAATCGGGTATTTGAGTAAGCTAGAATCTGCTTCATGTAATGCTTAAATAATCATGGAAAGAATGTGGCCCAACTCTGAGAAACCTTTAATCCCCTCTTTCCCTTCCCAAAATGCAGGTGCACAAAACAACAGGTTGTCAAACTTTTAACATATCATTCCTTTGACCTTTTGTGCTCTTTAGTTCCTGTTGGTATATAATCAAATCCCTGCGTCACATTATTCATTAATTACCTTCATGTTCTTCATAGAATTACCTGAGAAGTAAGTAAATCTGTTTTGATACCTGAGGTCTGGGTGCAATAACGGATATGTGTACTTGAAAGCAAAGCTCTGAAAGGCCTCTAACAGGGCTCCTGGCTCTTGGGGTGAAACCCAAGGCTTGAAAAGGACAGTTATAAGCTGACATGATACCTTCAGCAGTAGACATCTGAATCTTGCCATTAAGAGACACTAGGTACAATGGAAGGTCTGAGGCAAGATTGAAGAAGTATACCTTCATATATATTTTCATATCCATACACTCCTACAGACACACACACATATATATATCTGTATGCATACAGTCTGGATCCACACACAGTGTGGATCACTAGACAGAAAGCTGCAGTCAGTTTTTGCAAGGATAGACAGAGTCCCTTCTTTGCAATAAAGCAGAGTTGAAAGTACCAGGGTGGCAATGCAGAAAGTAAGAAACTAATACCACTTCCTTCTTCAGTGGTTGAAAACATCATCTCCTGGTACCTTCTTCTATGTCCCCTATCAAGAAGGGTAATCTGGATGTGGTCGGTGTCCATGCCTCTTCTTGATATGGTCACATTAAATAGCAAAGTTCTTTAGACTCTGGGCAAAATCAGAGAGCATGTGCATTTCAGAAAATGTGGTAGTCAGGGCATTTACCTGCTAAACAGAAGACTCAGGCTCTCGTATTAATATTCAAGATCTTTTCTGGGGCTTTATCCAAGTGAGTAACTGGTCCAGCTGGATAACCAGTATCCCATGTGCCTTGCCCTCCAGAAGATACCATCATTACAGAGGAAGACTAATCCCTGTTTCCAATCCTCCTAGCTCACCAAGCTTACATTTTTGCCTCTGCAAGTTCTGTCACAGTGTCCTTGCCCGTGACTTGCAGACCCACATGGTGCTCTGCTGGAGTTTAGATAGAGCCAGACTTCCTGAATGGGAGCGCTGGTGGCTCTGGTCTCCTGAGAGACTGTGTCAGCAATCACTGCGCAGAGGAAGATCTCTTAATCAGCTGTATGTTTGAATGTTTATTGTGAAGTTTTCTGGGAGAAATAAACAGCTGGATGTTCAGTTCAGACTAAGTGCTAACATTTAGCCTTTCACTGGAGCATAACTTTGGGCACTTGAGAACATTTTATCACTAAAACTCAGGTCTTTCAGCTGCTTCAGCAAGCTAGGCACCATGGGGAGGAAAAGAAGTACTCTCTTGTACCAAATTATATGTAGCCTGCATCCAAAGCTCTTAAATACTGTTTTGTTCCCAAAGTCCTTGAAAGTGAAACTGGGCAGGGAGCAAGCAACATGAGACTTTTAGAAACACCATTCAGGAACTTTGCAAGCCTTGAACTTGTTTTACACAATGATGTCCTGCTCAAGACCCAGCCTAAATTCTGATGAGAGAAATCCTCAACAGAAAGGCCAATAAAAATTTATTTAGGCTTTGATAGTCAGCCTTCTGGAATATGTGGGCTCAGCTCACACGGGATCCTGGTGTTTCCAATCTAGCGACACATAAGCACATCTGGATATGGACACAACAGAGCTCTAGTTGCTGCATGAAAGCTGGCTGGTTGGCCACTTGGACAGAATAAAAGTGTGATTTTGGCAATGCAATAAAATGCTTTACATCTGAACCTGTGTGTAATGCAATAGAGGTGATTCTTTGCTTGCTGCCCTACCTTCACCACATTTCTGCTTTCTCCAAATGGCTCTGCTTTTGGCACTGAGTCCACTTCCTCTTCTGGCTGTCACTTCCACAGTTGAACTACACTCAGGAGGTCAGGCTAGACTGCCAGACTCTCTGGCAGTGATGCACCTTGGAGAGCTGTTACAACCCAGTTCAGAAGCTTTAAGCTTTATCAGTTGTTCACTTTAATTTCAGACTTCAAGAGATTTTGCCTACACAAACTCTTGTAAAGCCTTTTCATTCTTTGATAACTTGAGTTCATGTCCATACAAAAACTATACATTTTTCTCTAAGAGATTTTGTTTAATTTGGTGAGAATAGAGGTGTTTTGGCAAAAAGGGGGTTACAAAATTAACATGCAACTTCACAAAAGCATTACAACAGTTTACCAAGACTAGCAAGCATTGCTACAACATTGAGAACCTTTGTTACACCCAGAAAAGACAAACTCCATGCAGCTTAAGTGAGGTACTCATGACTTAAGTGAAATACAGAAAATAGGTGTTTTGGTTACCCACAAGAGGAAGAAAAGAATAAAGGCAGAAAGATTAAGAGAAAAAAGAATAAAAAAGGAAAAGAGATGGGAGAACAATATAATTACCACTTAGAAGGTCACATGTTGAGGGCTTCGAGAAGAGGAGACCAGGGCAAGATGGAGACGTCATGCGTGCATCTTTATCTACTGTGGCCACTCCCTCTAGGTGGGACATACACACCCACAAAGTGCTTCTGACCCAATAATCACTGATCTGGTGTGTAATAAGAGCTGAATCTGGCCCTTTATCTGTTGGGGAGAATGGGGTGCTCTTCAAAATGCATTTTCAGACAGAGAATCCCCTCACAGCTTATGAATAGTTGCACTTAATAACACACCACAGGGCAACTCAACGATAAACTTAATAAATTTCTCAGGGGCCAGAAGTCCGGTGATACTGAGCATGTGCAAAATTTTACTTGAAATCTTTCATCTTTGTACAATGCTGATGAACACATGAACAGTTTCCCAAATTTGTCACCCCATTGATCTCAGAGCTACACTTGAGTCTGCCAGAGATATCACCTAGAATGGCTTCACTTAGGGTTTTTGCTGTAGTCTGTTACTGACTGACCAGTTTGGAGAATTGGGATTTATAACTGGAAGGCTCAAGGCCTGAACTGGCAGCACACACTTGACTTCATCTCCAGGCACTGCTTGGAGCGAATCTAATTCCTACCTGTTTTATGAGAAAAAATGGACTTTGCATTTTGTTCCAGCCCTTTAAAGGTGGGATAGGGAAAAAGAGGGTGCTTTAGACCATGGCACTATCCTTTTTCCTCCCTTGAAACCATGGGCAGCTTGAAGCATGGTGGGAATCACAGCTCGTTCTACAGGACCATAAATATCATTTCTGGGACATCAGTGATAATTGGGCAGCAGATGCCACTTAGACGTGGTAGTTTCCATAGTCCTCTGCAAACAAGGAACAATATAATTACAGCTGTCTTCTGTAAAGTCCTTTGCAAAAAAAAATTATGTAAGAGAGACAGATTAATATGAAAGTATCCTTAAAAAACCCTCTGATATGGCCAGTGGGTGACAGCTTGGTTTATGTATATCACATAGATGCACTCTTTAAAAAGGTGAGTGAAATGCATTTAAGCATGTAGGTGGAATAAACTAGTTTTAAAATATCTGATATTTCTCATTCTGCTAATATTTTATGCAAAACAAAATAATTTTAAATTAGTTTTTGATGAAAGAATAAGGTTATTGATAAAGCTTAGAACCAAATGGTGAGTTATAACAATCCACTGAATGAAGAAATCCTTTCAGTACAGTTCATTAATTGAGCAGTTATAGAAAAAACACTTGCCTTGAGTCTGTGAAAGTTGTCTTCATTGAAATATTAAAGCTCCTGAACTAGTTTGATCCTGTAATGAAAGAGCAAAGAGACAGAAGAGGTACAAATAAAAGCTGATTTCTCTCTTCACATTTTCCCTTTTCCTGAAGAGGATAACAAGTTGCCCGGATTTCCCTAAATGTGACATTGGTCGTTAACATGCCAGGAAACTTTGAACTGAAAATGACAGCACCGTTTCTTAGAAACACCCCTGTCCATCTTGAACAGAGAAAGAATTTGCATTACCAGAGGACACGAACTGTACTCTAATATTTGTCTGAATGCCTGGGAAGACAAGCTGGTCTCTCCTAACTTTAGATACCCGAGCAACAAAGATCAGTGTCTCACCTAGCTGAGAGGTCCTTTGGTAAGGAGGGAGATAGATTTGTTTAAAGCATGATTTAGGAGCTGCTTCAGGATGAGATGAAGAGCATCTTAGAAGGTCTAGTTACTTTTGATTGTCCATAGAGAACTTCTAGATGGTAAATGCAAACACACTTTCCACACTGCAAGTGTCCACAGCTGGTTGCTGATGTCTGCAGTAGGGGAATTGGGGCATGAAACCCTGGGAAAAGCTGAAAAAAACCCAAATTACTCTATAGTCTTATCAGCCCAGAAATTGATAATAAACAACAGTTACTAGACCTCTCCTTCTGCCATATCCTGCTTTGTATTTCAAAGCCCATACCCTGTGACATAAGCATAGGTGACTGATTGTCATATTTTTGTGTAGTCCACAGATTGCAAAGGTAGAAGTGCATATATATACATTTGATTAAAGCCTACATTCAACTTATTTCAATATTCTCATGGCAGTTTAATTACAAATAATGACTACTGAATCTGAAGTTTCTGTAAAACAAGGGTTGGGAAACAAGATACTGTTTACATATTGTAAAGGGCTTTTCTCTAATCTCTATTTATCTTTTCCCATGTAATTTCTATCATCTTTCTTAGTAAAGTTAATCTAAATAACTGTAAAACCAGATTAAACCTCTTATATGGACCCTGTTATTCAGAAAGAAACAAGGTTAAATTCAATTTAATTTCAGTCACTTCTAAAAGTCCAAAGGGAAGCAAATTATAGTGACTGAAAGTATCATTTTGCATAATAGTTTCCACTGGCATAGGGGATTAATGTAACTTCAATAATCAATTTCAAAATCACTATGTTTAATTCAGATCATTTTCCCTCAGCAGCAAATGTAGACAGGCTCTAAGTGGTAGTTATTTGCTACAGTGCATAAGCCCTTACAAATGGATTAAGAATACTCTTCAAAAAATAAAAAAGAGCCAACTTACCGGAAAACCACAAGATGAAGTCTAGTAGTTCTCAATCAGCCATTAATGATGGCCAATAGTATCAGGTACCCCGTGGCTCACCAGCAATCTGCTGACCCAATGCGCTGTCAAGAGATAACAGTGGTGGGAACCAGAATTTTTAAAGCAGCATGATCACAGCAAATTTGAATGACCTGATTTTGTAGGGCTTGAAAAGGCCAGTTTTCTGAGCTCCACTCCAAACATCCTATCTTGTAGGTCAAAGATTAGACTTTGATGCAAGCTTAGGTTTTAGAACAGCTTTCATGTTCCAAAACTGTTGTCACAGACATGGAATTGAACTGTTACTTTGGCAGGATATCATTCTTTTCACTAGCACTGTAACATATGGGGGTGGAGGAGGAGGAAAGATGGGAGGGAAAGGTGGTTGTTTTGTATCCCTTCTCAGCTCTCTTTCACTTTTTTAACACATTCATCCATTGCAATCCCTCATTGAACAAACTTGGCAAGCACAGGGGCCAGATGTCAAAGCCTGGCTTTGACTGTAACTCTCCAATGCTGGCATTTGGCTGTGCCCTTTCCTTATTCATGGGAACTCTATTACTCATTTTTAAAATAGTAAAGCTGTTGAGATCGCACCTTTATCTCTCTGCTTTCAAATCAATTAATTACAAAACAGCCATTTTCTAGCCACAGAAGATTCCAAGAAGTGGCCAAGAATCTGTAACTCCTTTTTTTTTTATTACTAAAATAGATCAAACATTATATGGTTAATTGGTTTCTTCCTTAGTAATCGAAAATCACTAATCCTGTTATTGAATCCAAATACCTCTATCTGTAAGGTATTTGGAGTGCTCACCCTGGGCTGCTTTCATGTTTGTAAATCTATTGTGGATGCCTGTAAACAGTAAGGAAATGTCACAGTGACTCGTGCATGAATAGGGTCAGGCTCAGAGATGGCTATATATCAAAGCTAATTATAAACCAAATCTTGGAGGATCTGAAAGCATTTCTCTGAAGTGCTGCTCAATCTGACAGCTGCAGACATGCACCAGCAATTGCCACCTTCTGTGGGGAGTCTCAGTTTTCTTACACAAACGCTTCAGCATGAAGAGGGGCAGCTGAGTTGGGCTCATAATAAAAGGGCTTGAAGTTGGATTCTTTTTACAGAAAGAGCAATCTCTGCATTTGAGATTTATGAAGCTATACAATGCAGTCCAGTGATGGGGGAGGGATGTGTGAGATGTGTCATCATTTCGGCTCATATAAAAGCAAAATGAAAGGTATTAGTTGGAGAAAAAAATGCCATTATTGTCAAGAAGAATGAAGATTTCAAGGGGGGGAAAAGCAACTAGAAGAAAATGCATTAAAGTATTGTTTTTAAATATTAATTTCTAAGAACTAAAGCTACTGTTCTTTTTTTATTGACTAAGATGCTTCACATTAATATTGAAAACCTCTATATGGAATTTACTACATTTTAATTATTTCTTGCTCTCCCTGGTATATTAATGTTGTGATTTTCTTTGAAAGAGTATTACCATTAGTGATTTATGCAAAATTCAACCAGTTCTGTTGGTTCAAAACTATCGGTTTGAATTAAAGCAAGCAATGAAGGAAGTATGCTGCTATCATGACAGCTGTAGATTATCATTATTTTCAGTAGTTGGTGTGATCAGTGTACTTGAAGCGTTACCATTGCTCAGTGTTCTGGAACCCTTCCTTTCCTCCAGCAGCAAATCCCTAAGGGAGAAAATCTTGGAGATTTGGCTCCGTAGCCTTAGATTTAGGACTATAATAATACCAGAAAGTAACGTGTTTCATCTGCTGCATTTTGTTTGGATTCAGCATTCAGGCCAATGCTTTTATAGTTTGTTAATGGCTGAGCTGGCCAGAGAATGTGTTTAGTAGATACAATTTTCTGATTGTGTTAAGCTCTGTATGATTCATCTTCTGGCACTCTGTCCTGCTGGATTTAATCATAAAGTATTTGTACCCACTGAAACTGCACGTATTGGGTTTGTGTGGCAAAGTTTTTCTACAGTGGTGGCTTCTGTGAAAAGACATCAGGAGATTCCCCCCTTCCAAGAAGTCCAACAGAGCCAGTGCCAGCCAGCTCCAAGACAGACCCACTGCTGGCCAAGGCCAAGCCCATCACTCATAGCAGTAGAGCTTCTGGGGCAACAGATTTTAGAAGAGGGGAAAAAACATTTGCACAACATCAGCTGGAGAGACGACAGGGTGTACATGAGAGGAACAGCCCTGCAGACGCAAAGGTCAGTGAAGAAAGAGAAGAAGGATGGGCTCCAGGCACCTGAGCAGGGATTCCCCTGCAGCCCCATGAGGTTTGATAAGGTTCTTTAAATTAATAAGGAGATTCCTCTGCCCGATTTAAGGTGCAAATGAGACAATATTCTGAAGCCAATAGTAGAGATTTTTATTTAACAGTAATAGAAACAGGAAAAAGGGCAGGGGAGGGAGAGCGGTGTGAAAAGAGAAAGAGAATGACAGAGACACAGAATAAGTAAAAAAATATCATTTCTTGGATTCCAATGGTGTCCCATTGATCCTCTTTTTGTGGTCTTCTCAGGGCTGAGAGTACCTTCACACCTGTGGATTCATTCTTCTCCTAGGATAACTGGACAATACTATCGTTTATCTCAAGTTCCCATCACAGTCCAAATGAGTAGGCATATTCAGGAAGGGATGAGCTTCGATAAGCAGTTTTGTCTTTGCAGTTTGCTACAGTGCACAGAAGTCCTTCAGTGATTTTATCAGTATTCAAGCCATAAACCATTTCAGTCTGCCACACCATGGTGCAGACCATGGTAAAGCAGTCTGTCCCTCTGCTGCCCATGGAGGCCCACAGTAGAGCAGATATCCACCTACAGCCCTTGGAGGACCCTACCCTAGAGCAAGCGGCCTCAAAGGAGGCTGTGACCCCATGGGAAGACTATGATGGAGCAGACTCCTATCAGGACCTGTGGATCCATGGAGAGAGGAATCCACACTGGAGCAGATTTGCTGGCAGGACTTGTGACCCCATGGGAACCCACGATGAAGCAGTCTGTTCCTTAGGAACTGCACCCCATGGAAGGGATCCATGCTGGAGAACTTTGTGAAGCACCACAGCCTGCAGGAAGGACTCATGCTGTAGACATTCATGGAAGACTGTCTCCTGTGGGAGAGAACCACGATGGAGCTGGTAGTGTGAGGAGTCCTGCCCCTGAGGAGGAAGGAATGGCAGAGACAATGTGTAATGCACTAGCCACAGACGTCCTTCTCAGTCCCTCTGTGTTGCTGAGAGGGGAGGGGAGAATTCAAGGGTGAAGTTAAGCCCAGGAAGAAGGAAGGGGTTGAGGGAAGGTTCTTTTAAGATTTTTATTTTTATTTTCTCATTATCCTACTCTGAATTGATTGGTAACAAGTAATTTCCCCAAGTCATGCCTGTTTTGCCCGTGACAGTAACTGGCAAGTAATCTCTCCCTGCCCTTGTCTCAACTCACAAGCTTTCTGTTTTATTTTCTCTCCCCTGCCCAGCTAAGAGAGGGGTGACAGAATGACTTTGGTGGGCACCTGACATCTAGTCAGGATCAACTCACCATACCAAGTTACTATAACTGTTTAATAGACTAGTTTATCTCAATGACTTAAGATATCTGGGGTATTAAGCTGGCATAACTCAATATTTGCTCTAACTTGTCTGGGATCCTGTGGCTACACATTATATTGGCTGTTTGATGCCCAGAACTGAAATTTATTCAGGAGAGAGGCAGAGGTTCAGAGGCAGCAAGTAAGAAAAAAAAAAAGGTGAATCTTTCATATGGCAGACCTGTTGACAATGTTAAGCAGAGATTTTTCATTTGTAAAAAAACTATTTCTCTCTTCTCTTCCTTGCTGTGGTCAAGTCCCAGTGGAAGCCACATGAACATTGTAGAATAAAGACAACATCAGAGCTGTGATGCCAAGGGACAAAGTGAGGAATTTTGTTTTATTCTGTTTTTTTCTTTATTCCCAGTGTGAATAAATAAGAGACATACTGAAATACCCTACAGCAAATCTCACTCTATGTTTCCTCCACAGGAAAGGTGGTAAGAAAAGGATAATGAGACTACATTTACTGTCAGTGATGACCCACCCCATTGGAAATGAGCCTTCTCCTCAGTCCTGTTTTCACTCCACACTATAGCTAGTGAGGCACCCAGGTGTAAAAATGCCAATCAAAAATATGAGTTAAAAATCCAGGTTCCTGCATGATATCTAGGAAATTTAATCAGCTTAAAAATGGAGTCACAGAAGTCAGCACACTGTATGAAGCACATCTATTTAAACCAGAAGGAAACACAGAAACAGAGTGCCTGAAATCTTGTCCTTCTGTTGTCTTTGAGGTACATACTTGCATTTTTAACTTAGTTAAGAATTGATTTTACAGTCTAAAACCATCATGAAAACTGTGCTTTCTCTTAAAATAAGACTGCTGAATCATTTAAGCCATATGACTGACTTGATATATAAGACAAGGCAGCATTGTTCACTTCTTGTATGGAATTGAATGAAATAGATTCTGCTCAGCAACAGAAAGGACTAGGTCCTTGGCAATCCCAGAATATTCAGACTCGCCGTTCCAGGAAAGAACCCAAAACTGGGGATAGCACCACCTTTTATGCCAAGTTCTGAACCCAGGGAAATAATGAGGAGAAACAATGCATTTTTTCATCCAGCCTTCTGGAGCCTCAGGTAGGGTTAAGACCCTCCACTGTGAGAGGGGATATAACAGAGTTCTCTCAAGGCAAAGAGTGACTTGGGCCCAGGTATCTAGCTCCATGGGTGGGTATCAGAATCTGAATTGTTGTATAAAAGGCATTGGATTGTCTGCTTGGGCATCTGTTACCCACTTGAATGAGTTTTCGTTCTTCAGAAGAATAGTTATAGTATCATATGTCCAGTAATATATTATGCAGACAGAGAGAGTAAAGGTGTTTTCCTGCAGCATTTGCTCTAGTTTCTGGCATCTGGAGATGGATAAGTGGTTTGACTCTGGCATTCATAGTGTTTCTTGCTGGCTAGCTCAAGACACTGCCCTGATCAGTGTGAGGTTTTGAGTCCCCAGACACCACTGGGGGTATGCACAGGGTATGTTACATAGCTTTCAGCTTCTATTCTAGGACAAAAACATCTGCTCTGTGCCTCCTCTGCTACACCCTCTCTTTTCACTAAGCATAAGTCAAATGCTTTCTTATACTACACATTGTTTACAAAAACACTTCCTCATTTTCTGTAGTGACAGTGAAATTTGATGAGGTAACCTCGAAAAAAACTATCTGAAGATATAGTACAAAAAAGGTAGGACATGCAGAAAATATGCAAAAAGACCACAGAGAGCTACTAGTTTAACCACTATTATCATTCCTGAAGTATGATGTTGGTGAAACACTGAAGAAGCCACCACAATTAACTGGAGTTAAAGTTACAGTCTTTCATGAAACCCCTCCATATGTTGTGTACACCAGGAACATATCTGCTGATAGATACTGTAGAGAAATTTTAGCTGTCCTTGAAATCATCTGTATATGCTCCACTCAAACAAGTATATGTGAAGTAATTTAAAACATTCTGCTTCTCTGCTTCATCATCATTACAGGGTTTTATGATACGGTCTCCTTGACAGAGCTGTAAGTTGCCCTCCTCTATGTACAGCAGTTACTGTGGGCAGAAACCACAAGGAAGAGCCTTGTCACTAGGCAGATTATTGTTTTCCATATACCACCCCATGGCACTGTTTCCAAACCTAGAGAGTGTGCTTACACCACCTGGAAGTGGATAGGTTGGCACTCTTGTGTTATCACTGGAAGGAAACACCAAGCATTTTTTTCCAGTTACTGTGTAGGTGATAATACCTGCCTTCTGCCAGCTGAGACCACACATATTGCAAGCAGATGAGGATTGGGTATGAAATCCAGTTGCGCTCCAATGGGACAACATATATGCACCTTCAGAGATTTGTGTTGGGCAGAATTAAAGGTTCTGCCCAAGGAAGACGAGTAAGAAAAGTCTTCTCAGGCCATATGAACTTAAAAACCCATCAAAGAAGATTGCAGATGAATGACTACTCACCAATATGCAAATTATTATTTAATCAGTTGTCAAACTGATTCATGAAATATGTCTTTGAAGTCTAATCCTGTATAAAGCATATTGTGCATTTGTGTGTGTATGTATACATACAGATGTACAAATAAAATATTTATAACTGTCATATATGTTCATGTATGGTATATGAATGAACAATTATTTATCTTCTCATTCAATTTTTCAGTATTTTAAGTTCCAAGTTATCATATTATTGCTTAAAAACACATAAGACTGCATTTCAAATACAGAGCAACAATGTTTTTCTTCATTGATGTACCATTCAAAAATGCTAAATCAAATTTTAATTTAATCTACTCTATTATTTCAGGTAAAACATACAGCCTTAGAAAAAAACATCTTCCAAGTTCCAACATTTTTGTGTTAAAGATGTGTGGTGGGCAATCAGGTGAATTGGGATATCAGTAAAAATACAGTAGTTCCTTTGCACATAGTGGAGGAAAAGTCAGTTTATTCTAACATGAGCTCAGAATAAGAATCACCAGTTAAGAAAACTGAAATTGCGTTTCAAATTACCTTTTCTCTTTTAAAGTTCCGCGGTACAGAGAAGAATATTGATCTTATTTTCAGGCTCTACTTTCAGCACTTTACAATAAACATTTTAAAACATGTTGCACTTCATATTTTTCTTTAAAAAAAGCCCAAGAGGCTGTTGATGGAATGAGTAACAATGGGATTCATTAACATTCCTAAGAGATTCCTGAAGAATCACAAGACATTCAATTCTTTCAATCTGTGTGCAGTACCTCTTTAGATGATAGCTTACTACATTATGTCAACATGTCAATGACAAAGATGAGGCTATTGCAGAAAGTGGAATTTAAGAATAATCCAAGAAGATGGAAACTATTCTAGGAAGAAAAGGCTCCCTGAGGAGCTAGCTAAAACCTGGAATGAGCATGCTCTTCACTGAGGATGTTTTCCAAATGCGGTGCAGGAGGAAGCCTTTAGGTCTAATCAGCTTCATTATGAGACACTGAGAGTGGGGCAGTACTACAGCCTCCTCTTCCAGCCTGTCAGCAGAGGGACAGCACCCATCCCTGAGGAACGCAGTGCATTTACACATCACCTCAAGACTGCAGTCATACAGATACTGCTGGCCTTTAACATGGGCCTCTGGGTTTCTCAGAAACATTTGTAGTTCCAACAGACTTCCGAGGCAACAGTGACTTACCGTACCACACTACTCCCTTCAGTCAGGTCTGATCTTAGTGCAGAACAATTTGGGAATCAGAAGAGGTCTTGGCCAAAAAATGCTATGTGTCCCAAGAGAGACCTAATAAGAAAACATGCAAATATGAAACAATCAGTAAGGATGCAGGATTTTTAGAGCAGTCCATAGCTACTTAAAAATCAGCGTGAATAAGGCTAAGGCTGAAGTAAGCTAATTGTGTTTATCTATGAACCTTGATGACTAAGAACTAACTAGACAGGATAAAGTAAAGTAGCATCTCTGCTGGCTCAGCAAAGTCTTCTTTGCTCTTCTTCTACATGTCCCACTGGTCTCTTCTCCAGCCAGGAAACCTATTTCTGGGATATATGTATTGTAGTTATATAATTTGACTCTCAAAATGATGATTTGACTCCTAAATTAGGGATTTGACTCCCCAAATTATGGATTTGACTCCCCAAATTATAGAATTATCCCCAAGAATAGGGATATTGTCAACTCCTGGGGACCCTTCACATTTCACAAAGGGTTAGCACTCCAGTTAAATTGCTGAGACATGTCTTTGCTGGCAGGTACTTGCACAAGCAAGACGTCAAACAGAATGCATTTTGGTGCATCATTGATCAGAGAATGTTTACCAAGAGTCACTCCATGGTAGGATCCATGTTCAACTACCATCTTCAAAAATTAAGTCGTCTACTTAACTAATTTGACTTCCTTGACCAGACTCCCTGAAAAGAAGTCCAGTAACCTTCCACACATACAATTGCCAAAAACTACCAAAAAATTAGGAGTACATTCCTAGCTCTTCAATTTTATGTGAGGATTGAACTTCAGCCATTCCCATTCACAGTTATTTCTCCATCTCCCCCACATTTTTGCTCACTCAATATTTTCTAGCGTAGACTCCTTTCCTAGGCTCTGTCTTTTAGAAAAAAACTCCCTCCAGCAACCACCACGAGCTCACTGAAACCAAATGGAAGCCTGAACCATTTATCAGCTTGGACACAAATAACCAAGAACACCATGGGGATAACACCTAAAAGGCAAATATACTCCTTGACAGAGCAAGTTAGATCTTGGAGAAAGTCTCATGATATCTTTCCAACACCTGAAATATAAAATGTCCCAAAATCCTCTTGCCAAGGCACTTCTGCATTTTTCAAAATTAGCTGCACTTTGACAGCTTGAACTTGTAACTCAAAGATCATTAACCTACTTCCTCTGCCTCTCTGCAAGAAATTAATAGAAAGGTGTTTTCCAGGATCTTACATATGTATGACTTTCCAGTGGCTTAAAAAGATTTACTCTATAGCACCTACTAAAATAAGGTTTCGTCCCTCAGGTGAGACTCTTCTTGCCAGATTATAGCTCAGACTGACATTTTTTTATGGTTCAAGATGTAGCCATCTCTGATAACTATGGTTTTAGTGCCAACAATAGATTGACTTTTAATGAGAATAGCATTTACCAAAGTCCCAGTAATTCACTTATCACATACTGTCATTAATGTACTAATATTTGTAAATTGCTTCTGCCTACAGCTCTGCTCACAGGGTCCTGTGAAGTCAGCATCTTTGCCTTTATGTAGGCTGTAGCACCTTGCTTGGCTAGTGAATGTAATGTGTCATTTGTTTTTACTGCCTCATTTGTACATTGTTCCCATTTCTTTCAGAAGCTATATTCTGCTTGCCATGTTCAAGCTATCCATCTTTATAAAGGGATGAGAATAATTTTAAAGGATGAGCGCCAAATTCCCGACTTTACTGAGGCTGAAATACAGGCTGCCACATTGTATTCTAAAATGGAAACAACAGAACAAATTCAAGAGCAGAAAGATTTCAAAAGAGCTGTTCGACAGATAAAACAACTTGCTATATCAGAACCACTGGAATTATTAAAGGAGTATATAGCTTCATTCCCCAATGCACAGTTATCACTACATAGTTCATGAGAACAACTGTGCAAATACAATTCCATTTTTTAAAGTACGTCAGGAAAAAGAACAGTGCAGTCTTATGAACAGTCGCAGATAAATGTGTTTGCCATGTTTGTATTGCATCAATCAGGAATGAAGCCAGACTTTTTTAGAACTGAGGCTCAAAGACAAAGCCTCGGGAAGAGGAGGAAAATACATTATTCTGCAGTTTCCACTGAACTTTCTATGCCTGTTACTGATTTTTTAGAGTTTCTTTGCAAAATTAATTTTACTAACTAAATAGCAAAAATAGTAATGCAGACATAATCGATCACAAGATGAAAATTCTATACATGTGCCAGTGATAATTGCATAAAACTTCTCAGCAAAAAACCAATTACCTATATGCTTTTTCCTCAAAGAGGAATAAGAAAAAAAATTTAAATTATCTAAGTGTGTTTTCCATACCATATTTTTTCATAGAAGTGTTGCATCCACAGCCTGGAAACAAGCAGTAGGTAGAGTTAAATTACCATTTATTTTAGATAGCCTTACCTGGCCTCAATCTAGGTTTGTAGGGGAAAAAACGGGAGGGGAAAGCACAGATATTACAGAGGAATTATAGTCATTTGCAAACAGAAAAGTGGGTCAAATCAACTGCATAAATTATTCATAATGAATTGTTCATTCAGATTTATATTGGATAGATTTGAAAACACTGAAACTGAGATCAGAGTTGCTGTAAAGTAAAATTACTTTAGTGTATTACTGAGAACAGCTATAGTATTTTACTTTATGAAATACTGTGTTGACATTTATTTATTCATTAGAGTTACCTGCATTACAGAACAATCCATCCATCGAGAAAACTCCAAGCACAAAATAACACAAAGACAATGTGCATTGCATTAATGGCAACCATTGAAGAAAAGCTAACATCAGACAAAACCTGACTAACAATATCTACTAGTACTAGAATATCACACTACAGACTTGAGCTTCCCCAACAATAGGGTGCAGGGCAGTTTGGCAGGTGCAGAAGCTGAATGCAAGATGCATCTGTCTTTAGGACTGATTCATCCTTTCTGCTGGCACAATCTGCTTTCCCCAGCATGCAAACATTTAATCCAGCCCCCCCAGGGATGTTTATGCTGATAAATAAAACAGGGTCTGTTTCAACCTCACTAACTAACTGTCTTTTATTCTCATCCACTCTAGGTGGTTCTAGCCATGGGCATGGTGGGCACAAGCCTGTTGGGTCTATCAGGCCTAGATGTCTGCTCCTGTTTTATTTAGAGGTATAGCTGTGGAATAGGTAAGGAGGTGTGCACTGGATTCCCCTCTGCACCTGCCCACCCCCAGCCTACAATGGAAACCTGTTGAGGAGGGAACCCAGGCCAAACTTTTTTGGTACCTGATCACATCAGTCTCTATAGCACAACAACTTGGGCAAGGATTGGGCACAAGACCCCTGCAGTCACACACCCTGCCATAGAAACTCATCCTCTAATAGTGTCTTTCTGGATCCCAGAAGATAAATACAAATTTTGATAAGATGTGCTTTTTATTGGAGAGATGTTTTATTTTTCCTAATTTATTTTTGGCTACTGCTTTAGTTTGATAGGCACGTTGTGGGGAATTTTCCTTCTCTTGAGACAAATTTGTCTTTGACAGAACTTCACTGATAGAAGCAGTTACATCAGGGATGAATCTGGCCAATTATCTTTTCAATTTGTGTAAACATCACTTAGCTGCTTTAGCATCGTTTGCTCAGATAATCAATACACACAGCGGACATACAGAAATGAAGGCAAATCCATTGCATAGCTCCACTGGACACAGCTGAGCATATATGCTATAACATACAACATAAATAACATATACGCTATAAAAAAGCATATATGGCAAGACCACAGAAGTGCTACAGCTTGAAAATATATAATGCGTCTCTCTCAGAAAAGGACTGTTCCTGGCTTTGATCATGTATATGCCCAACAGAACCCTTTTTAAATGATCATGACTCCCGCTCTTGTTTTTTTCAGTACTATTGGTTCAAAAGATAAATACTTTTAGTACTTAACAGTGTGCAGGATTACACAGCATTAGAAAGATGACCTTTTTATTCTTCTCCAGAAGTTACATGAAGTGCTTGTAAAACATGCTGAGCATTGCTCTCTGGGCTGCTGAATGGCAGAGAAATTATAGCAGCTGAAAGGAAAAGGTGCAGGTTAGGTAACTATTTTAAGAGAACCTTTTCCAGTCTTTTCTAGCAGTAGCTGACATTTTAAGCATTGTACATTTGGAAAAAGTGGTACATTGAATCTTCTCCACTTCATGCAACAGTTGAGGGGAGGGAGAGATTCTGCTTGAGAAACATGTTTTGTTTTGTAAATGTTAAAAACTTGCAGAACATTTTTGCATATTCTCCCTATGTACTACAGCTACCATCCAGGCTGAACTCTTCTTTAGAAAATGCTGCCTTCTCTTTTATCCGCAGCCACACATGGCTCAAGTCAGAGTGACTGCCTTCCCTGGACTTGGATGATATCTGGACCTCTCCAAAAAGGTAGCATTCTGTCCTGGGATCAGTGCTGAATACCTTAATATCTTTCTTGGTCACCTTTAAAAAAAAAAAAAAAAGCCCACTCTGTTAGAGCTGACACCTGCAGAAACACAAAAGGGTAAATGTCCATTATGTGTCTGGAAGGTCCAAACCTTATCTAGGTCACAAGAGAGAAACAAACCTGTGGCTAAAAGAATTGAAATCAGCACAGAAAAGTCCTACTTGTCTTGCCCTCTAGCATCTTCCATACTTCATCATGATGACCCAGGACATACTGGTTCTTGAGATCTCCATCTGGAGATGAATGGCTTTGTTATTTCTCTGCTGTCACATTAATTGAAGTTCAACCCATAGCAAAGCACTTTTTTGACTGATTTGGTGACTTCACTTCTCAGAATATCACCAAGAACAAGTCACTGGCTGCTAACAGCTATTCTTTGCCTAGTTTTGAAGCTTTCAGGACAGAGGTTAAAAAAAACCCCACGAATGTCAAAGGTAGACTTACAAACAGCTGAATGGTATTTTACTCATGGGAACAGTCAGGGAATAGTTGTTTGATGTGGATGTAGGCAGATGTGAACTGAATAGTCACAACTAGGTTACCCTCTCAGCAGAAAGAAAACAGAACTATCAGCATCTTACCATCCTCAGGTTCTCATCCTGAAAAACAGTTCAGGCTATCACTTCCACCTTCTGAAGCTGCTCTGGCCATGTGAGCCTCCCAAGCATTTTAACTGAAGTCCAGCAGTTTGCCATCAAAGTGGATTCAAATGTTGCATTGAACCTGGGTCTCCTCTCACCTCCCAGGATGTCCTGGTCCTTGTGGATAAAAAAAACAGGGGAGAAGGAAGGTAGCAATACTTCCTCCTGAGAGTTTTGCCTCCCCATCACCTCCCTTCATGCTTAAAATCTCACATGAATTGTCCCAAGATAACCGCATTACTAAAGGAATATAGTCCTTGAAACAGGAATCAATTACTCTTGTTAGAGTCATCATAGACTGAAATAGTAAGCCATCATCTTGTCAGAAAATGAAGATCCTCACATTCTGACCTCAGAGCAACCTTGAGGAATTCCCTGTTCTATCTTCTCAATGGTTTTTCATTATTTGTTCTCCTTTATGAATATTTCCTTGTAAAGAGCTGGTTCTCCAGGACCCCAGAGAAGACACTACAGTAACAATTTTGACAGAAAAGATGAAAGGGAAAGGAGGTCAGTGATGGGGCTTTGTGTGTGAGTCAGAGTTCACAGGACTGCTGCAGCAAGGTGGTCCATGCTATTATCTGAGTACTGTATCCCCTTGTGGAGCATATCCTTAGGGCACATGTAAACAGGTCAGTAGGTCATGGGACCAGTGAAGGATACAGCTTCCCATAATCCTTCCTCCTCTGGTACTAGCACTACAGTCACACAGGATGAGATCCTTCGTACTATGTGTCATATTCTTACTTACATTTGGAAAGTTTGTTGCACTTTTCAGCACTGTCATGACCCAGGGTCCCAATTACCATGGCTTTCAGAGTGTGTACTTCGGGGACCAACAGTCTCAGTTGACCAACAGCCTTCCCTGTTACCACAAATAAATGTTAGAAACCACAAACAGGCACACAGTCTTTGTTCAGCTGCTGCAAGTTTGCTGCAGCACACCTACATTACCACAACACAGAAGCAGCAGCCAGAAGAGCAGAGCAGGAGACTGTTGTCTGCACCAGCCCTATCCACTCCAGGGCCTTGTGAGGGAATGGCTTTTTATTCCATCACTAAATAGGATGAATAAAATGGGGGGAGAGAAAATCCCTGTTGGCTCTTCAGATGCATCACAAAATTGACTAAGGATGCTATTTTATTCTTGTCAAATTTAGTTGGCACCATAATTTTGTTTGCATTTGATTCACAGGCACAATAAAGGGGAAAATATAGCACTAGACAGAGGCAAGTGCTTTGTGACAAGATTATTAATCTCACAAAACAATGACCTGCATCAAGTGACTGGGGCAAAAAATAAAAGTCTCTTAGCAGCACTTTGGTGTCACACACTTATTACAAGCTATATCACATCATTCCATATGAGCTGTTGAAATACTTATTTGAACTATAAAATTATTTAATATTTTCAAGATAAATACTTTCTAGGTTGACGTCAAAGGTTACTTCCTAATATTTCTTTCTGTATTGCATCCAGTATTCTTAATGTAACAAATCTCTCTCAGTCAGATACAGTATCTCATGTGTTAATAAATTTAATTATTACCACTGAATGTGCATTAATTATCTATGAGTTGTATTTGAAACTCAGATGTTGTTCTTATCCAAATTACAATCTGTTGGTCACAAAAATGTGTGCAAATGTGGTCTGATTTGATTTGCTAACCCACAATTTCATTAAGAAACAGCTGAGGAAGGGAAGCTTTCTTCATTAATAAAAACAATTAGTGTGTTGCCCAGCTGTGTTATAAAACAGCCAGCTACTTTTAGGCTGGCATCCTAATAATCCAGTGCTAATTGGGATACACTAGGCAGGACATTCAGCTTTTGGTTCCCATTTATGCTGATCTCTATTCACAAGGAGATGTATTTTGAACTTTTAAAATAAAATAAAAGCATTGCTTGATCTGAAACATCAACCAGTCAAACCCTTGCTACACGGATGTTTCTGAGGACTCCAAGGAAGGTTTGCTAAGGAAGAATACAGCCTTTGTCTGTGAGTAGGGTTGTCATAAAAAATTCTTACCACAAGGGAAGGAATTGTAATTCCTGCTCCTCAATCCTGGCTCTTCAGCACAAACTTGGTGAAAAAATAAAAGTGTTTCTTAAAGCAAGGAACACTAAGCCAGGCTCAGGGACCTGGCCCTGCAGTAGCTGTGAAGTGACTGCTTGCAGGATCTCCACAGAAGCCTTAGGGCTTGCTAAGGACCTCTGTCTCTTTTCTTCCACTTTGGAGGTGGTACACTACCTACAAACAAAAAAAAATATTGATTCTGAATGCTTTCCCAAGGGTAAAATCTCCCTCTCAGTATCTGCTTTTTGTACTCCTTGAGTAAGCTTCTCACCCCAAAAATAAATAAACAAAAAACACAAATAAAAACAGCCATAAAAACTCCACACAAAACAAATAAACACCTCCCCTCACCCCCAAAAAAATCAAAATAAAAAGAAAATTAGAAGTAAACCACACACACACACATAAAACCCAAAGTTCCAGGTTATACACTTGGTCTTACCTGTTGAGAGTTACCATGGTTCCCTCCACATGTGTAGCAAAGTTGCTTCTTTTCATTCCCAGATAACTGCTCCATACAGACCATTTGGACTTGAGTCAGCTGCTACTGCGAGGCAATCAGATTCCCCAGTATCCAATCTGCAAACACAGTGCCATGATTGGCTTGGTACCCTCTGCCTAACCCCAGCTGTTAGCTCCAGTCTGCATCCTCAGAGCATATCCAGTTGACATCAGTAAAACTTGGGTCATCCCAAAATTGTACAATCAGAATGGTTTGGGTTGGAAGGGATATTAAAGATCAGCTAATTCCAACCCCATGCTATGCGCAGGGACATCTTTCTCTAGACCAGTTTGCTCAAAGCCTCATCTAACGTAGCCTTAAAAACTTCCAGGTATGAGGCAACCACAACTTTTCTGGGCAACCTCTTCCAGTGTCTCACCATTGTCACAATAAAGAATTTTTTCTTAATATCTAATCTAAACCTACCCTTTCCCAGTTCAAAGCCACCACTTGGCTTGAAACTATGACATTGTCCCATTTGCAGCCATCTCGTTTCTTTGCTTGACTCTAGCTTTCAACCTTAGTTGAATAATTAAGTCTTGCATTCATCTTTGAGAAATTAAACTATGAAGTTTTAGATTTCTGGAAGTTCTTTGGCAATTGATGGAATGGACAATTTCTAGTGAGCTGTTCAGAAATATGTCCTTGTCTGACTTCCTACTTATAGAGCCATCTGTACCCTTCTGTGATGCTCCAGCCCAACAAACAAGATCACACAGCAAGTCAGGAAAAGAGGTGCTTGCAGGTCAGGAATGTTTCCTTGCAGCAGTGCAAACACAGTACAACTTACACTAAGATAGTTAATTCAAATTGAGTGTAAAAGAGTAAAAAGAAACCTGTATGTTAACTCTTGTGTAATTTTACACCTCTAACTGGTAAATTATTGGCCATACTCTGCCAGATAGCATCCATCCTTTCATACGAGGAAAAGTATTATTTCAATTGGTAAATAAACCAATTTGAGGCAAACAAACAAAATTGCTCCTTGTTTAGAGAAATAATGTTTGGCACACAAACAAGTAAACATCCTGAAGGAAAACCATTTGTCATAACCAAATGTATCGGAATGGAAATATTATATGAAGAATGCAAATATCCTTTAAAGGTGCCTAAAATTTTAGCAAAATTAGTTTATTTGCTCAGGTACTACAGGTATAGTATGGTAGTCATCAATCTGTACAGGTAAAATGAAAGAAAAAAGAAATGTAATCAATCAAATATGAAGCTTTCCTGCAGATGGAAGGAAAATTGGCTTTTAGATGATATACAGTACAACATGACTGCATAACCATTAACTTTTTATCAGCTTGGACACATGCAAAACCCGCCAATCATGAAGAATTTTCCTGTGACTGGTGGGAATTCTTTTAAGATTTATTGTTTTGCATATGCCTGACCACAGTGTTTCAGTACGTGGGTTCTGTCTGAGATATATTTTGCTTAATGGTTACAGTTTTACACAATCTGCTCATGAAGCTGTTCAACTACACTCAACACTTGTGAATTACTACCAAGATCAGACTTAACTAGCAAAAATATTTCATTCATTGTCTTTTTTCTTTTATAAAGTATGTTATACCACAGCTGGTAAAATATATGGTTTGAAATGGAAACTCTAAAAGGCTATCTCTGACCTCCATAGATTTAGGTCAGATCTAGCTATGAAGGTTAGCAACTCCATCTCCAAAAAAAAATTTGGGCCTATCAAAGACTGAACTAAAGGTATCAAGGCTTCTATTTCAAAACCCTCACATGGCAAATTGGATTGCAGTTGCAGAAACACACTTCAAAAGGCAAACAGGGTGGGGGAAAACTGGTGTGATCTGGTACAGTGAAAAACCCTTTCATTACAATACAGTTTCCTCAACATAATTACCCAGGCACAACCTTTGCATATAATGAAAGCTTTTCCTTGTTATAAATGCCACAAACCATTACTGAGCCACCCAAACAGCCCTGTTGAGTTCATAAGCTATTGTTTTGTACGGCATGATATGGCTAATTCCTTTTGGAGCTATAGCTGAGAAAGCCTGATTCCTTCTCCCACTCAAAGTACAGGTATGAAGGAGGTACCTGGGACAATGTCCTCCTCTGCTCTTTCAACTCAGTTACTGTGTCTAGGGACATGTCCTTCACTCCTCACAAATTCCTGGCCTTTGTCATTACTAACTGCAAATGCCAAATAGTGCTATTTGATGGTCCATTTTGTCTTCACTGCAAAGTGCAACAGACATGGACAATACCTACAGCTGTGCCAGGCAAGGGCTTCTCAGAAGGGCTCTTATGACATGGGGATGTGAAACTATCCTCACAGCACAGTAGAGGAAGCCTTCCCATGCTAACAGCAGAAACTGGTCTTACCTGATGGCTCTGGTCTGATCTCTTGGTGTGCAGGGTTGTGCTAAAAGAAACCAAAACTCATTTAGGGGAATTTCTTATTAAAACCACAGCCAAACCTCAAATGGTCTATAAATTGCTTAAAATACAGCAGGTGCAGTAGTATAGATGCAGTGCAACTCAGTGGGCTCAGCACAAAGAGGGATGCAGTCTCCCTATGTTTTCATGGTGACAGGATACTGGGAGCTGGGTGGTGGAGCAACTGACCACCAGTGACTCCTCCCAGGGCAGGCTGATAGTGGAGGTATAGTGTGCCCCTGTAATGCTATATTTTCTGCCCAATCATTAGGCAAAAATAGTTTTTTACAGCATGATTATACATTGCCTAGACTGATGGAGTCTTGATCTCAGCCAGGGGCTCCAAACTCAGCCACAGTTCTAGTATAATAAATGACTTGACAACAGGTTTTGTGTGCTTCTGATAGCTGCCTCTTAGGAAAACAAGCCTGGGAAATGCCTGTGCAACTCAGAGAGTGACTGGAGGTTTTATTTCTCTTAGTAAGTAGAAGAAAAAGAAACCCTGTTGCACTATTCAATGTTTTCTGGAATGTGTTAAGAGTTAGTGCACAGGATAGCATAATAACATGCCAGCAAAATTAAAGCAAAGATCACAGCTGGAAAAAGCAGGCATTTGTTCACATTCAGGAGGCACTTACTGTAGTACAAAAAAATGACAGTTTTATGGTCTTTACGTAACAGGTTAACTAATGTACTTTACCTTCAATTTCAATAAGTTCAATAGTAAAAGACGAGAATCATGAGGATCTACCTATTTTGTAGCTGAAGGGCATCAATCATATAAAATTTTGAAAATTTCTTTTCTTTCAAAGAAATTGGAGCTCAAGCCACTGCAATAAGAAGCTGGCATCTCCTCACTGAGACACTGTTATAATTTTGTTATACAGCAATGTGTGTTACAAAATGAAATGCTAAAATTACACAGACCAGTAGATAAAGCATTTGCTGAAAATCTATCTGGCGAAAAGGGCATGATTTGTTTAAAACACTGCCTGAACAGATGTAATAAACACAAAATAATGTATCTTCAGCCCACCTTCAATGCTCTGCTTCAGTTTAATTAATTTTCTTCACCTTCTCATGTAAAACTTAGTGTCTGTGAAAATACTAGCAGCCTTAGAGAATTAAATTGTCTACCTGCTGCGGTACAGTGGACTGAAGAGATCAGATCTTCATTCTCTGTATGCTGCCCTACCGCTGTGATTCAGAAAAAGGCAGAGTATCACTCATAGTACCTTGGGCTGGGAGGAGTGTCTCGAGAATAGGTAGCATAGCACAGCAGAGCATAGATAGCATAGGGTAGCAGGGAGCATAATGTAGCATAAAAGCATGGCATAGAACAAGGGTAAGGCAGGAAGCCCCAGACAAATGTGACAATCATTTTTTTCTGCCATGCTGTGTAAATTGGGACAACCACAGACCTGTCCTTTCTATAAAAACAACTTCAGTTTTATCAGCACAGCTGATACCAGCCCAGGCTTGCAGGCATCTACAACTTAATACTGAGTTTCACTGTCAAAACTGAAGACTCTAAGTCTCAGCTTAAGTTTCCAGCATTCTCAGCTCTGGCAGCAATGTATTTCCCTGGGCTGATGTCTGGGTGGACATCCCACTGATGCATTAAGACTCTTAAGATCTGTAACATATAGATTTTTAATATAGCTGTATAGTTTCTCACACTTTAAAATAGTAGTTAACTGGTACTAAACCTCTTTCTCATGCTTTATATCAAATTCTCAAAATTCTTCTTTGTATAATGTTCTTTTCAGGGAAAAAGATTTTAACAAGGACATCTTGTTTGGGACATAGAAGGATATAATAAGATATCACTGTCATCAAAGCAGAAGGCCAGAAACCCTTGGAGAGGCTCCAAAGAAGGCATGTGATGTGAAGATGGTGATGGTGAAGAATTAAGAGGTCTTGAAACCTCTGACTCAGATCCAGAAAGGTGTGCAAAGGGGCAGACCTGAGGGAGGTTCTAGGGGTGGACAATTCTTGGGTTAGATGTATCCATTAGATATGATATTAATTAGTGTTATAAATTTGTAGGAGCCTTATACAGTATAGTGCACTTATGTATTCAGTGTACCCTTAAATTAAGGGACCTTTTCTCTATATTATCTATACTAATATTATCTGGAAAGTTCCTTTCTTCCATTTTTTTTTCTTTCCATCACTACCAGGGCAAGTCCACCCTCGCATATGACTTAGGAAATAAAAATGGATTTCTCCACACTTCATTCCCTCCTTGAATAACATGAAAATCCTAGAACTTGACAGGCATAAGCAGCCATGCCTAGTGAAGGCGGTTGTATGCCAAGTGCTGATTTCCCTTTTTATTTTGTTCTGACATAGCAGTGCCAGGTCCAATACTGACAAAGGTCTTTCTGCAGAGGGTTTGAGTCAAAATGAGATCTGTGCTATTTGGAGCTACCTCAAGACTTATCTGAAAAGCTCACATCCTCATAAGAGATAGATCAAAATAGGTTTACCACCACTTGTTAACAGTAATGTCTATTAGCAGCACTCTTGCTCCTTTTACAACAGGCACTACGTGATCTACTCTCTCCCTTCCCCAAACTCTCAAGTTTCACAAATGAGTCCTGCCCTTATGCAGCAGGTGGGAAAATACAGCAGCTGTATGAGGAAGAGGCCCAAATCACAGCCTGAGTGACTTCATATGTTTATGAAGATCTTCATTGGAAAAGTGCACAGCATTTATCTTACTTATCTTAGAAGTCTGCCAACCATTTCACACATTGCTGAATTTAACAGGACCATGGCAGGATGCAATTGAGATGTGCTGCCCCTACACATGCCAACAGCCTGACGTTTACTGGAAAGAAGGAATAGATAAGGAAGGACACTTCATCTTCTCATGAGTTCAAATCTAGATCTGCAAAAGAGAGAAGTCTGGCAATACATGCTAGATAACAAGCAGAAGGTCTGACAGGTGCACAGCTTCTGAGACAGCAAACACAGGCAGTACAATCCTTATGGAGAAAAGTATAATTAATTTAGGAAACTGCACACAAAAGGTACATGGGAAACATACGCTTTTAAAAAACCCTCCAGCCAAAGAACACCTCAGGCTGCCTGCAGATTTGTGGTTTTCTCAGCACAGACAGGTTTTTTTCCTCCCACATACAGTAATAATTTTCTTCTTTGCTTTAAAGTTTGCAGTGTAGAGGAATATGCACCCCTGGTTTAAGCAAGCCCCGGTATGACACATCTCTGAAGAAGTACGCTGAAACATATGCCCTGCTCTTACACCCCCCTCTGGACACATGCTACTAGCTACTTCTAGACATAAGATGCTGGGCTACACAAACCTTGCAGTAGCTGTCCTGATCTTAGGATGAATTTCAGCTCATTGCAATGCCAGGTAGTTGTAAGATTTCCACTATCCCAACTGGTCTCCAGATTGGTAGTCACCCTCTAAAACTCTCTTCACAGATGTTCAGCATCTGCTGCTCAAGCAACATCCACTTGCACATGACTGACACTCACCTGGGCCAACCTGTGGCCCTGGTAGGCACTTTCTGCTCAGGCTCAGCCACAGGACCTGGCTGGAGCTGCAATCCCTGCCACTTTGCAGTCCTGCTTGTGCCAAGAGGGCCCAGAGCAGTGCCTTTCTTTAATTCTATTGAGACTTTTGCTGAAGCATGATCAAGAGTACTTACTCCATTATTATTTATTGATCTCTTTCTTCCTTTTATATTAAGATAAAAGTGATGGCAATGTAAGTATAAACTACTACTTTCCATCATTTGTATATCTCAAGAAATTTAGTATCTTCCAGGAATTTCACTGCTATGATGTATGGTCAACAGTCACAAAAAAAGCCCAGGTATCCCTCTCTCACACATGTTTAGGAAAGTTTCTTAGAGGACACAAGAATATTTTCCTCTAAATGTCCATCTTCATAAAAGTATTTCCTCCCTCTGTTGCTAGTTATTTTTAAAATATTGATTTCCATATTTCTATTAGCAAGAAGGAGGGAAGGGAATAAAATCAGGATCATTAGAGATAAGACTCAAGGTAACACACCTCTGTATGAGGAACGGTGTGCTAGTGAAGTTCTTTGGCCTTTTGTCTCAGTGGAGGTAGGGCATGGACATCCATATGTCAGCAATGATGCAAGGGTTATTGACACGTTAGAAGCTGCAGAAGTACTCAAGAATGGTAGTACAGGAATTAGAGCTTTTCCCTCCAAAAAGATGGTGGGGTCAATAGCCCAGCTGAGGTGTATCTACACCAGTGCCCACAGCAAGGGCAACAAACAGGGAGAACTGCAAGACATGGTGCAGCAGGAAAACTATGGCATAGTTGCTGTCACTGGCACATGGTGGGATGATTCACACAAGGTGCAATAAACTCTTCAGAAGAGACAGGTAAGGAAGGAGAAGCAGTGAGGTGGCTCTGTAGGTCGGGGAGTGTTTCGATTGTCTAGAGCTTGATAATGGTGACAATTGGGTTGAGTGTATGTAGGTAAGAATCAGGGGTAGGCGAACAAGGCAGATATCTTGGTGGGAATTTTTTATATAACACCCAACCAGGATGAAAAAACAGACAAAATCAGGAGAAATCTTATTTCTCTCTACAGCTACCTGAAAGTAGGTTGTAGTGAGGTGGGCTTTGGTCTCTTCTTCCAGGTAACAAGTGACAGGATGAGACAAAAAGTGACAAGTTGCATCAGAGGACGTTTAGATTGGATATTAGCAAAAAATTTCTTCACTGAAAGGATGGTCAAGCATTGGAACAGGATGCCCAGGGAAGTGGTGGGATCACCATCCCTGGAGATATTTAAAGGACATGCAGATATGTCAATGAGGGACATGGTTTAGTGCAGGACTTGGCAATGCTGAGTTAATGGTTGGATTTGATGATCTTTAAGGTTTTTTCCAAACTTGATGATTCTATGATTCTGTAAATATTTAGCAAATCTATAGAGCTACACAGCATAAGAACTCGCCCTTCTTTCTGTTTCTTTCTTAAAAATACAAAGTAAATCCAATTTCACACGTTTGGAAATTACAGGAACAAAAATACACTGGACACATTCATCTCATAGATAAGATTTCATACATACCATGTGGGATTCTTGTTCAAGACATAACATATCAGCACTATTAAGCTGGTTGCACATAAACACCTTTTTTTTTGATCATATGCTTTATACCACATTAGGGATTCAGCTTAATTTTCTGTGACTCTTAATTAAGAGTGAACCACTGATGTGTTTTCAGATATTAATTTCTCTGACATAGGAATGATGAAATCCAATATGCAAGGTATGGTCATCTCTAACAAAAACATGTTCAGCCAAAATTAGTTGTCTTAAAGAAAACTAAGACTCTAGATCTAAATCTAGCTTTATTGTTATTCATTATATCCCAATTCTATTCTGGTAATTGTTAGGCCTGTATTTGATAACACAACTGTGCAATGGTATGCAAATTTTGTCCATGTGTTTTTGCATTTTTATTCTGTAAATATGTCACTGGTGGGAGTTATCGCAGAGAAAGGGAAGGAGCCTGCGTTCGTATAGGTTAACAAGGGCTTGTTGGCTCCATAGTCCAAACCACAAATTTTTGAAATGCTGCTTCTCTTCAGAGGTGTACAATCCAGTGAGCTAAAATATGACTGATACTGTTTGTGTTTCCAGGATGAGATAAAAAGATATTTTTTGTAAATAGCAGAAGCTGAGAGACACGTGTCCAACCTGCAGTTAGACAGGTACTTTTGAGGGGTTCAACTTAAGCCACAGTTTAATTGTCATTATTTCCAATTCATCTGATGACTTGCAGTGAGATCTGTATCATCAGCAAAACCCAGCCAGACCCATTTCTGAAGAGTGGCACATGTACCAAACTCATCTCAACATTCCTTTCAGAAGTAAGTGGAAAATACCAATTTGAAAAATGGGACGAAAGTTGCCATTGACATTAAGCTGCTAAGGATGTGAAATGACATTATTTTTCCTCAGGTTCCTAGGCAGTCTTGTCCCACAGAGCTCTCCTAAAAGGTCTTGCGGGAACTGAGATTTTACAATCCTGTCTTCTCTGACTACACTGGAGTAGCATAAATTGCCACGAGAGGAAAACAAAAAATGAAAATAAAATAGAGAGGATTCAAGTAAAAAAGTGCATGTGGTAGGCAGAAAAAAAACCCCAGTGCTAAATATTTGCAATGGACATACTACAAAAAGAATAGCTCTATAAAAGTATGCAGAGCATATTATTTCCCTAAAAGAGTATGAGAAAACCCCTAAAGACCTGATAGCAGCAAACTGGAAGCAAAAGTCTTGCCTGTAAAACAGAAGCCAAAGTTCTCACTATTATAGAGAGTCCTGTATCAGTATAGTAGCACTCAAAACAGAAGGGTTTCTCTTGATCTTAGTGTGGTTTGCTTCAAATCCTGTTATTTTGTGTCCATTCATCTTTGAAGATAAAAAGACCTCCCTTTCTGAGAAACACCTGAACAAACTCTGCAGTTGGTATGCTCCACTAAGGCAGTCTTCAGGAGAAAAACGTGCCATCATTTCCCTCCCTCTGGCAATCCCTGGTTGTTTCCAACAACCAGTCCCAACATATTTACCATTTACTTTCTGTATATATAGATTAATTAGATCTTTGTGCCAGTATCTTGTATTTTTAGTTTACCTAATGTCATTAGTGTATCTATTTATGTCCTAAAGAATCTCTAATTAATCAAATTTTCCAACTAGCCTGATTACTAGTGGTAACTTCCCCTATAGGTTGATTAATACATTCTCAAATTATTCAGGAAGGCTCTTGAAAGAGCCAACAAAATTTACCCTTTTTGCAACCACAAAGTGCCTTATGAGGCCCACAGATGCCTAAGGGTTTAATATAATCAATAATCCATGAAGATAATTGTTCCCACATGATTGGTGAACAACCTCAAGCTGAGTGCATAAGGGCTAACACTGTAATTGATGTTTTGGTTGGGTTTCTACACTTAATGCAATTTGCCTTTAATAAGCCAACTCGGCCCTTCTGCTGGACAGTAAATACAGATTTAAAGCTTTCCTCTGGGGTATTTCACATAGAGGGAAAACATACTTTATGCTCTGTTGTTAGTTAAAAGCCTGAGTTTAGAAAATCTTCAATTTTAATTGCCAAGATATCATAACTAATCACTCTAATATTTTACAGGCATATAGTAACTTTCATCTCATATTTCCTTCCAAGTGCTTAACTTTCCAACATTGCTTTGAGGCAGTTAATTATATTTAGCCCAGATTTACAAATGTGGAAATCATTACAGTTAATGTCATGTATTCTAAAATACTAAGTCAGAATAAAAATTTAGGCAATTGTCTTAAAAATGCTAAGACATTCATTTTATAAGTGGATGCCTTTGGGGTTTTTTTTAAGTTTTTTGTATTTTCCATTTTTTTGTGGTCTCACAAACCTTAATATCAGCTTTCTTCAAAACTCTAAGAGGCAAAAATTCCAAGGAAATGAGCATTTTTCTGACAACACCTAATTTAAAACACTTGAGGGAAAGAAAAAATATGATGGGGCTCACTGCAAAACAGTGAAAATCAGAGTTTGCTGGATAAACCAGAACACTGATCTCCCAGCAGTTGTGTCTGTTTTCACTCTCAACATCATCAAACTTATTCCATGAGAGTACAGGTTATCCTCTTTTTTGGTCCCCTGTTCTAGAGGAACTTCAGCAACAATACTTCTAGGTTTAGATTTAACTTAGCAAGAGTAGCGTGTAGGAAACACAAGCAACACCATCACTGCCTGACTCAAAGTCAGATGTCCATCACAAAAGCACAGAATGTGCTGGAAGGGACCCACAAGCATCACCGAGTCCAACTCCTAGCCCTGCGTGATACCATCCCCAAGAGTCACATGTTCCTGAGAGTACTGTTCAAACGCTTCTTGAACTCTGGCAGGCTTGGTGCTGTGACCACTACCCTGGGGAGCCTCTTCCAGTGCTCAGCCATCTTCTGGAGGAAGAATTTTTTCCTAATATCCAACCTAAACCTCCCCTGACACAAATTCAGGCCATTCCCTTGGGTCCTGTCACTGATCACCACAGAAAAGGGATCAGCTCCTGCTCCTCCTCTTCCCCTCACAAGGAAGTTGTAATTGCAATGAGGTCTCCCCTCAGTCTCCTCCAGGCTGAACAGACCCAGTGCCCTCAGCTGATTCCCACACAACTTCCCCTCAAGGCCCTTCACCATCATTGTTGCCCTCCTTTGGCTGCTCTCCAATAGCTTTGTATCTTTCTTATATTGTGATGCCCAAAACTGCACACAATATTCAAGGTGAAGCCACATCAGTTGTTACAAATCAGTTCCGAAGGTCCAAGCTTTATTAGGGTTTACACTTTAATTTCACGCTTCAAGAGTTTTTGTCCACATGAATCCTTGTAAAGTCATTGGTTTTTTGATACCTTGAATTCACATCTGGAGAAAAGCTACACATTTTTCTATAAGAGATTTCTTTTAATTTGGTGGGAATATAGGTGTTTTGGCTAAACAGGTTTTACAGAAATAACACGTAACTTCACAAAAGCATTACAACAAATTACCAAGTCTAGCAAGCATTGCTACAACATAGAGAACCTTTGTTACACCCAGAAAACACAAATTCCATGCAGCTTGTGAGGTACTCATGACTTAAGTGAAATACAGAAAATAGGTGTTTTGGTTACCCACAAGAGGAAGAAAAGAATAAAGGCAGAGAGATTAAGAGGAGAAAGAATAAAGAGAGAAAAACATAATTACCACTTAGAAGGTCATGTGTTGACAGCTTCAGGAGAGCAAGCCAGAGCCCAAGGAAGACCTCGTGCGGGCCCGTTTATGGACTCTGGCTATTGTGGCTATTCCCGCTAGGCAGGACCTTTGGTTCACTGACCACTCACTGTCCCCTTAGCCAGTGACAGGTGCTGCAGCCAATTAGAGGCTCTGGAGGGGTGTGGTGTGGGTGGGCTACCAGGTGAACCTTATTGATTGACAGGTCTCCCATGTTGTCCTTCATGCCATGTGACTGCAAACTGTGGTGGTCATCTTGGCTGATCATGTGGACAATTGACAACAGGGGCTTGGTCCCCTCCCCTGATACACATGCATAGAGACCCATCAATCAGTTAGACATAAATCTGGTCTCTGACACCAGTGCAGAGCAGAGCAAAACAATATCCTCCCTTGACTGGCTGGCGATGCTTTTCCTGATGCCTCCCAGGACACAGCTGGCCTTCCTGGCTGCCACAGCACTGGTGACTCATATTCAACTTGCCATCAACCAGGACCCCCAGGTCCCTTTGTCTGGCACTGCTTTCCAGCATCTCATTCCCCAGTTTGTGTATATACCCAGGGTTGCCCCATCCCAGGTGCAGAATCCAGTACTTCCCCTTGTTGAACTCCATATGCTTGGTGATTGCCCAGCCCTCTGCTTTTTCGAGGTCTCTCTGCATGTACTAGCCAGCTATGGACCACACAGGGTGGCCTCTCCTCATCCTCAGGGTTGCCCCAGGAAGGCTGCACCACAGGCACTGGGGCTGACACTGAAGACATTTTTGCAGGGTTTCTTGGTTTGCCAAGCTAGCAAGCACCACTGACAGGTGGTGCAAGGGAAATAAGCATAATTATGTAGAACAATGTATATATATATCTATTGAAGCTCTCATTAATCTTATAAGACTGCAATGCTTCCAAGTACCTTAGCTCAAATGTTACTTCCTTATATCATTACTGACTGCATTACACTGAGATAATTCCTGAAGTTATTTCTCTTGTGGTAGGTCCTCAGAGGCTCAGAGAGATGGAGGCAGTCAGTCAAACTAAGCTGTGGGACTTTTCTGGAAAGAATGAGACTCATAAGGAAGCAGAGGAAAGTCTCTTAAACAGAGATTCAAATATTGCCAATAAAGAAGCAATACCAAACTAATATAAATGTATCAAAATCTTGCAATACATACATATGTGTTTAAAATAAAAAAAAATCCAAGAAGCCAGAAAAATACTGAAGCTTAGTTATGTCTTTTGGAAGAATACAAATCTGATGTTTTTGCTTATTCCTTTAGCATCTTTCTCACCTTCAATTTTGTCTTGTCTCTTCATTAGTCTTCTTGAGAGCTGCAGACATTAATGTTTTGGTTTTGAGAATTCTTTGTTACGCTTAGTAGTTTTCTGCTTGACTTTACAAACTCAGGTGATATCACAATCCCAGAGCTTTTCAAGAATGTTCCTTTTTTTTTTTTATGCCTCCCTCTTTACTCTTCCCTACAGATTTGTAAGACTTTCTTCTCAATCATACTTTGTTGCTGCCCCGTCCATATTTTGCAATGCCAATGGTCACATTTATAGAAACAGCAGTAGCACCCAGGTGCTTTCCTTCTTGTTCTAGGTCTTTGCAGGTCTCCACATTGGCTAATCAGAAGGAAGATGATACATATGTGAACCTACTAGCCACTTCAATGTACTTCATGACAGAAAATGCTCTATATTAACGAGTGATGAAGGTACTTGCCAGAGGAAAAATATTGGCTTTCAGGCCATAAAATACACAAGTGTCCTTAAAGGCCATAGGTGAAGGAATACGTCAGTCTTCATCAGCAACAGCAGAGCTGTATTTATCTCTGAACTGCAAATCACAGATCTAACATGGGGAAAAACCTCTCTTTGTCTCCTCCAGCAGTTACAAATCAAGCATCGTGAGTAGGCTGAAATCCCTTCTGCTTTGTGGTCATACAGAGTTTCTTATGATCACAAACTCTGAACTCACATATTCTTTTGTTACCATCTTAACTTCGTGCTTTATCAGTAGCCACTAAGCTGTCCTGAGGAAACCTGTGTCTTCTTATTTTTTCCGTAGTATGGAGAGTAAAGGCCTGGTTACATAAATGAGTGGAAAACAGCAGATGTTTTCTGATCCATAGGTGTCTTTTCTGGCAAGAAAAAAAAAAAGAAATACTTATTGAGACATTTTACCAGCGGTGAAAACTATTTTCACAGATTTGGGATCCCTGCTGCCACCAGTCTTTATGTTACCTCCTAGATATGGCAGAGATTTTAGCCTTTGTAAGTATAAGAGGGGAATCCACAGAAGCAGATATAAGGATTGAACTAATTAAAGGTAAAAATATGACTTGCAGTATTCCCCAGCACTGTCACCTTTCTGATATTCAGCATGTAAGCCCATTTAATTGCTTGTCAAATAATAGGGAAGCCTCCTGCCTATTGTATGCCTAGTATCTACTGCAACCTCTCTGATAATTTAATCACATATTCTTTTATATAAAAGGTGGTGATAGATGACAGCTAACAAGGCTTCACTAAGGACGAATCATGTCTGACAAATCTGGTGGCCTTCTATGATGGAGTTGCAACAGTGGTGGAAGGGGGAAGAGAAACAGTAAGGACGTGTACAAGGTCCTTCACCTGGGTCAGGGCAATCTCAAGCATATATACAGGCTGGGTGGAAAATAGATTGAGAACAGCCCTGAAAAGGACTTGGGAAGTTGGTTGATGAGAAGCGCAACGTGACCCAGTAGCGTGTGCTTGGGCTGCATCAAAAGCAGTGAGACCAGTAGGTCAAGGGAGCTGATTCTGCCTCTCTACTCTGCTCTTGTGATACCCCACATACAGTCCTGTGCACAGGGCCCTGATTTAAGAAGGCTGTAGACCTCTTGGAAGAAGTCCAGAGGAGGGCTATGGAGATGATCGAGGCACTGGAGCACCTCTTCTATGAAGACAGCTTGAGAGAGGTGGAGTTGTTCAGCCTGGACAAGAAAAGGCTTGAGCAGCCTTCCAGTACCAAAAGGGGGGCTAAATGAGAGCTGGAGATGAAGTTTTGACAAGGACATGTAGTGATAGGACAAGGGATAATGGCTTTAAACTGAAAAAAGGAGATATTTAGATTAGATATTAGGAAGGAATTCTTTAAGGTGAAGGTGGTGAGGCACCATAAGAGGTTGCCCAGAGAAGTTGTGTAATACTTCATCCTGGGAAGTGCTCCAGGCCATGTTGGGTGGGGCTTTGAAAAACCTGGTCTAGTGGAAGATGTCAAGATGATTGTCAAAGTCCCTTCCAACTCAAACCATTCTGTATTTCTATGATTTCCACATACCTACAGCTTTGACAACCTCACCCAGGAGAAATGTCTCTTACCCACAGCAAAAAAATTCAACACTGTGTTTAGTTAAAAACCATAATAATACCAAGTTCATTGAGGTAAAAGGTGTATATCTAAAACACACATGAATGATGAAAAATATTTTGCCTGTTTGGTAAAATTAGTACCTTTAAAGTAGGCTGAGTATATCAAGGTGGCCTAGCAATTTTCTATCACATTATAGACAAAATTTTACTTTGTTTATTCATGTAGTTAAACCTACTGAAGCCCTTTGATCTCTAGATTTCATTCTAATTTGTTATTGTGGAAAAAAAAGTATTTAGTTTTGCCACATATAGCAACACGTAATGTTAAGCTATTTCATTATCCCAAAATAAAAGATATCTTGATGAATATAGAATCCCCATTCTTTTGAAATTCTGTTCCTTACTTCTGACATTGCCATGTGTACTTTTAAGCAAAATAGAGATGCCCAGGTTTATCTTTATTGGTATGCCTTAGCAGGAATTAAAGGTCTCTTCAAAGCCATAAAAGAAATGAGAATTAAGAACTTCAGGAAAATTCAAAGAGAACTATGGGATATCGTTCTACTGCTTAAAAGTAGCTTTGAAAAATAGGAGCCTACACATCAATGCCATACTTAACAATCCTCTGCAAATCTCAAATCAGTCCTGTCTGCCCTTGAACTCCAACAGATCAAACACCTATGCCACACACCATCACCTAATTTATTTCTTCTTCAACAACCTTATTTTTTCCTCTCTTCTGTTTCTTAGTCTGTCCCCATTTTTCCTTCAAAGATCCGTATTACTCTGTTTCCTGCACCACTGCAATGGAATACCTTCCACACAATACCACCTCTGTTGGGACATAGTTTTTTCCACTTCCTGGATTAACTCTCAAGACTATATTCCTTTATGAAAGATGTGCTTTAACTGATGGAAAAGTGGTAACAGGGGTTTTGTCATAAAGTAATGCTTTCACCTAATATGATATGAGTCTTCACCTACTTCACCCCAGAAGATCCCTGAGATGGATATGGTAGGTACCTATTTAGGATTTGTGAATGCATTTCTCTTCCATGGACTAATCTGTTCTCACATTTAAGCCTGTGCCTTTAGCATCCACAATAGCCACAGGCACTTTGTTCACCAGCTGAATAACCACTGAATGATACATATTTCTTTTTGGTTGCTTTCAACTTCCTTGTGCAATCTATGTTAAATTCGTATAGACTTGTATTGAAAAGAATGGTGGTGTATGAAAAACTCTCACCTTCACATTGTTTATGATGTTTCATGTATCTGTCCCATCCCTTCTGTCCGGGCTTCCTTCCCAGTAAGAAAGGTCCTGTTTTACTTAGTTGGTGCTCATATGAAAGTTATTGAATACTGTAATAATTTTTGTTGCTCTTCACAGGATATTTTCAGCTTTACCATGTCCTTTTGATGATGAGGGTACCTGTGCTTTATACAGCAAAATGTGAGCAAATCATTAATTCATACAATGACATTATGTTTTCTGGTTTTGTTCTCAATATTCTTTTAATGATCCTTAACACTTACATCTGCTTCTTTAATTGCTATTGAGCACTAATGCTGACTTTTACATGGAAATATTTATTATAACCTCAAGATCTTACTCTTGAGAGGTGTAGGCCATCTTTAAGCAAAGTTAAGATTTTTTCATCTGCGCATTGCTTTCATGTTTCTACACCGAATTTCATCTGCCATTTTATTCTCCAGTCACTCATAAATTTTTTCTCAGTCCTCACACTCAACCATTGCCTTTGTTGTTTGTCATGCCATGAATAATTTTGCATCATCAGCAACCTTTGTCATGCCATTATTCAGCTTTTTCTCCAGGTCATTTATGAATATGTTGAACAATCCCACTCAGACCTTAATAGGAACCCGCTGCTGACTCTCCCTCGACCCCCTCACTGCCTCCAACCATTTACTCGAACTTTCAGTTTCAAACAATTAATCAGCAATACAAGGACTGTCCTTTTATTCTTTTACTGGTCTGTCAACCAGATCATCACATCCACATTCCCAATGTCTTCCCTAAGGAACTTCAGTGGGTATCTATAAGGCAAAACTTCTCCTTACCAAGGCCATAACAATGATATTGGAGTAAATGGAACTTACCTGAAATGAGTCAGTGAGAGCCTGCTGGTGAAGTTGGGTATAACTTAGTGATCCTCCATCTTAATGTTTTAGGAATCTGTTCAAATGTGATCAGATGGCAACACCTGACAAAAGGAAACCCCCCCAAACTACGTGCTCTTTTCTTCTTTATTATATTAAGTTCTTTTGCATCTTTGGAAAATACTAATCCTTCAATCATTACTTTCGGACTATGAATTGGAAGTAGACATGTATTTTAAACATTACTACTGCTGAAACTAAAAAGACACTGGGTTTTACTTTTTTATAAAAACTTTAATATTGATACATCACTGTAACTCAAGCTCAAAGCCCTCATCTATTAAAAAATTTCCTTGTGAAATTTGGATATTTTTAACAAAATTTCTCATTATTCTACATACAACTGCTCTATAACATGCTTATTACCTTCTAACATGTGTGACAAAAAATCTCCTTAAGCAGGTTTCAAGACTTGTTAAAAACAATAGCTAAGGGAAACATATTAGTACCAAGCATCTGTGTTGTGAAATTGGTCTTAATTTAAGTAATCAACAAGGCATTTACTGTTATAGCATGCACCTGTGTTTGTATAGTTCTGTTCACCTATGCGTACTTGATCCTTAAAGAAAAAAACTGCTAGTTATTAGCATGGACTGCAGCTCGCTAGGAGCACAAGCTAGAGCCACCAGCTGAGAAGGGGGAAATAAGATATGTAAATTGTCAGAGCTGATTGATAACAACTACTTATTATTTGTACATAATTCTGTCAACTAGTCTTCTTTAAATTCTTCCTCAAAACTAGTAGATCATTAGAACCTCACAGAAAATACAGGCTTCTGGAAAAAGGTAAACCAATTTGGGAGCTCCAAAAAGCTCTGAGACACCAGAATGCTGTATTTCAACTGTGCTGTTCAGATTTTTTTTCTGTGTTTCACTATTAGAATAATAGTGAGATAAGCACACATAATATAAGTATATTATTAAAAAAAATCAATAAAAACAAATTGTAGCAAAATACCTAACTTCTTCCCATTAAATATTTACAAAAAATAACTCTTATAAAACACTTATATCGACAGAATGGATTTTTTTTCTAGGAAGATTATTCTATTAAAAACTCCACTGAATCTATTATCTGATCACATACCTTGACTATACTTACTATCTGAGCACCTCACAAATATTTCTTTTCTGTGTTCTTCATCTTACCCATGACAAGCATTTTCCATCCTCAGCTTTAATTATTGGCATTTTCCATTGTGAAGGATGTCTGTACAGGGAATACTTGATCTCTTAAAAAGGCAGACAATAAAATTCTTGGAGGAGTCTAGCTGTAGCAAATTTTGGATAGAAAGACAAAGAGGCAGGATTAATCTAATCCCAGTTAGTGATTTAGAGTCATTCCTTGGTGACAGACAGACATTTAGGAGCCAGTTTACATTCCATACAACAATACACATTGAAGCCTACCCATTTCGCCTGATTAGAGGAGCAGCCTACACATTTATTTCAGGTGGTGTGCTCCGATGTTAATTACTGAAGGGCTGTAACAAGGGAGGATCTATTCCAGATGTGTTGGCAAGTACCAATAGCTCCATTAACGTATAGAACATCTGCCATTTATAGCACAACTGAATATAGAATCCAGTGCTGTCCCCCGCTCCAATAAAGTGTCTACATACCACTGGTGAGCAAGGGCTCATTTTTGATACTGCTGCTGAATTAGAAGGCAGCTAATCCATGGAAAGTGTTGAATCAAGCCTAAACTCACAAATTAGCTTTTAGGAAAGGAATGACTTTTGTTATACAGAAGAGAAGCCCTCTGTGAAACAGAGAGGAAACTGAACTGTGAAACTAAAATCTCCAACTAACATAGTGACCTTTGGGTTCTAATGATTTGAGGAGACAAATATGACAGGAGGCATTTTTTAACCTTTGAGATTTTATACTAATCAAATTTTTGTAGTATGTTAAATAAGCCAGATTTTACAGGTTAAAAGTCTTTGTTTGAAAATAACATGTTCCAGATTTAATGTTCTTTGAGCACTACAGTACAGAATTACTTTATAATGGTTGAAACACATAAATTGCTACATCTAGTGTATGAGATCTGGTTTTTAAGGTTAGAGTTTATGATTACCATATTATTCCTCACACCTCTGTAGTCAAAGCTCTATCAGCGGCTTTACTTTTTATTGTCTTCTTCAAGACTATATTGTTTGATTTGGTGGTATTTCTACATCTCATCCCCTGGGTGCTTAGTGACTTGAGACTGTGTAGTGTGCATGTAAACTTCAAAAGAGTAGACAAGGAATCCCTCTGGGCTTCCCTCTGTGACTATCAAGTCTCAGGAGCCATCCCAGGAGGTGACTGTTCCTGCTGACCACCTATCTGACCCCAAACTTCACTTTCATGAGCCAGTCCTCATAGTGTTGTTTTGTGATTTCTAATTCTTTGGAATTAAAGGAGAAATTTTCAAGTCTCTTTATGATTGTATGATTGTATTTATTATAAATTTATACCAAAACCAGGAGGAGTAAGTCTCCCACTGGAGCATTCTGCAGTTATGAAGGTACGGAGACAGGGGCAGCTTCAGGCTTTCCAGAACGTGATGCACTGCAGGGTGTCAGAGCTCTGGCTTTTCAAAAATGTCACAGCTCCTTAAGGAAGCTATTAGTTATTTTAGCACCTCAAATGAAAGATATTCTACCTTGCTGCCAATAACATATTCACTAGAAACCAAGGGGGAGGGACTGTTCCTGGAAAGGTTTCCAAATTATGTAACTTAATACATTTTCTTACAGCTGTCACCTAATAGCTTTCTGAAGGGAAAGGTATTTTTTTTCCCTGTACAGCCTCGTGAGGTATTCCTGAGAGAGCATGGATCTGATCTTGAGGAGTCTCAAAATGATGGTGTTAAGAAATCCAGCTGTAAGACAGGCACAGTGCCTGGTTTAGTAATCTGCTAAGTACAGCTCTCCTGGGAGCAGAGAGGTGCTGGGCCCTTTGTGCTGAGAAGGTCCCTGAGCAAGTCAGCTGAGAAAAACAGGAGCGGATGCCTTGGTGTGCTTGCTTCCTGTCCTCTCTCTATTCCTTGCTGTCCCCAGGGGAAAACACATAATTGGGAAAGTGCAGAGCTTTGCTCAGCTCACTGCTATCTCTTCCCTGTCCTGGGGCAGGCCTGAGAGCACCTGGCAGACATTAAATGAGGTTGACTCCACAGATGCTGCTGGGGAAGACAGTCTGAAACACACACCATAATGCAGCCTCCAGAGTATCCTGTGAGCAGGGAATGGTGGGGACCAAGTCATTACCCAAATAAAATTTGAAGCCAATGCTCTAAAGTGCAGTCAACTGTGTTTAATTAGGGAAATAATCAAATAGGTGTTATTCCTAAGATTAGCTCTAGGATATTCTTGCATAGGCAGAAATTTAGAAGTAAAATGGTTGCATGCAATTAGAAAAATTTGTTCTGACCTAGCTGTCTAAACCAGTCATTCACAATGCATCTGAGCTGCCAAGGAGCAGTGGGATAGAAACACCAATTGATCAACAGATGGATTTAATAATCATTGAGAGTGAGATTCTACTAGCAAAAATATTCTTGGGACTTAGCACATCAGCTGAACATCAGATCTCATCACAAATCCTGCCTTTGAGTCTGGCAGAAGGATGGATTTCCGAATTATTTTGCCCCCCCCCCCCCCCCAGTGGCCACTGTTGTGAAAAGTGGTGACAGCGAAAGTGTTGAGCGTGCCTCAGAGGCTCCAGCTGCTGCACAGGCATCAAGAGATATCCAGAGATGGGCAGCCTCGAGGAGAAGGGGGCAAGTTAACAACTTTCACAGTTCTTTGGCAAACAGGCAGAACTTTTGCTCTTATTTTGCCCCTTTGATGACCCCATGTAGGGAAATGCATACATACCCAGCACATGCAGAAACTGGAACCATAAATATTGCTATCATGGAAGCACACAAAACTGAGGGTAAGCATGCTCTTCAATCTTGTGTAGAGAATTATATAAATATCACTATAAAAGCATTGTAGATGCAACTAGTAAATATGGATTTTAATAGCCATTGCATGACCTCCCCAAACTCAGTTATTTTAGGCAGCAAAAAAATTCTGCCTCCTTCAAAGCTGAAGACAAAATTCCCATTGCTTCTGACTTCTTTGGTTAGAAGCCACTTCTCTTCCTTGACCTTTCTCCTTCCCCTTCCCCCTTTCTTTCCTCTTCCCCTGAGTGCCACTCATTTCATGCAAGTAGACTGTCTTTGTGTGTATAAGAGTTATAAGGCTCAATATATTAGGACACTGCATTCAGTTTCTGATTTTTCCTTTGGAATGTGTCCAAGTGACATTTATCACACATTTCCCATGGGATACCTAGAACTTCTGCTTCCTGAACATGCACTGAAGGAAAGCATCTGTAGCTGTCTCCCTAGCAGCTTATTTTCTGAAATTATTCTGTCCTTTACCTGTTACAGCCACATACCAGCCTCAACAACACTTTACAATAAATAAAGCAGCAATAATGTGGGAGAATTAAATTCCTTATGACTGAATGCTAATATAATTTATGTATGAAAAAATGCACATCCATCCTCTTTATTAAGTCTGGTGATTTATATAATGTTTACCTTTAAAAAATTCCTGATTGCAATGTAAGATGCATACTTCATTTGTGTTCAGAATCTCTTCTCATTTTTGTTTGTACGTAAGTTTCCTCTTGACTGAAGAAATTCTCAAATTATATTGAATGGATAAAAATAAGAACATTCAGTTAATTTGCAGAACACCAGTAATGGTATACAGCCTGCATCGTAGCATCTGAAACAAAATTGTTCAATGGGTCCATATTTGCATAAAAATACTGCCGCACGGATGGCAGACAGGAATGAAGATTCAGGAAGAATAATAAAGAAAAGATTGCACATCATATTGGGCTCCACGGGAAAGGAAAAAATCTGAGGATGAAAAAGGAGAAAAATTGTTAAGAACAGTGTCTGCTCCTATGACTATTTGTTGCGTGACATTTTTGAGGATCAGGAAGTTAAGATGGAAGGAAGAGTCACAGCCATGTGAAAATGAGAATATTTGGAATGGCTGAAGAGCATCATAAGGAGTAAATATCCTCTTTTACTTGAAAAGAAGAAAATATAGTATATTTTATTCAGTTAATCATGGCATACGGTATAGAAATAAAGTTACAATAGTGATCAGCATCTGCATTCAACATCCTTGTTGCACACAGAATGCAAGTGCTACAACCATCTCATATGTAATTCCTGGAGGCTCCCAGGATGGCCAGGATGCCCTGCTCTGTCCAATCCATCCACTGAGCATGAAAGGTTTTGCACTGGTGAATAGAGGAGACAAAGTCTCTTTGGAGACATTTGTGTGTTAGAAAATGTGTGTGATCTAATAGAAGTGAGAAGTTGAAAATTCAAACAGTACAGGATGGAGTCTTATGCCAGTTTGCTGCACTCTCACCAAATTTGTTGAAGGCAAATCCAAAGGGTGGAAAGGTGAACATGCCAGAAGGGAAAGACATCTTCAGAGAGAGCAGGGTGAGTGGGCCAGTAGGAACTGTATGAACAAAGATGAGTGCAAAGTCCTGCATGTACGAAAAAATAACCAAAGAGCACAGTGCAGGCTAGGATCTGTGTGGCTGGCGAGCACCTTGCTGAAAGGAACCTGGGGGTCTTGGCAAACAACAAACTGAACATGAGTCAGCAGTGTCCCCTGCAACCATGAAGGGAAATCAGCTTCTGGGCTGCATTTGCAGAGGCATCACTAGAAGTGCAGGGATATGATCATTTTACAATATTCAGTGCTTATCAGGCTGCACCCAGAGTACCGTGTCCAGTTCTGGTCCCCACAATTCAAGAAAGATGTGGACAGACTGGAGAAGGTCCACAAGAGTGTTATGAAGGTGATTAAAAGGGCAGAAGAACCTGTCCTATGGGGAAAGGTTGAAGGAGTTAAGTCAAATATGTGTGAAGAAGACTCAGCAGCAAACTCATCACAGTATTCCAGTGCATAAAAGGCAGCTGCAAAGGTGACAGAGGCTCTCTCTCTTCACAAGGAGCCAGATGGAGAAGACAACCGGCAATGGGCAGAAGTTACACCAGGAGAGATTGCATCTTGACATAATAGAGAATGTTTTACAGTCAGAACAACCAGTCACTGAAACGACCTCCTCTAGGACGTGGTAGATTCCGCACTACACATCTCAGACATATCTCTTCAGATGTAGTGTACCATCCTGTGTTGGCTTCCCATCCCTTCCTTTTCTTCCCACCTCACTCATCAGCTACAAGAGGTCTCTCTCTCATATTAGATACTCAACACTTGGATGGCCAACTTGAGTGAGATCCGGAATGGCTTGCCCTATGGTTATGAAGTGGCTTAGCAGCCAATCATTGATCAGCCAGATCAATGAAAAGTGCTGTGAAATTCTGTGCAGGTAGGGAAGCCTGGGCATGCAGCACAGAGACAGGAAAATAATACTGAAAAAGCCTGAGAATTTTAAAGAGTTTTGTAGGTGAATACAAACCAGGAGGTCTGCTTGACGTCCAAGAAATAACAGTTAGAGACATTTTGTTTTCACTCAAAACTCTCAGTAAAGAATCTTCTACTGAGAAATGGAAGGTTCTGAAAATTAGAGGTGTCTTCTCTGAGCCCCATTTACATGTAAGTCTAGATATTTTTAAATAACAGGAAATTCTTGATGTTTCTGGTGATAAACTTAAATCCCCTATCCAAGGAAGGGAGTAGCAATGGTAGGGTTTTTTTTCTTTTCTTTATGCTAATTTACCTACAATAAACTTTTATTTGGCCCTGCCTTCCACAATCTACTGTTATTGATTCCTTCCTGGATGCTATGCATACAAAATATCCAAAATCAAAATGGCAGAAAACACTCTAAAAATTGATACAGAAATACTAGAACTGAAAAATCAGTCTCGATGGCTGCTAACCCTCAGTTTCACCATTTGATACCACATTTCCCCGCACCACTTTGTAGGGGTTTTTTTAAGTCCTGTCCTTGCAATTTACAATCCACAAGGTTGCTGAGCTCTTTGGAAACATCAACTTGCCACCTCTTCAAGGCACAGAGTTTGTCTTTATTCCTGTGAGGCACACAGGCTGCTATCAGCACTATACAAATATTAACTGAGATAACGTAATGGCAACTCCTCCACAAAAGGTGCATTAGGGTGGATTTAGAGCTCTCCAAATGTATTCCATCACAGTGGACAAACAAGTAACACATTAAGTAGCCAATCCCACAAAGGACCAACCTTGAGGGATTACCCAGTACCGTCACATCTCTCACTACTACCAAACAGTAACAACATCTCCAGCATGCAGACACTTTTGATTCAACAATGTCATCATTACCCTCAGTGCACACATCAAACCGCTGCAAAGGACCAGCTAGTCATCAATACATAAATGAGCTCTGCAAGATCAGCTGGGGTAATTGAACGCCTGATTCTGGCACTGCTTCTAAGGTTATAAAAATCTAAATAGTGGAAGAAATGTATTGAGTAAAATAAAGCTCACAGTCAAGAAACTTCAAGGTTCTTTAAGGAATTTGTTGAATTAAATTAATTGTATTGAACTACAAAAAGCAAGGAGCTCATCTAGTTCCATCCATGTTTGGGGCCAAGTAGGGGAAACTCAGACTGAGACCAAATCAATTTATTTTCGACCAGGAGAGACAACTGGACCATAATTGCTTAGTGCAGCACAAAATGGAAGGAAAATATACTTCCCATAAAGTATGTCTCTCCCAAAAGACTCAAATGTTTGTGTTTTAGTCTCATTTTAAGGGCTTTTTTATGGTAATTTGATGGTGGAAAATAAGTGAAGGAAAATCTATGTAACTCTCTAAATTAGGAAAACATCAGGAAAATAGCTATGAGGGTCCTCTTTTTCCTCTTCCCTTTCCCCTCAGCACAGGGCTCCTGGAGGAGGTCACAGCTCAGGAACACACTGAGAGCCCCTGCTTAGGGATTTCACTGCAGTCTTGGGTGCAGGCACCTGTTGGGGTGCAGACTCACAGGGGTGCAGCAACACCCACGCTGTCACCATAGTTATCCACAGCCAGAGTTGCACCACGACATTCCCTTTAAGCTCTGCCCTGCACAGACATGTAAGTCTGGAACAACTCCATTACCTCAGAGAAAGGGCAGCAGCACAAAACTGAGTGTGAATGAGGTCAGACCAGTACAGCTCTCAGCTAATGTGCAAAACGCACACTTGGTTTCATATCATTGATTTGATCCACCATTCTGCAGTTACCAATCAAACAGGTTTTTTGGAGCCTGACATCCAGAACCAATATTTTAAATCAGGAAAAAAAAAGACCATCCAATCACATTAAGGAAATGGAAAACATGAACTGAAATTTAATATCTAATTACATTATTCATATACCCACTATGCATTCAGATTATAAAAATCTTGAATGACTGAAACATAGCTTGCAAGAAAAGAATCCTAGTCTCTGCTTGCTCACAGGTTAGGGATGGAGGATCTAAATGCACTAGGAAGGGCATCACACAGTGTTTGTACTCAAATAATGACCCTGGATTCTGGAAAAAAAAAAATGAGAATGGGCACAGTCTTCCAGGGATTCAGACAGGGGAAAATAGATGGAGTTTTAAGAAAAAAGATAAAACATTGGGCAAGATCCAATCCATCCTTTTCTGGTACTCAGACTGTGGATTGCAGTAGAAAAATTTGGAATCTGACTCTCAGAGGAGACATCCAGATTACAACTCCCTTTATAGGTGGTAGAGGGCATAAATTCAAACCAGAGAGTATCCCTCTACGTGAGTCCTGTCCTAGAGGCATTCAATAGGAAAGTGGCCATAAAAAGACTCCTTCTCTTTTGCAGAACTTGAGCACGTCAGTCAGACCAATACAAAATCCCTCTGCTCAGAGTGCAGATGTCCCAGCTAGGGAGAGGCACTTGCATACACAGAGCTCGCTTATTTTAAAAGACAACCACCAAAAGAGCAAAGGAGGAATGAGCACTTTGCACAGCAATCCTGGCAGACAGAGCATGAATCTATCAGTGGCCTGAGATCTTGACCCCTCCCCATCCTGTCTGCTGGATTCGATAGAATGTATGTAAAGAAGTGCACAGAAGCACCAGACCAGACATTTGGGGAGAATGAATTGAGGGAAGAGGGAGAAGATTCTTGTTGTGGCAGCCAATTTCTTGGCAGCCAAAGAGGAATCTTCACTAGCCAGAAAGATCTGGAATAAAGGACTGTGGCCCCAGTCTCAAAATGAGGGTGCTCAGATGGGAGAAGGGAGTTCTGGTTCCTGGTTCTGACTTTTATCTAATGAAGATCTAATGTAACATGCGTAAGCAGTCCAGGGACTTTTGTTGATCATTGTCTTAATTGGCTGAAGTGCAAGGATACTGTTTTATGTATTGATTTTCTAATCAAATTAGTGTCTGGTATTTCCCATCCATATGTTTATTCCTCTGTTGTGCAAGGCTCTCTAATGTCCTGTGGGGTTGGTATCTAACCTAAAAGTTTATTGTTCTGTGCCTTCTCTGAATACGTTATGCTGTCATACCCATTAACAACCAACTGAAGGGGAGAATTTATTTGTTTTTTTTAACTAATGAAGCTGCTGATAAAGAATTAGTCTTTCATTTAAGGGAATCAGTTCCATTTTTAATTACACTGTTTCAGATTTCCTCCCTCACCATGTAGCCCAATTTGTTCCGCCTCAGTTTCACATTAAAAATCCTGGGTGTGATGAAGATGCCAGAAGTTTTAGGCTGGAGACAGCAGCGACGAGACCACTGAAGTCTCTCTCCTATGCACAGCTGGCTGCAGGATGCCAGTCCTGAGAAGCTGGGTTCTGCCTCCCTACCCCCCCAATTCCAATGGTTTCTCAGCCTGGTACTCCATTTACTTAGCCTGAGAAGCAAGCCCTGGATTTGGTCCCAATGAACCAGGAGAAAAAAACATTACATACATTTCAGAAGCATCTCATAATGCAAAAGGGAAAAAATCTTGTTACAGTGCACTCCAAACAGTCTATTCAAGGAAATCACATTTATATTTATTAAATAAGACAGCATTCACAAAATGTCAGCATGTCAGCCAAGACATAAACAACAATATTTAAGATATAGTCCAGAAGCTATAAAATGGTCTATGACACTTCCTGTTCTGAGAGTCCTCCTTTCTATTTCCTAATGACCTTTAATAAGAGGATGTCCCAACATTCAAGCACAGCAATCTCCAGGCTAGCCACTTCATATCAGTGCCTTTTTTTTAAAGGACACACCATGCAAGGTGGCATATTGAAGATGAATGCCAAACTTCTTTCCCTATAATTTAGTCAGTTATACCCTGAAATAGCATCTGCAGCAGATTTTTAAATGTTTATTTTTCTGATGAAGATGACTTCTGTAAAACAGACATAAATTTGCTTGCTTTGTTTATTCACTGATTTATTTAGCTAACTAATATTAAATGAAAGCAGAAAGTGGATACTAGTCAGTTAGAGGTTTTGAACAGCTTCAGGAGTTTCCTTTTTGCAAAGATAGTGATGAGCTTTCAGAACAGGAAACAACCTAAGCTAGTGGAGCAGTGCAAGGGTATTTCTTTCACTGCTGGTTTGAGGGAAAAGACACCTGGAGAAAAGAATCTCACTTATTCTCATTTCAAACACATCAAAATACGGTACTAGCAATGCACTCTTCATTTCATAATTACAACCTCTAATATTCCAGTATCACTAAACACAAGCATGAGTCAACACATAACACATGAAAATAAACACATCACAGCAAAGTACTTAAGTTAGGTTTATATACCTTCCAGAATAAGGATGCAGTTCTGAACATCATTCTGCAAAATGTTTTGGGGCAAAATTTTGAAAGTGAATCTGAAAATACCAATACACCAGTGTCAGACATTAATGAATTTGTACAGAGATAAGTGAATAACAATGCATTCAGGATTTTCAGGCACATCATTGCTGAGAACAAAACCTGCTAAATTTTAAGACAAAACATTTAATTGGAAAAAAGCTGGCCTGACAAAAAAAGGGAAGATTATATCAGAACCTGGAACTTGTCTTGTGCTACAGCATGAGTTTAACAATGTTATGATCAAAACTGAAACAGCAAGGACATAACTGCCTTTATATAGCAACAATGATCAGTGCACAAGAATGCTAAAAATTATTGTGGAAGCAGCATGATGTCATTGTAATAAGACTTATAAGCTAAAAAGAAATACTTACCCAACAGCCCCCCCCAAAAAAAAAAACAAAACCAAACCCAAACAACAAAATGCCAAAAAGCAAAACAAAGAACACCACCCCAAACCTTCACACACACATATACACAAACAGAAACCTAAACAAAACAAACAAAAAAATCAACAACAAACCTTCATAAGACTCTTGAAATGAAACAGAAATTTCTACAGTGATAGATATTTTGGTCAAGATGCCTGCCTATTTTCTATAGTATTTTACATATCAAAACACTTTTCTTTCTAAGCTTCAAGCACTAATTTGTCTTTTTTCATCTTGATGTGGCTTTCAAAAAAGACAAGGCATTGTAGTCAGAGTACAGTATCAGGTCTGTAATATGCTCTGATGGGCAAAGCATTTCTGCTGTCTTGGTCTCAGAGACATTTATTAATGGATGGGCTGATAATGCTTATTATGTGCCTGAGATAACCTCAAAAGAGCAAGCAAATGCAACTAGAGGTAAACACTGTCTGTTCTTGCAGAGATTTCATAGCAAGAAATTGGATTTTCAATGCAAAATATATCATATTTTTGAAAAAAAAAACAATCGGACCTTTGGGAGCCTACTAGCTGAAAAAAGTGTTTGGGAAATAAGCAAAACCACACTCCATGTCTTCAAAATCATTTAATTCATCAAAGGGCAAAGAAATCAGCATCTCATTGAAACACAGACTTCTGTATCTTTTATTTCTGATTCACATGAGGGTAGGGAATCCTAGTTTTCTAACATTATATTGTGTGGTAATAGGTAGTGACAAAAATACAGATTATAAAGATGAGATGATCCTTTTATTTCCCTCTTTAGTATTTAATCACATACATCAAAAGAATTTCTGAAAACACAGGTTTTCCTAGTACCATCGCACCTAAAGACCCACAGCTATGGTTCATGTTCAAGTGTGTTTATTTGTATCCAAATGTATGCTTTTGAATTAAATTAGGCTTGGAGCCTTACTCCTCTGCCAACTGCTATTTGTCCTGCAGTAAAACAACTCCCTGAATAATTGCGAATAATTGCAAATAATTCATGGTTCTTGAGGGCTTTGGGACAATTACTATTCCATCTGAATTCTCAAAATTGCAGTAAGTAGGTTATATAGCCGTGGCATCACCATTCCATATGCTTAGGTGGGTTGTAAAATGACATAGTTTGAATGCACATAATTGTATCTTAAGCTTAACTACAAGCCCTAGGCCACCACAATAAGGGATCAGAACTTGGGTCAATTCTGTGAACATTTTGTTATCTGGGACCTGAAAGTCTTTAGGTGAGATTAGACAGATACGGATCTTCACAAATTATAAACACTGCACTGATGCACTGCCACCGAGTTATGCAATGAATATTATCTCACATCACAGACAAAACTAAAAGAAAAATACCATAAATAGGTAGTTTCAGGAGATACTCTCAAATGCAGCATTAATTCAGTGATTTTTACATGTGGGAGCCATTATATAGGGCTACTTTTGTAAAAGCTACAAGACAAATTAAGTGAGAAGAAAACAAGGATAAAACCAGTAGATTTTCTACCATAAAATATTTCTTTGTTGGCAGAGTGCATTTTTCACTGGAAAAGGCTCTCCCCTAAAACTTCTGCTCAGCTCTTGTCAGCAGTTTCCACTTTATTCAAGATCACCAGATTGACAGAATTAATGTAAAATAGAGGAGATGTTTTTACTATGTGTTACTGCATTCTTGTCTTAAACTGGACTGACTTGCACAGCTCATTGTGAAACACCACCATGGTGTTTGGAAGAATGTACACTTTATTTTTATACAGTTAATCCCATCATTACCTTCTACTTTTTGAATGCTTTGTGTTATCTTCATGGGATGAACTACAGTGTAGAGCAGGAAGTCCCAAATCACAGAATATTGGTGACTTTTCTGCTTTCACACTTTCCTCTCCTTTCCCTTTCTAATCATCTCATAATTCCTAAAGTAATTGTTAATTTACTTTTAAGATAGTCTTAATTTGATTATTCTCATTATTATTGAAATTCTTCTGACTTTCTCCCTTTTAACTATTTTTAGAAAGGATTTTCAATGCAAAACAACGATGCAAATGCAAATTTAAAAAAAATTGATGCAAATGAAGAATTAATATTCAAAAATAGATTAGGAGTTTATTAATTTTTAACAAACAAGTATCCTATCTACTTCACAAAAACAGTTCTTGGATCTTGGACCCTGTTCTGAGGCACTTGCAATTTAATCTTGATTTAAGATACAAGAACCACAAATCAGTAAAAGAGGCGGAGGCAGGGGGTTGGGGGGGAAGGTTCCTGTTTCCCCAAGCAACAGCAACTTGACTACATAGCACCAGTGGTGTCATCCATTATGCTGAATACATAAATAGATCACCTTTATTAACAACCACGATTCAGAACTGAAAATTAGCTGTTTTCTGGAGCACACAGCTTCTGGTATTTGCATTGTGGCATCTTATCACTCATAGGGATTTACCAGGTGTTTCTTCCCAGTTTCCTGAAGAACAGTACTTTGTTTAATGTAAGTTGCAAGTGCAACCTACATCATGCCAAATGATGGGACAATATGTAAGGAATTTATTAAATCTAAAAAAACCCCCATAAATGTTAAAAGTTAAACTCCTTTAGGTAATTGAGAAGACTAAAAGAAAGAATACCCTTTGGTAATAGCTTTGTTTGGGAACACAATTTTTTCTCTTCGTCCTTTGTCTCTGTTGGTTTAGGTGCTCCTTTAGGACAGGGGAGATAAAGATGTCAAACTACTGATGCTGAGGAAAGAGTCAAATCTACTTCATAGGCACCTCCTGATATTTAACCTAGCATGCTTACACACTAAGCCTTTAATTATATATTAAAGGGAAGTAACTACAACTGCATTTGATGAGGAATCAAATCTTTGCAGCATGGACTGTATGTTTTGGGGGAATGCTAGTTGAATTCAGGACCTCAGAACTTTCAAGCAAACAGTTTCTTGGCTGTCAATGGGTTCAGGAATCAACAGACCATAAACCGCTCAGACAGGAGAAAATTATATCATAAGGGGGAACTTCCAAACGATGGCTCAGGTACCCCCAGAGTTCAGTGGCATCTTCATAGGTGGGTTTATATTGAAACTTTGGACTTTGGGGAGTTTCAGACATCTAATTTTTCCCGTAGTGCCAAATCCCTTTGTGAAGTTTTCATATTGCTTGAAACTGGAACTCTCTGCAATTAAAATGAGATAATATTTGAAATTAACAACATGCTAGAAGGACACAGAATCTGAGTAAGGATACAGTGGGAGAAAAAAATGAGCAAAAATGTTATGAGAAGGGAAAACCAGAATTAGGATGGAGTGGGAGAAAATGAGAAGGATTAGAATTAAAAATAAACCTGAGCCACTTCTCATGTTGAAAGCTCACAGCTAGTAAGCTGATTGGCATCTTGCAACTCTGCCAGAGTATTACAGAAAGAACATTTTAGCTACCATCATGTGTTCTGTGTGTTTCGTAATCATGTTTGTTAATTAGAAGATGTAAGTTTTCATCTATACTAAGCTTTAGTACTTTACCACTAGAGTCTAATTAGTAAATCTTGGAAAGAAAGGAATGCAAGCTGATGTTTTGCTCAGCAAGCTTCTTTGTATGTTGGAAGAACATTGTCAGCATTAAATGTCAGATAAAACCACTGCTTTATTCATTTTCACTTCACTCTAATAGAAATATATGAACTGTGCAATTATTTCAAAATCCTACTGGCATTAATCTCTCCCCATCTCATGGTTCTTCTTCACTTCACTTTCATACCCAGCAGTAGAGAACACGGTCTCCTGCTAACCTGCAATAATATCTGCTTACAGCTGTCTTCGAAGGACAGCCACCAAAACTTAAAAATAAATGAAACAAGACTAAGATTAATAAATTAGGCAAGGATAATTGTTCATTTTGTTATGACCCAAATTCAGTCCATTAAGGGACGAGTATAAGACTCCCTTCTAGTTAAATTGACTGAAACATTCTGCAGCAGTGGAGAATAATAAAGCACAATTAAAAGTGAAAGTGACCTGAAGCTTTAAATACCCGAGAACCACAGTAATGGAGCAAGAAGGCCATTTAAAGGTCAGCAGCTTATAAACAATATCCTCAGAGAAATTTCTCAAGAAGAAAATCATTTCAGATGGACTTACTGAGTAATTTGTAAAAAAGAAGGTTTCTCCCATTCTGGAGGAAGCCAAGCAAAATTAAATACCTACTACAAGGCTCTGACAGCCATTGTTTTATGTCATATGTTCAAGAGGAGCTATTCCAGCTGGCATTTCATGGGATCATCTGGCAGGGCAAATCTCACAATACCATGCTTACAGAGTCACACATTTTCCAAAACATTTGTTTCTTTGGAGGTGACATCTGGACTGCAGTCCATGAACTCTGTCTGCACAGCAGGTAAGGGTTGCCTGAGCACCTGCACTGCTGCAGAGCAAGAGGCCAGAGAAAACACTGAAGCTTGCAGTTCTCTCTGGGCAGTGGTGGGAAGTTGTGCCTGTCAACCCCTTTGGTTCCCTGCTCAGCTGTGCTTCACTGACAGATTTTCTATGGCCTCTCATGCATACACACCTCCCAGCACATCCTGGGGAATGGCACCTGCTGCCAACCTGCACAAGTATCAAGTCTGCTGGCACTGATATAGAAGCCTTCAGTTCTTCCTTGCTAAGATCAATTGTCCTGGATGCACTGGTTTAACTTCAGAAATTTGCCCCTACAAGTGAAAAAACAGAAATCATTATAAAAACTTAGTATCATTTTTCATATTTACTGAGATCCTGCAAGCTCAAAATGAAAAGAAAATATTTTTCCCCTTCATTTTTCAGACTCGGATGTAGTACCCCATGCTAGCAGTGTCTGTACCCTAGAGCTGGAAATATAGATTATACCAAAAAACCTTTAATTCAGTGTGGAAAAATAAGGTAATTCATGTAAATGTTCTTCAGAAATCTATCAAAATTATAAGACTAGAAAATTATTTTTCATACAAGCAGGCATATTGAATATAGCAGGTCAACAATAACTGTATTGTGTCAGAAGGTACAGAAAAACTTATAGGAAGGACTTGGAGGATCCAGCAAGTTAGTCAGCATCACTTACATCCATATCCAGGAAAAAAGTACTGACCTAACACATTTATTTAACCTGTGTTATATCTCAGTCATCATGGCACAGTTCATAACCCAGGGCCAAGGGGAAAAGGTAACAGGGTAGTTGGCATAAGGTATTATTACATGTAAGGCATTTTTTACTTTTCATGTGGCTGCATCAAAGGCTGACATAAACTAGTCATTTCAGAAGTCCTCTAATGTCAGCAAGGAATTATACTTAGGCTTTTGGTGAATTCTTTGCAGATGTGCCTTAATTCAAGAGTTAGCATAATAATAATGCTGTCCTACACAGCACAGTTTTCACTGGCTATTTATGGGCATTTAATATTTCATTAATTCCTTTTCTGAATGCCTTTCTTCTGCTGTGCTCATTCTGTGATTTTTTTTCTCCATCTGCCCTCTTCCTTCATTTTGCACACCACAAGTGCACTGAATATTTTAGTCCCCATTCCTTTCATGGCCTCTTTTATCCAAGCAATACATCAACCCAGTAACTTGAAGCTTGTTCCCCCTGTGTTCAAGTGAGTCAAAAAATTAGCCAGAAGAAATCAACCACTTTGCTGTGACTGTGTGTTGCCTGTAACATGTGTTTAGGTTATTTTAAAATATGACACTGCATAGCATTATTTCAAGAAAAAGAGTGTAATATACATTTTCTGCTGGTGCAGTTAATTTACGGCAGGTTGGTCATGTGCTTGCTGTGCACAGACAGTGCATGCAGAGTCACACCAGCAGCTGATCAAACAGAACCAAGATAAATTCAACCTAGTACATTTTCTATTGTCTATAAAAGAAATTTGGTTTTTATAGATTTTGCCTGGGTCTCTCTTTTGAGCCGTAGGTGTAAAAATAAGGCAGGAAACTGGACAGATTTTTTTTCCCTTAAGACTGTAAAACCGCTCAGAAAACCTTTTTCTATAATAAAAGCCTTTAAATGATGGTTGAAAACCTGGCTCCACTGGAGTCAATAGTAAAACTCCCATTCACATCAGAAGCAACTGACTTCTGTGCTAATGAAAGCCCTTTAACTACACCAGGTATGCTCCATAATGACTCAATATAATAACTTGTTATAAACCACATACTTTTCTCCAGATAAGATTTCACATTTTTTACTAATAATACATTTTTAGAAACACTGATTTCTTCCATCAAAAAAAGACAGTCAATATATCAATGCCCATTAACACTAAGCAGTGGTTTAAAAAAGGACTTCTGAAGACAGCATGGAAATGAAGCTGCAGGTTGAATGTTGTATAGGCCAAATGAAATGGTCACGGCTGTTTTACGTCTCTGCTGCAAGCTGGTATCCCTAGGACCAAAGTAAATTTTAAAAGCATTATTGGTGAAGATGGTTTCTCATTGACATCTGGCAAATTTCTGCAGAACTAGGGAGAATTCATAGGCTCTGTCTGTGCCTAACATTTCAATTTAAAGTGACCAAAGTGTACATGGGAAGCACCCAGACAGAAAAAACTGTCTGCAGAATGCCAGCAAAAAAGGGGTTTAGAGAGAAAAATGCACATTCTCAGCTATCTGTTCAGAATGCAGATAAATCCCAGTGTGCAACTGCAGCATTAGTCAACAACTGTGGCTGGCTAACAACAGAGCAGGTGGGGGACCAATGACAGAGAGCAGGAGAGGTCATCATCTATCTGCACCACCAGCTTTCCTCGCTTTCCACCAGCACCAGTTCAGCAGACACGCTAAGGAGGCCTGGCTAGAGCACTGTGCTTGCTGCTGCCCTCTTTGCACGCCACCATTGGCTTTGTCCAGGGCTTGGCTGCCAGACCTGCTCCCCTCTTGGGCAGCTGTTCATGGGCTCAGGTCCTCCTGCACCACTTGTCCATCACAGAGTGGACAGAAGTGGGCCTTCACATTGAAGCTGTAATTGTGTCAATGCTCCTTTAGGCTTGGAATAGGATGAAAGAGGAACAAAGAATAAAAGCTTTTCCCAAATAGTCACATATCTGAGATGGGCTGCTGCTGAATTCAGACTTTGGGTTAACAAATGTGTGCTACTACAGAGGTGGGATGAAACCTACTTCTCCACATCTGTGAACCAATGTGCTAAATTTGCCATCACCTGAAGCCATTAAATAAAATGTGAACATCTTTGAAAAATATATTCCAGCTCGATCAGAAGACAAGTCTGTGGCATGGGCCTGTATTGTACAGGTGAAGGATATGATGACAAATAGCTCCTGCAGGTATTGAAAGTCATGAGTCTTTCCATCTGCTTTGCCAGACTGGTTTTTATTTCTTTTAATTCAAGATTTTAAGTTATTTCAGCATTCATATTTGCCAGCTTGAAGAGTAACATCAAAAACAAAGGTTCAAAGCCCAGCCTTTCAGGATATAAATAGATTAACAGTTCCCACAGGGAAAGGTACCTGAAAGACCCTGGCTGATTCTGCGCCCTTCCAGAAGGCTGCCATTAGACAAAGCCTTTCCCAAATCCCACTGTTAAGGGTATTTGAGGTGGAAAGAGATATTGGCCACAAGACAGGCACTCAAAGCACATGTCCTAGGGGGGGTGAAAAGTTCAGAATTGTTTTATAAGGAGCTAAAAGCATCTGAGAAGAACAGCTGTTTTAAGAGAGAGAATAAAGGCAAGAGCTACAAATAGCCTTAACTCTACCTAATCCTGCACAGAGGTAGATATCATGGGTCCCTCCACTGGCACATCATGAAGGAATGAGATGATAAGACTGCAGAATCTTAATCTTGCAGTGAAGTGTGGAAGGGATTCATACTAAAGCCATACAAATCCTGCAAACCGCAGCACGACTTGCAAACAGGGTCTTTTGTTTCTTTAATATTAAGTAATTCCCCTGAGACACAGAGGCATTGCCACAGAAGAATTTGGTAGAGTACACTAGGTAATACAAGGTAACCTACATGATTAATCAATAACATTTAGTCCTGAATTGTTAAGCTTTCTGTCAGCTTTTTGATTCTACCAATATGCTCCTTAACAGCTGGTCTCTCAAATCATCCCCAAATCATTCTGGCAAAATACTGGATCTTCCCTGGCTGTGGGCAGGGAGGAGGATTTTAGGAAGGTCACTTGTGAAATGCATGACAGGTACAAAGAGCAGCCTCAAATTTTGGACTTTGTTACTCATGTCACATCCCTTCAGAGTCCCCTAAAGGGTACATAAACCTGGTACATAAAACATTTCTGGGATGAGCTACAGGGAGAAGGAAAGCAGGAGTGAGGAGAGAAGAAAGGAGGGGCTGAAAAAGCCATTTTCCATTGTTTCAGAGTCATCAGGAAGAGCAGAAAAAGAACGGTTGTGCTCCCAAGGAGTCAGAGAAAAAGAAGTTCAAATACCATGAATGAAGAGACACCATGGACCCTCCCATATTTTGGGGCTAAGAAGCAAAAACCAGGTAAAAAGCAGATTCAGACCAAAGAGGAAAATAGCTTCTGTGAAAGAAAGATTAAGGGAAGCTGGGGAAGTGGGGACAAACAAGAAGTAAATGGTATTTTTTTCTTGGCAATCAGTGAATCCTTCTTATAGTTTACTGCCTTTCCTTGGAGAACTTGATATGTCCTTTGTAATTTGATGGCCTTTCAACAATGAGGTGCCCTGTGAGCCAGAGTAGTCTAGTACACAAACGAGCAGTGGATTTGTTTACACATTTCTCTAATCCACCAAAAAACAGCAGCAAAACTTCTCCCTGACACACCTTGCCTGAAAAAGAAGCTCCACAGCAGCCCACTGATGGTCTGCGTGGTGTTTTACTCTGTGGCAAGGAGGAGCAGCCTGGGAGTGGAGCCACACCTTGGTTGCCCATCAATTCATGAGAGATCCAGGACAATGCCAGTCAGGCGTGCTGATTTCTGTGCATATGACTACAACATCTGCCTTGAATGTATTTGGCATTTAAATGCATAGGATTGAAGTTGCTCACAGTCTCTCTGTGGCATTTCTGCATTTGTCCACTCCCTTACCATAATGTCGCCATAGCCCCCTACAGTTCCCCATCATCTTGACAAAAGCTTCTTGTTTCCTCCTCTGAAAAATATGACAATATAATTAATAGTAAGTAAGAGCTACCCCACAACTGTATGCATTCTCTTATGTCCTCAGCCAAGCAAATCTTTCATTTTGTCGGGTAATTTCTTTTTAATGTGGTGGTTGCTATTATTTCTTGATAGTGATAAAAGACCTGAAGCAAAACTCTTTTCAGAGAATTCGAGAGGATAAAAAATCTTTGTTGGCTGAAAAGAGCATATTTAATGCATGCAGAAGGTGTTAATTAAAAATCCTTGAAGCTGACATTACTGCCCTAAAAATCAGGAATATTTTGAGTTTTAAATGTCTCAGTTATGGTCAAAGAACATGCCTGCCAGGGCACCCATTTCTTTGGCCTGAGGTATTACTATAAAATTAAAAATGGACATTTGGACCTGGTAAGCTTTGATCTAATTGAATTTGTGGTAGGATCAAATCATAATATGCTCATGATTTGCTGATCTCATTCCTCCCTTCTGGCAAGGGTTTGTCAAAATATACTAATGGATACTTATAACCTACTAAGAGAAGTTTTACAAATAAGCTGATTTTTGTAACTTACTGTTGTGTGTGAGCTTAACAATCCATCCCCTACTCCCTTGCCCAGAAAAAAAAATAATTAAAAAAAAAAAAACAACCACCAAAAAATACCCCACCTGAAATTTCCATGTGAACTAAATGGCAGAGAAAGCTTCCCAGTTAGTATCATTCAGTAGGTATGACATTTACCTCTCTGTGTTTTTCTGCACACCACACTGTGGAAAGTTAAAAATCAATTACTTTTGGAAACAATTTCTTTTTATATACTCTCTTTCATGGATCCAATTTCTCATCTGTTCAGGGAATTCTTTTGGCACAAGCAGAGGTAAAATTGATGAATATTAAATCTCTGCAATATTATAGAGAGTAATGCTTATCTGAGTTTCCACGAAATACAGATATGTATATACCTAGCCGTATATATTTTATAAACATATGAGGGCATGATTGATTCATAGGTTTTGTTGGTTTATAAGCAGAGGTCCTAAATAATTTTATTTTATTTTATTTTTTAATCCTTTTAGATCTCAGCTAGAAAAACTGACTTCTGCAAATGAGAAGTGGCATCAGTCATCAGTGGAAGGAGTGCACAGAATCTGAAACAGCAAAGCAATTGAACATGAAAGTTTGGCATAGAAAAGAAGGGTGAGTAATTTAAACCCACTCAGGAACAGGTGTGACTTGTTCATAAACCAGTTAGGAAAAAAAAATTGTTCAATTATGCCTCTCTGATAAATAACAAATTACCATAGCAACTTCATTTTCAAACAACATATGCATATATTTTGTTTCAGAAAAGATTGAGTCAAAGGCTGCATTTTACTATGACGTCATGATTTCTTTCCTAGCTTCAAGATGCAAATTCTGTGAACTTGCAGCTCCTTATTTACACACGCTGCCTCATCCATGACTTGAAATAATCACCTTAAGGCTGACTGCATTGCTTAAAATATATTCTGCTTATTTTTTGAGACTGTTATATTGACCCAATCCAGACAGCAGCTTTAATGACAGGGAGAGTAAATAGCTGTCATTTTGGGGGTGGATTCCATATGAGTTTTTAAAATCAGATGGGTTTTGTTAACAATTAAAAACTACCTGAGGCATATGCATGTATGCAAATGTGTATTTAACTTTACAATTATATATGTATGTGATGGTGGTTAGGAATTTGTAGCATTTTGATTTTCAAATAGTAGGGAGTTTTTTGATTATTTAAACTGAGTGAACATACAGCATACAAACCTTTGTGTGGAGTTACACAGCCCAGACAGAGCAGAAGGAGTCTCAAAGCCCACTGGTCCCCAGGCTTTGTTGTGCAGCGACATACACTCACCTCCAAATCCTGGCCTAGACTTTACAGAAAAAACGTTTGTCAGGAACAGTCCAGCTGTAGCATGCAAGAGTAGCTTAATTTGTAATTAAACTTTCTTTAGAAGCAATTGAAAGACCATCCAGTGCCTCCAGACCTGGACTTGTCAACAAATACAGGCTCAGTTAGGTAACATCTTTTTACTATCCCAAATCTTCAACATATGTATGACTTGGATCTTGCACCCTGAAGAGTTACTATTTTTGTGCAGACTCATACACTGAGGGGTGTCTCACCTTTTCAAATGAAACAGTTCAAACTGAAATTAATCTCCAATTGGTCTTCAGACTTGGAGAAATGATCAGAATCTGCTGTCATTGACAGGTTTCCATTTTGTAATCATCAGCAAATGGGAGTTTACTCCATGTTCTCATAACCATCTGTTGCTTCTACAGTGGCAATTTCAGTCTCGATCCTTCTAGCCTATATTTATATGATGCAAGTGGCTAAAAATATCAGAATGGGCAGCAGTGTTGCAAACACTGACTCTTTCAATTTGAAAAGTATCTTAAGAGTCATTTCTGAATCTATAAAAATATGCCAAAAGTTTGGCCCAATAAAGATAAGCCATGTATGCAATTGTAAGCTCAGATACCATATCCTCATTTTTCTAAACAGTAAGGGAAGAAGGTGAAGTAGAACATATAGGTGCTTATTCCTTAGCCACTCTCATCTCATAGTTCATTGGGCATCATTTTTCCACAAAGAGATTTTCTGAACCAAACCACTAAATCATCAATAGATGCAGTGAAACAAATCTCTCCTCATTCCACTGGAAGTATGCAAACAGTAATACGTCTCTTGCCTGAGGAATAATTCCCTGTTCATAGCACAGCAATTCATCTCACAGAATTATCTTTCTTTAGTTATTCATTCTAGAAGATTTTACAGGAAAGAGAAAAAAAGGGGGAGAGGGGAAACAACAAAAAACAAATCACTCATCAACAGAGCAAACACAATTAGAAGTTTACCTGTATTCAGTGACTCAAATCAATGGAATTGCAAATCTTTGTTCAGGTCACACTATGTGGGCTGCGTTAACAGTAGCATTTTAGTGTGTGGCAGGTGTGCAGTTTTGAAAGTCTCCTAGTTGTCTCCACTTGCAGTACCTCCGCTGACATCGTGGAGAGGAGTCCAGTCACTCTGCGCAAGTTGTGCCCCTCCCAGTGGAGCTAAACTGGCAGATGCCTTTCAGGGGAGCATCTAAGGCACACCAACTGCTCTTGGGTGCTCAATCCAAGCAGGAAGGTTTGAGCTAGGGTAGGAAAGACCTCTTCAAATGCTGACAGACAACTGGTCCACAGCCTCAACTCCTTGTCTTTGTAGATCCATTCCCCTCTGCTTGCACCACTAATATAGATATAGGTTCTGCTACAGAGCTTTGCTTCTTGCATGGAGTGATTATGTCAGTAGGATTTTATTGATATCTTTGGTTGCATTATTTCCTGCCATGTTTTCATCTTTGTATTCAGGTAAGAAATGTAATTCCACGCAGGTATAAAGTTATCATATCCTTGCCATAAACTGACTGACAGGATAACTTGTCTTGTCAGATACTTTTGCAGTGCTAATGCATCAGCTGAAAGGCTGAGAATGAAGCAAATAGTCAGGTTTTTTATATCTCCCCTCAAGCCACAAGGAGATGTAAGTACTGATATGAAATGACATTACATTTTGTTTGGGAAAATTTTGTGGAGTTACTTTAGCCCAAGATGGCAGCTATTATGTAAGTAGCACATCTTCCCTTTTATAGTCTTCATTTTCTCTTTTTTTTTTTTGGTGTGGAACAAATGGACTTTGAGCTCAGTTGACTTTCCTTTTAGATAATGAAAACAGAGCGAAATGCTTGTATCAGCACATGAGATGTTTTGAGTAAGAGATATAGGGGCTTGACAGGAAACAGCCCCTCCCAACACCAGACAGATGCCTGAAGCATGCAGACAGGGAGTAAAAATACAGTTCTAAAAACAGTTCTAGTTGCTGGAGATGGAACAAAGCTGAAGGTAAAGAATCCTTTCTTTTGGCATTTCTTTTTTATCTTTGAATTTTCAACTTTGAAGCTCATGACCCTTGTTGCAATGACTGTCACCCAGCCACAGAGCATCCCCTCTGTCCAGGAGGGCCATCCCTTCGGCCCTGACTTTCTGCACCTCCCATGAGCTGAGCAGTAGCAGTGCAAGGCTACATCTTTAGTTTACCTCAGAGCAACATCTAGCCTGCTTGGGTATTCCAACACAGCTCTTACATGAAGTATTCAAGGTTATCACAAGCCATGTCAGGGTAAGGGACATGTAGATCAAAGTGAAAAGAGTAACAGAGCTGGCTGCTGTTTCTTGTCTCATTTTTCTGATCATTCCTGAAAGTTTCTTGGTCATGAAGTTTCTCAATTTTATTATAGCCAGTGCTTCACTGCAATCCATGAAGAGTTAGGTAGCTGCTGAATTATGTTGCTTAGGAAAGAGAAAAGTCAAAAGATATTTCAAGCTTCGTAAATTTTTCTTGAAAATTGAACACTGAGACCCACGAAGGAGAAGTGCTGCTTTAGACACTATTTCTCAGACTTTTTAAGCCAAAAATCACCACATCTTTGCAGAACACTAATTCACTGGTTTTCATTACCAGCCAATTAGAATGTAATCTAGGCTTTGAATAGTCATTTATTAATTCTATTTTTCCACAGTTATATAATTTCTATATTTTTCCACAGTTCCACAGATTTACATAAGTATGTGTGTACTTGGAGACTTTTTTTAACACATTTATTCTGTGGACCATGTTTTGGTGTCACCTGGGCCTCTTGCATCCTGGGGACAACACTTCTGAGTGCAGCTACAGCCTTCTGTTGGAGCCTGACCTTTATTTCACATAACAAAAATTCAGGCTGCTGAAAGTTTTATGCTTACAACCACTTTCTTTGACACTAGGTGAGAAGAGAAACCTCCAGTACCTCAAAAAACCCACACTCTCATTCCTCTCCTTTATTCCAAATGTTAGCTGTAATTTTAAACACTTTTATTATAGTGACAGTAGCCTCCTTGATAGAGCTTCTTGCGGGGGGTGGTCCCTTGTCAGTCTGGCTTGCCTGATTTGATCTTTCTTAGTTTATCTATAGCATTCACAGTCACAACTTATTTTATTCTGTAGCTTCTTACAGAGTGTGAAATTTCACTCAGAGGATCTCATGGCTGAGTCCAAACATCTCCAGAAAATAACAAGAATTTCAGAACTACACACAGATTTTTCCAGCTACACTGGCACATTATTAATTAAAATTCAGATGGAAATTGTTTCCTTGCCCCAGGAGCTGTAGAGCAGCACAACTTTTCTCATGCTCAGCATTTTCAAGGGCATTTCTGGAATTCCATTTCAGACAGGCACTCTTAGAAATGACCAGCCAAACTAAATAACAGCTAGCCAGATGTCTTTTAAATTCTGACTTTGTTTCATTGATTCTGATAGTACAATAAAATGGCATTGTGTAATTTTATTCTTTTATTCATTCATAATTGCCTTTTTTATTTTGCTTTTGATAATGCTTCTCACTGACTGCAATGTGAGCTGCATTCAGTTTGTTATGTTACCTAAATTTGAGCAAATATTATAATGCTCATGCAGTTCCCCTGAGGGACAGAATGTTCTCATTTCTTCAATTACTTTCATTTGAATAGAATGTTCACAAAGACATTTGCACTTGTTCTTTCTTATAATTGTAAACCTTAAGATTAACACTGTTGTTTAAAATAAGATACATTTGATTCAACAAGTATTCCTAAATTTAATTTTCATCGCTGAAGGTTAGTCATTTTGTTTGTTCTAGCCTTCATTCAGACATGTTTAAATGTTCTTACTTATTTAGGTCCAATCTGTCACAGAGATCCTGGTCTAATTACGGCTGTTCAAACACTACAACTATTGAAAACATCCTTCAAAGAGACATGTTTTCCACTAAACTGAGTGGAAACATCCCCATTACATGCAGAGTCACTGGGCTGGGTCTCAAGCCCACCGCTGCTGAAGAATAACCAGCCACTCTAGGTTTATGCTTGCAGCTTCAACCTCGTGTCTGTGCCAAGGCTGCTGTGTCAGAGGTGGGCATGAGGAAGGACGTATCATTTCATGGAACAATGCTGCATGTCAGCAAAGTACAGAGTTCTTGGAATGTATCTGGGCCTTTATATCCTGGAAACAAAAGAAGAGCACCCCCCAGTTCAAAAGTACAACAGTAAGAATCATGTTTGGATAGAGCTGAAAGGGAACTCCTGGATTGCTGAGCCTGGGCAGCTTACAGTACAAGCAACCATGTTGTATTCACAGTCCAAGCATCACACAGAACTGGATTGGTCACTGTCTCACACCTCTGGTAGTTATTCAAGCCTGTAATCACAAAGCGAGGGCCTTGACCCTGCAACCTCTATTTTCTGCTTCTCTATTGGTAGGAAGCAGCTGGCACCCTGGATTAACCAGGATTACCATGTAACAGCACAGGAGATCTCACTGGACTGGGGATGGCAGGGCAGCATTCCTGTGCCAGCCTGGGTGGGATTCCAGATTTCACTACCCCGTAAACTTCATGCTTATAAATATAGGAAGGTTAAGGTTTTGATCTATACTTGAAATTTACTTTTTAGTCCTTGAATATGGAAATTTCCACCCTTGGTTAGAATGGACATAGTGATCCTTTGCAGCTCCAGAATGGTATTGCTGACCAAGCCCACCACTGGCTGGAGAAACTGAACAGTAGACATCACTGTGTCCCCCAAGTTCACAGCAACATCCTTCTGACACCCCAGGTTCAGAGGCACACCTTCTCCATGGGTACTGCCCCATAATCTGCTTTACACTGCTCTGGAGGAATAAAAGCTCCTCTCTTTCAGCCGTCTTTTTTGTTTTACCATTCACCCAGGCATGTGTCTGTGCTTTTATACTAGAAATTAATTACAGAAATGTGGCAGGTTTTGACAGCAAATGGTAGATGTAAAAAGAAATAGTATGAAATGTAGAATACTTTCACAAGGACCCATATGAAGAAGGACACTACCTAATCAATGGCTAGAAACAAAGAAATACAAGAATTTTATTTAAGCAGTGTGCTATTTAATGTCACAAACTGAAGGGAAATCCAACTGCAGAATAAATAAGATAAAACAAGTGGATTAAGGACATAAGTTTATGCACATAGCACACTTATAAGTAGGGAAGACGTATCTATGTACACTTGAATCTGGATGTATGCATAAAAAGATCAGATTTTTTTATTTTGCACTCAAGGATATAGTTCCAATATTTTCTTAATGAGTCATTTGTAGTAAATTGATCATAAGAAACATCATACTTGACGTCCAGCCTCAAGTCAAGAGTGTTTTTCTCAAGATTTGAAAAGCTGTGTAGCAGCCATGCCTGGCCTGAATGGCCGCAGCCCTTTCTTTCTGTTTAATGAGTTGAGCCTCCCTGCTCTTTATGCATATCAAGTACAGCCAGTCTGAGACACATTTAAGTAAAACCATTCTGGCAGTTATTTGCCTCGGTTGAAAGAAAGTCATGCCAGCCTTCTATGTCTTAGGGGGTTTGTGGCTGCGTATGCTTTTACAGTTCCCCAAAACTTATGTTCTCATTAAAATGTCACCTTACAATGATACTCTAATGTACTGGCTTCTACATTCATTAGCTGCTAAACTAAAGTTAGTAATGGAAAAACAGGTTAACTTGAATTTATGATAGGCTAATTCCATTCCTTTTAGCCACGAGGATAAATCACACTTTGTTTACAATTGAAATACCAGTAATTTTTAGCAGAATGAAGAAAAGATGGGAAAATATAGTCTTACCTTCTGGCACAGATTACAGACAGGCACTGGGGCCCCAAAGCAACAATGTGGACAATGAGTAAATTCTGAAAATGAGCTCTGGTAAAGACCAATGAACAATGCTTTCAAATTATTTTTCAACTTATTTTAGTCAGTTGAATATCCCACCATTTACCACTGACAATGGGATTTGACCGATGAGGAATTCTCTGTTATAAGGATACTTTGAAGGGAGAGAGGTGAAATCCAAATCAAACAAACATAAAATCTTAAGAGAAATAGTAGTAGAAATCATTATAAAGTCAGTAGTTACTAAAAGTTGCCAGAGTGTATTCACAAAGAAAACTTGCACAGTTCCTCTTTGGGGCATATGTTGAATCTATTATTGCTATTTTTTTAAACCTGCTTTAAAAGCACAGATAGGAAAAAGGCCATGAATAAGAATGTTCTAAAATGTCATTTACTGACTTAGTATAGTCATAGGCATAGGAAGGGAATGAGGATTCATTATCATGTGTTAGGCAGATGATGGTGCATACAAATTTATAACAGTAAGCAGCAACATTGAATGGGGGAAAAAAGAACTCGAAAAAAACCCCATTTATAAGCTTTTCCTAAAGGCTTATTTTTATTTTGTACCTGTCAAAAAAACTCCCGCAATTCTGTAGAAAGTGGATGAAAAAAACGTGTTTAAATGGTCAGGTTCTAAACAGTGTTGTATTTCTTCTGCAAATTAGTTTCTATATGTATACAAATCTAATTATCTACCTATACTTTTTATTTTTCAGCAACACTGATTTATCTGTTCTACTTTTATCAACAAGTAAAATCCTAGGTCCCAAGTGAAAAAAAAAAACAAAACAAAAAACAAAAAAATAGAATTAAAAAAATAACAGTGAATCTATTGGGACAGAAGTTCCCTAAGGGACAAAATGAAATGAAACATTTTAGCTCATCAGACAAATACCATGTTAGCCTCCAAAAAAGGGCAATATTTTCTTTTGACTGGTTCAAAGAAAGCAATCCTCAAAGCCTGTACATGTTTCTTTGGCTTTCTAAGTGAAAGAATGTTGTAGTTTGGATATGAATTTAACTGTGGAGGTGGAAAAACCTCTATTCTTTTTGTCTGCCTAAATAAAACCCCAGCAACTAATGTTTTTAATCTTTTTTACTTTATTTATTTTAGTCTCATTTTCTCTTTAGGTTATGACCTGGACTTCTTTATTCTTAGTTAGGATTTATTGTCTTTTCTCAGAAAACAGGAGAGTAAGTGAATACACTAATAAAAGATGTGGCTACTATAAGGCACAGTCTTATTTTGAAAGCACACAAATTAGTTGGTTTTAAAAAAATCTTGCCACCATCTTCCTCTTATTTTCAATAATCTAAGAATTCCATTCTCACTCTGGAGTAGATGGCAAAGTTTTTTCTACTTGCTACCTTCTAAACGGGGTTTAGTTTTACCCAGAAAGCAAAGTTTATCAAAGTGAGAGATATTTGGTTTATGGCTCAACTGATATCTGCTGCAAGCTCTCTTCCTCCAAACTGCATAACAACTGATTTCTGTGTTTTATTTGATAAAGTCTCCCCAGAGGAGTCTGTCAGGAATCCACAGCTGAGACACTATGAAAATATCTTCAACCATTTGCTTGTTTCGCTTATTTAAAGCCTAACTCCTTCAGGGTATTTTGCTCTTCAAATGTACAGTGAGATCTTTCATTGTATGTGGTTTAAGGAGATAATCACTGTTGTCAGCTGTGCCATTTTTATTTGGCTCACTGATATTTTGTGGTTTTCCTGAAGTTCTTAAACACTTTGACTGAAGCAATCAAATAAGAGTTTGAGGGAGGCGAGTTCTTAGCACTTGGGCTTAGAGTTTCTAAAAACTTGAACATTAAAACAAATACAGACAACCCAATACTTCTAAAACAGTATGATTTTAAATCCTTTCATGGCGTCTTAATACTCAGCGTTAGCAAAACTGCTGCAATAATGCACATATATAATAATAAAAATGATTGCTAGGAATGATCTTTCATTAGCAAACAATAGAGCTTCTGATTCAACAATGAAATTTAATCAAAAACTAATAACACGTGTGCCCACACAAGTATGTCTTATTTCTCTGACTGCAATTTTCCTCCCAGTATTATGAAAAAAACTTGGCTCTGTTTGCCTTCCTTGACTTTATGCTGATGGTTGTGAAGGTCTGTCTTTGTAAATAATTGCAACAGCTCTCATCCGTAAGAGACTATATGATTTACCTTTATAAAGCTGATTTATTCTTATAGGTATGAAGGTGTTTTCCAATCTCTTCTCCCACAAATTTGGAAGAATAGTGTTTTCTGACTTCCAGACCTGTTTTAGGATCCGCTTCTTATGTTTCTTTGTTTCCCTCAGCGTGTTTCCACCCTTCAAAATTTCTATACAGATCACTCATTGGAAAATCCCTTTTTTTAAGCCAGTCCTGATTCTGAGGTTGTCCTTCTGCCAAGCGACCAGTTACAGACTGTTACACCCAATGGCAGTCGCAGCTGGTCTCTCTGAGTGTCGTGTGCCTGAGTGCCACTCAGAATGAATCCGAAACTCCCTCCTTCAGCCCTCTCACACAGGTTTTCTTAGTGGTTTAGAAGCTTTAATTTCCTCTGTTCCACAATGAAAGGGTCTTTAGGAGCACCTACAATTGTTGGGCAGGCTGCAAAGGGCACACATCTAATTTCTAATTGTTTTCCTTTGCTGGTGGATACTCTTCTTCCTCTTTTCTGAGGAATCTTCAGCTAATTAGGACAACTTCAAGTTGGACTTGTGCATGTCACAAATTTATAAACATATCTATCGTCTTTCAGGATCAAACCTTGTAAGCCAAACATCTTTTCCAGTGACAACATAAAGATGTTTGTGCAGATTTCAGGTAATGGTGCGTCAGGATGTTCCAAATCTATATGTTAAACCTGCTTCTAACTTAGTGCTCTCACTATAGGACATTGTGGGAATTACTGAAGAAAAAAAAAAAGACAAAGAATTATACATGGTTTCAAATAAGTGAGTGATACAACACACACTACAGAAGCAGAAGAAAGCAGGATTGGGAGCATTTATTAAGATCGTGACAAAAGGAAAAATTAGAATGAAGACTTAAAAATGCAAATGAACATTAAAAGAAATGTAATTTTTGCAAAATACTTGTAAGTTTTGAACTTGGTATTTAAGGAACTTTTTACTGATCCTCTCCTGAGCGCATTTGTTCCAGCATCCTTACCCTGGAACAAGGGATTATGCAAACAAGATGAAAAAAGCAACTTCAAAGCATAGAGCAATTATTCAATGGCAAGCAGAGAGAGACAGGTAGGCAGTATTTAACCAACTGCAAGGATAAGCACAGATGTGCTCCCCATCCCTAAGGAAGTACCCCAGGTGCTTTGGCTGGCCCAGCAGGCACGAGCCAGGAGGTGCAGAGCTGGCCTCTGCAGTGCCACGGAGAAGGTCCCCAGTGTCACAGGGTTACCCATGACCACCTGCTCCTGATGGCACTGTCCATTTTACCTGGTGAGCTGATGCTTTGCAACTAGCAATGCTAAGTAGGATGCTCAGCCTCCTACAACTTTTCCTTTCCTTTTTCGTACCTTTCCACATTGATGTTTTTCCCTTGAATCCACCAGCTATTTCTGATCTTATCTCAACTATCCTACTTTTGCCTGTTATTTTGCCTTTCTTGTCTCCATACAGACTTTCTCACATATTTTTCTGAGCTTTCTGAGTGTAAATTATGCAGCCGTGCTGCACCAGAACTGAGGCTTGGGTCCAAATACATGGTCCGAGAAACTCTGGGTGACAGGAGAATGTTTACAACTGGGGCTGCAGAAAGGGGGTGGATTAAAAACAACCATAATAAATTCCTAAATACATCAATGTAAGTTTCTATCAGCATAATGTATACACACACACACAAAAAGCTTCCTGTGAGTTATAAATATTTTGTTTCTGTAAGCTAGTTAATTAAAAAGGATTTTACATGGCAAGCAACCTATGGCTAGGACAAGCCACCTGATTTTTGGCACTAAAGCACTCTATCAAATGCTCATCCTGGTATCCCTAGGCATTCATAATTCCTAACCTACTTAGAGCTTTAGGGACACAACATCTGGAAAACTGGACCTAAAATGGCAGAAAAGTATTGAAGGTCATGCAGGATAATTTACCTCAGCTTCGGGTATTTGATAGATGAGAAGGCTGTTACTCACTGGAAATGTTAGAAAGCATTACGAGAACAAGTGAGAAACAAATTTATAGGTTCATAAATTTTAATGCCAGAAGAATCATCTAATCTGACCTGTATACTATAGGCAATGAAATTCCACGAAGTAATTGCCACATGAAGCTCATCAATCTGTGGTTAAAGTAGCACTTATCACCTCATGGTAACAATTATCATACAGCATGAGGTAACTATTTTTAAGAGCAAGAGAAAGAAGAGAACTAAATTTGCTAGTGCAGCTGTATCTACCCCCTTTTTCTGTGCATGTTTGGTAGAAGTTTTCAGAAAGTGGTACCATAGTAAAATTAGAGAGAATAAATAAGAAGTAACTATCTAGTTTGCACATGACATTGCATTTCTTGAGTCTCTAGCAGCTACCAAGAAGAGGATAATAAATTATTTTTATGCAGCAAGCGAGAAATGGCAAGTTAAAATAAACACAAAGAAAACTAGAGGTGACATAAAGCATTTACACACAAGAAAAAAATCCTCTTGGTAAATGGAAAGTAATAATAAAGCTGCAGCACACATTTACCTTCAATAGCTTTTCACATTAGAAAATGATGATCATGAGAAAGAAATTATAAAAATAACCTAGGATACATGGAGAATATCTGAAAGGATGAATGCAGTTCTGGAAAACAACAAAAGCTTGTCCTTTGCAGTAAAGATTTCACACTGGGTAGGTAGTTATCTGTCTGTGACCTGTGCCAGAACAGGAAAAGTGGACAAAATAGCAGCAGCAGTCGAGCATAAAGGAAAGCAAGTCGGTACACGAAGAGTGGAGCTAAAGAAATCTTGTTTCCCATGGGTTTGCCTTGCAAGTGGCACATCACACCTACTCACCTCAAGAACGAGAGCTTCTCCATATACCTACAACCACTGCCACCTATTACACAGAGGCTCTCTGGTGCCCCATCATTGCCCCGTACTGCTCTCAGTACTGCTATGTTCCACATGCTCCCACAGCACAGTACCCACACCTCTCCATACATCCCTTCCTCGTCTACCTCTTGGGGCTTGTTGGGTGGGCAAGAGGCAACACAAGCAAGAGAGAGGGCTACAGCCACACTGGCTGACTGACTGAATGCTGACAACTGGAACTAAGTCATGCTCAAGCCCTCTGTTCTTTTCCCTCAGAGTCAGAATCAATAAAGTCAGTGTCCTCTACTCAGACTCTGATTATTTCAAAGTCTTAAGTCTTCATAATCTTTGAGGCATCTACCTAAATTGACGAAAAAGAGACAAAGGGGGGAAAGAGAAAGAGGAGAACAGTTGGATAACACAATCTTACTGAATTTATTTGTCATGAAACTAGGCTAAAAAAAAATTTAAATGTGCAATGTATTCATTATGAGAAAATAGAGAAAATAACATACCATCTTCATAGGACTAAATTCTGACATGCAGGCTTAATATTTTTGCAAATAAAATGCAAAAGTCCCGTTTAACTGAGTCATCAGCATGCCAACTGTCTAATCAGAATAATTAGGAGATCTCCATAGTATTCCTTAGCTTTTGTTTTAATCTTATATGGGAGGTTGGAAATCAAATCTACACATTTTGGTCAGAAAGCAGGTCTTTATGGGTCTTTCAGAAAGGACAACACACTTTTAAGTTTCATGAGAAGAACAATATCCAATTACCAGTACGTAGGATGATACAAAATGTACTCATCTAACCAGTGAAGGAATATCTAAGTTAAGGCTTGAAATTAATAAATGTACAAATTTACATTGGCAAAAGGAACTTCTATCAGAACTAAATGATTATCAGACAAATATGTCATTTTTATTTCAAGTTCCTTATTTCCTTTAACTATAAATACCACAAAATCTCTTAGCATACACACTTACATGAGTGTTTAAGTAGATAACACTTCTATAAATATAACAAATGTTTCTATAAATGCAATTGCATCCTGATGAAGAATAATTATTTTTCTATTTTCTTGAATGTCTCAGCAATAGACACTTGAATAAATGTGAGACAGCATCACTCTAATAAACGCAACCAGAGAGATGTAAAACAGATCAATAATTATTTATCATTGTCACTGCTACAGCTTTTTTTTTTACAAAAAAGTAATGCTTGCGTGCCACCTGGGACATGGGACTGAGCTGGTCCCCCTAACTTGGTGGTTTGATGCTACTGATAGAAGGGCCAGAACATATTTCAGTGATGGCGATAAACCACCAATGAGCCCTCCAGTGATCTCATATCTGGGTGTAAAAGGAGATCCAACCTATGATGCTATTTTCAGGACAGGATTTTATGCTTGAAGTTGTTTCTCTAGAACCAGTTGTTGGGCAACTGCTGCTTTCTTTGCAACGAAATGGTCAACAGGGACCTTCTCCCCCTGCTCAGTTCTCCCTGTTTTTTGGTGTCCTATCAGGAGTGAAAGCTCCCACCCACCTAATGCTAAACTTCAGCAGCTTTAGTGGAGTTGCTCACTCTCACCTTCTGCTACAGTCAGTGGAGAGAAGCACTTTTAGTGGTTGCTTTGGTGTATTTTAGGCATCAACTTTAAGTCTGAGACAGTAAGTTTAAAATAAGGCATGCCTTTCAGAGTTGAATCTTGTTGGTTGTTTCCTCTTTGTTTATTTTGGGGTTTTTTCCCTTGGTGGGATAGGGGTTGTACTTTTGGCACTTGATTCCTCTAATTTGTTTTAGGCATTGAATTTAAAGTTGAAATCAGTTTTGCTTTGAACTTAGGTACATAAACTTTTGATTGCACTCAGGGATGTCTAGAAGGAAAAGGTACATTTTATAGATGCATTTATAGCAGTCAGCTACATATGAAAGCTGCTCAGGCAGGAGGAAGAGGCAACCTGAGGACACCCAACACACTAGCAGCTGTAGGTATGGTGTGCATGAGTCCAATTACACCTGACACTGAAGCTGATGCCTTGATGAAATAATTACTGAAGGTTGCAGGAAGCTGCAAAGGTTCATCCATATGCATCAGAAATCCTATTGAAATATAGGAGAGCAGCAGCTGACTTCAGTTCGAGTCATTAGGGGACAATGACAATTTTTGTATGTCTTCCAGCATATCAAAAATAATTATTCCTGTCCCCTAATTATTGCCTTAATAGTGAATAGACTATAGTACTCTTGTATTGTATTGTATACTTGCAAAATTCCTTTGCATTATACATGTGTAGACACAAAAGTTTACTACAGGTTTTTTGTTGAGATTCCCGCCAGCTAAAAAGCATTTGGGTTATCACTGATGGAGAGAAAGCAAGATGCAATGGGGACACAGGCAGTTTGGAAGAACTGAAAGACCTTGCCACTGGCTTGTGAAGAGATGGGAATCACCTTGAGAAGCAGCTCGTGTGTGAGCTGAAGGGAACACAGCTCGAAGACAAAAGGGCGTGCAAGGCAGCTGTAAAGTCTGCTATTATTTACTCTCCCTGTACTTGTCCCAAAAACAGTACATGATTTCTTAGCTCTGAAATTCAGACAGATAAACTTGTTTTCCTGGGAGGTAGAAGTTTGCCTAGCTGACTGGCAGTTTCAAAGAAGGTCCTTTGAAGGTGCTGGTGAAGGAAAGACGCTGGTGGAGTCCCAGTTCTCTCCCATGAGGGACTATCGAGCCTATGCCTACAGCAAAGTACTGAGGCTCTGGTCCCCTGAACAGCAAGGTCAGAGGTTAATTGGGACAGGAGAGGAGACCATCCTATGGGCAGGGTGGCAGGGCTGCCCTCAGCAGGAAGCAGAGAGTGTGGGTACAGCCAGGGGCTGAGGCCATCACAATAAAATCGCTGCCTTCACCGCACACAGCCCTCAGGAGAGGAGCAACACTCAGTTTGTGTGCATGACCTTGTATTTTCTTGTAGTTAACTGAGAAGACTCAAGTCCTGTATTGCTCGCTATTGTACATATATGATTGCAAAGACGGTCGTGGGTCAAATTTATATCAAGCAAAGATGTGAATTCTGAGGCTGGGATAAATATGTGTCCCTAACTGATCCTTTCTCTTCACAGCTCTTTTTTTGTGCTTACTTTTCACGACAGGAGCAGGGGCTGGGTGCTGCAGATAACGTGTGTGTGTTTGCAGTTGAGGGGAACAAGTGGCTGCCAGATAGCAATTCTCTGATTTCTTAATTCCATTTACCAGCCTCCTCCCTCCCCCAGACTGTTCCTGCCAAAACGTTCTTTATTTCTTTTTTTACCACTAGATGGTAGTAACAGGTAGAGACTTGCTCTTTTTATTTTTTTACCCTCTCTTTCTCACTGCCCTTTGTTTACTGTCTGTGATTAGTTTTAGGACTCTGGTTCCAATAAAAGGTTTATTGTTTTCTCCTAATGATGAAATTATTACACAGTTATTATAGATTTGAAATTCACTGTTTTAAAAATAACCATTTTCTTCCTCTTCTGATCTTCACATCCCTGCTCCCCACACGTCCTTGCTGAATCCAGTGTGGGTGCAGATCAGAGGCAGCAATCATTAGGAAGGGATTGCAACAAGCCTCACTTGCCTACAAAATCCCACTGGAGATTTTCCTTCATACTGTGAATTACACTCAGCGTTTTCAGCAATTGCTGTTTCATGGGTACTGAGGGGCATGAGCAGCTGTTCTGTGGCATCCAAAGCATGCCTGTGTTCTCCTTCAGTCTGTCTTGCCTCTCTTTCCCGACTTGCTGGGCTCTGCAGAGGGATGCCCACCATCTGGCTGGGGCAAGGATAGAACCAAGCAAGGGTGCAGCTGCGTCTCCCGACATTTTCACCCTTGAAGAATTGCTAGGGGTGGAGTAACTTGCCCATGAGTCCAAAGGTAGGCTCATCTGTTGTGATTTTTGCATAGGACACAGTTTTGCTCTTCATGTGCAGCCAAAAATTAATAAAACATTGTTTAAAATTAGTGCATGCTATGTCAAACACTCAAAACAGTTCATCAGTGTGCTCTGTATCAAAGCCATTTAGCACAACTGTATTAGAAAGGAGAGAAAATACAGTCAGTGCAATTTGATCATATCAAATGCTGTCCTTGACTACTGATAAAGTAACACAAAAGCATCATTTAGCAAGTGCTTGATGGCCAAAATATGGATATTAAGACTGCATTTCCTCTATAGAAATTTATTATAAATGGACCAGAACAAATTAAGGACTACATGTAATAAGTACTATATATAGTCTCCCCCGTCCCTCAAGTACATGCTCATACAGAGTTTACTGCATTTATGTGATCCCAAGGAGGACCCATATGTTCAAGTGCAGGTCAATTTACTGAGAGCTCTATTTATTTTTTAAATGGGAGGCACTAAGCTATAACAATAACTGAAGGAAGAGCCTCATTTAGTGAGAAACAAGCCTTTTGTAATTTTCTTAAAAAGCCTATCTCACAAACATCTATTTCTAAATAGATAGAAGTGCCTGTTTAGCAGACTCTTCAAGACTAAGTTTTAATGGGTATTTTTATCTTTTTTATGTAACTAAAGAAAACACAGACCAGAATAACACCCAAGCAAAGCAAAACAAAAACATATATTCTTACGTCTATTATTATTAGTCTGAGTTAAAGCTTTCATTCTACTTATGGCCATCTTTGCTTTTGTAAAGCATTAGAGATATACATCTTCCCTTTTTTCAGCTGACTTCTTGCTGCCTCTCTTCCCTTTCTGCCACAGGAGAGGAACACTTAAAAAAATAATTAAAACTAAGAGCCAGATCCTCAGGTGCTGAAAATCAAAATTGCTCCAATGAACTCAAGTTATGCAAATTTTTATTAGCTACAAAATTGGACCCACTGGATTTTAATTGCACTTCAACATCTGATGTACCTTTCGATAGCAAAAGCAGAAGGCAGGCAGTTCTAAACAACCCTTTAATTTTCACTAGAGGAAGGTTCAGTGTTTAGTGAAGCATTTTTCAGCTAGAATTTCTCCTTTCAATTCATAAGTGCATACACACTCTGCTCTGTGACTTCAATTCTTCATATTCATTTTCAGGTACCTGGTTCAATTATAAATTGTTCAGAGAAAAGACTGTATTAATAAGGCAAACTTCTATCAGAAGAAAAATATGTTCTTATAGTTAAAACATTTGTGCTGGCAGACATTTTGGACACCTTCCTGCTCTCCCATAGGCCTTTTGTGAGTTCCTGCATAAACCACCTCTGAAATGGCTCCTCTAGCTCTAGCCTGACAATGGGAACTTAGCAAGGTCCCCAAACAGAGAACATTGTAGCACTGTGGTCTGTGCTCACATGATATATCTGCTTCTGCTCATGAAAAGCAGAGTTGGGCTTCAGCAATGGCAGCTCAAAAACCCTTGTGGAGTAAAGACATAAAGTTAGCTATGGCTACTATGGATCTGAATCTCAGGCCATAGATTCACAAATATTTTGGGACACTATTGCAGTCTCAGTCTTTCTCTCCTCCCTGGCACTCATCAGCACCTGCTCCTCCACTTCTCATGTGCCTGCACAAACAGTCAGACAACTGCCTACTGAACAGAACTGGTGGACAGATTTGGACTAAAACCCATGCAGCAAAACACGAAGATTCCTATCACCCAGACCCACTGTCCATTCTAACTACCACAGGAGCTCATGTTTGTCTTACCATCTGGTAATGTCTATACAAGCACACAGAATAGCTGGCAGACAGGACTTAGAGGGCAAAAGGTATGGCAAGGTCTGCCTGTTTATAGATCCCCTCTGCAAGAGAAGGGGAAATAACTCCTAATATGGCATCAGCAAAGGGTTTATGAAATGGAGACAAGAATAACTAATTTGCCTAAAAACATGCTGTCTTACCTAGTTAGCTTTGTGCAGCCTCTAATACCATCAGGGCACCATTGGACCAAAAAGTACAACAGCCACATGACTCCTTTGGGTCAGAATTACATTCTCCCTTATTTCTTATGGGGAAAAAAATTGTTTCTGTGGCTTTTCTTTGAGCCAAGATATTTTGTTTTAACTCTGTTCAGTAGAAATCTGGTTTCATAACAACACTGTACTTTATAATTGGGTTTGTAGCTTTAGCCTCATGTGTCTCCTGTGGTTAACTCCCAGATTAGACTCTATCTAAATGGGTACAATACACTCACTCCTCATGTGATCCATACACCAGCCATGCAGTGCTGGAGACATGGCCTGAGCCCTCCACCTTGCCTGCCAAAGACAGGGTCACACAACAGGCCATTCAGCCTCCAAACCACATCGGGCAGCACAACATTGCAGAAACATGCAGACTTTGTGCTCAGCTGGGAAAGGATTAAATGCTCAATTGTTTCTGAATCCATGTTTTTCAGAACATTTTGTCCAACGGTGCATGTTGATATTTTGACTTCTTGTCCCAAAGTGGATGGAAATTCCAACTTTTGTTCAGCCTTTGCTGCAGCTTCTATCTTCTGCTATAATAAAAGCAAACCATTACGATAAAATGAAAATAACTTTAAATGAACAGTTATGCAGTCTCAATGATGCCTTGTATAACAGCTGCAATATTTAAAAATTAAATTTTATTCTTTGGAGAACACAGAGGATTTCACCACATAAAATGGCTAGTTTCATTAGTTGCATTACATTTTGTATGTGCTATATAATTCTTCTTTGCCTGACTCATGACAGGACTTCAAACGTGTAACATAGTACGTTCTGCTCTCAGATACTCTGGTGCAAACACATTGATTTCAGGGGCTGTGCTGAGCTTTGAACTGTGTCCCCACAACTTCATGTTTGAACACTCTGCCGCCAGACTTGCTCTATGTTGCATTCCTTTGAGACACAATTTCAAGAATGAGTCAAGAGGCTTAAAAAGTGCAGTTGTTGTTCAATAATAGCTTGTTCCTGACAGTAGTAATAATTAATCCATGCTTTTCACTCTCACTGATATTGTGATCACTTTGATCACTTCTGATTTTTCTTATGTTGTTTTTGTTTTGGTTGGGTTGGGTTGGGGCTTTTGGGTTTCTTCCAAGAAACAGAGCTATGGAAAACAAAGAACATTTTTAAAAATAAATTCCAGGAAAGGCTATTATACTGTGTTGTGTTATTGCTTGGAGTGCTTTAAAATTGGCAGCTAGGCTATGTCTTGGGATCAGATTGCTGTGCTGTTTGTTTGCAGAGGGGTAGTGATTTTACAATGTAGAAGGCACTGCCTAAAGGATAATGAAGATAATGAATGATTGTGTTCTTGAGACCGAGGCTCTTCATTTCACATGGCATATGAGAAGGTGTACCTCCTGAGAGACTAGACTGTCTATAGCTTTGTAATTCACAGAATTGTTACAGATACAAGTTAGAGAATAGGACCAACCATCCCATTTTGGGTATCAGCAGTGCAAGTAGAGCCCCCCAGCTGGAGGATCAGACTTTCCCAAAACTGCTGGTGAAACCATGCCCCGATTCCAAGTGAAGGTGATTACACTGGTGCACAAGTTGGTGACTGTGCCCTGCTGAAACAGGATAAACAAGACTAGCACAGGTAAGTGCATAACCATTTTTGGTACTGGCCAATCAACTGCTGGAAGTTGGCAATGAGATGTTGCCATGGCTTACAGCAAACAGATTCTGGATGGGATAAGGGACATACCTTACCGTCAGTGGAATTAAACTTTTCGGTAGTCAAGAGTATGGTCAGGATTTTCCCTGAGGAAGGAGGAGCCAAAACTGTCATAAGCAAAAGATATTTCACCTTGGGTCTGCAAGGCATGTATGATTGACACCCATGTGGGAAGCAAAGGCAAAATGTATAATGCCAGGCTATTGAGGAAGCCTGACATTTAAAGGCTGGGACAAATAGGAACTCATTTTCTTCTTGACTTTGTTGTTATCAGTGAGGTATTAGTGACAACAGCTATTTTGGAGGAATGACTTTGGCTTCAAATGTCTTAGAAAAAGAAGTTTAGGCTGACTACAATGCAATTTTCATAATACAGTGGAGAACACATTTAGCACGTTAAGTGGAGTATGCATTTACATAGCAGACATTAACTAACAGAGCGTTGGGATACTACTGTGACAAATATAATCCAGATTGTAGCACTCCACAATACAACTGCAGGGGTAAATTTAAGTACTTTTATAAGAAAGTATCTAGGAGGAATCACAGTTTTTTAGGCTGGTCACATACCTGGAAAACTATGGCACTCAATACTGAGACTGCTTCAGAGCTAGCACAGGGGAGATCACATCTTCCTTCAAAATCAATACTCCAACAGTGTGATAACATGGGGAAATCAACTCAGAAAATTATGTAATACCTTGTTGGTTAAATGGAATGTGAGTCCTAATATATTCATTAAAAAAAAAATTTTTCCATGTGTTCTGTTATATAATGTTGTATTGGTGGGTTATTTTGTAAACACTTTGTAAAGATACACATACTACGTGAACACTAAGAATGCACAGGGAAAGAGCTATTATTATCTCAGAATGGGTAGGGAGGGCTGTTCTTAGTATTTGAGGATTAAAGCATGGTTTCTGAATTTCAAGTCTCAGTCTTGCCTTTTATCTTGATTTTTAGATGTAGAGGGGACTGTCATAATTAATTTCATTCCACATCTGGGTCTGAGAGTTGTATAAGGAGTCCTAGGTGCCATCTAGATAATTTGTATATTTTGCAACTTAGTTTTTATATTCTCATACTCTTCATCATATTTATTTATTTAATGATAGCTTCAAAATCATTGTGGAGAGAAGCACAATGAGAATGAATGGGACCTAAAAGTAAGGAAAATTTGGATCTGAAGTACATCCATATGCCAGTAATGGTCATTAGACTCCCTATCCTTTTTGTTGCTACCTGTGGAAAAATTGTAGCGGAGAAAGGAAAGGGCTTTTTGTTTTAAGATATTCAGATGTATCTGTTTGCACTGAGCACAATAGAATGTCCAGAGTTGATGACTGAGACAATATTTCAAGAACTACCTTCTGTGATTTGGGAAAAAGAGACTAATCCTACATGAATAATGCAGGGCTCAATAGTGGCAGAACATCCCTTACACACTCTGCCTTTCCACAGACTCCTGTGTTTTTCTGCAAGCACAGGTTTTCCTTAGTGGAAGTATAATGACTGATGCCTCCTTTTTTCTTTCAGATATTTTCTGTTCCCAGAATACTTAGATCAGAACATTTTAAGCCTAATATTAACTGAATGAGAAATACCAGACCTCTAGAACCCCTCTCAAGGAGCAGTCAAAATGAGGAGGACTGGCTACAGCTGCTGTGTGAAGAATTTAGAACTTACCACCATTGCACATTATGCTAGCAGATATGCTCTTAAAACCTGGTCAGTGATTTTATAGCAAGGGCATAAAGCCCAGCAATGACTGATGTAACCACTCACTGAAATCAATTATATAAAAAGCCCTACTCAGTCCATGAAAATAATTCTATAATCATGGTAAAAATTGCAAAAGTCTGATTAGGAAACAGGCAGGATTTTATGTTGAAGGTTTTTTTCTCTCTCTGACTATAATTTTGAACATATGAGATCAGAAGGGATGTGGAAATAGGAGACAGAAAATTAATTTTGAAAAATCTCTTTATATTCCCTGCTCTTAACTGAAACTAAGCACACTCCAGAAGTCTGCTGCTTCTTGTAGCTGTAAAAGTATTGGCCAAAGCCCAGGAAATTATTCCCAAAATGGCCTGCTGTTTACAAACTGAGAAGGGCTGGTAGGAGATGTGGTGGTCAGAGGCCATCTGGGGTACAATGACCATTGAACAACAGACTCTCCAATACTTGGTGAAACAATGAGGGGCACCAACAAACCTCTACCCTGGACTTCCAGAGGTCAGACATCCGCCTATTAAGGATGCTGATTTGGAGAGTACCTTGGGAAACAGCCCTTAAACACAAAGGGATCAGGACATACGGACATACTTCGAGAAAGAAATCTTAATGGGACAGGAGCAGGCTGTCCCTGCATGCTGAAAGGTGTACCAGTGGGGTAGGTGACACACCTGGCTGGGCAGGGAGCTTTTTCAGGAACTCAGGGAAAATAAAAGGGTGTATCATCTTTGGAAAAAGGGATCACCAACTCAGAAAGTGTTTAAGGATGTCATTAGGTCATGCAGAAAGGAAATTAGAAAGGTGAAAGCTCAATTAGAACTTAATCTGGCCACTTCTGTACAGCATAATAAAAAGTGTTTTTATAAATACAATAATAGCAATAGGAGGGTCAAGAAAAACCTCCATTCTTTATTGGACTCGGAGGGAAATATAGTTGCCAAAGATGAGGAAAAGGCTGAGGTCCTTAACACCTTCTTTGCCTCAGTTTTCAACAGTAAGACAGGTCATCCTCAGGACAACCAGTCTCCTGAGCTGGTAGACAGGTACAGGGAGCAGAAAAGCCCCCCATAATACAGGAGGAAGCAGTTAATGACCTGCTAAGCCACTTAGATCCTTACAAGTCTATGAGACCACATGGGATCCACCCTAGGGTGATGAGGGAACTGGCAGAAGAACTTGCTAAGTCACTGTCCATCATTTATCAACAGTCCTGGCTCACCAGGTCGGTCCCAGATGACTGGAAGATGGCCAGTGTGATGCTGTAGCACTCCATCCCCAGAGCTGCAAGCATGTGTCTCATTGGTTGTAGCTGATCCATGATAGCTCTACTCAGAACCTGCGATTCCTCCTTGAGATCATCTTCTTGTCTGTGTTAAGTTACGCTTTTGGAAAGTAGAGCTGGGGGAGAAAAAGACTATGTGCTGTGAATGTTGAGTAGAGCATCTTGCAAAAACACAAACTGCGACTTCTATGCTTACACTAGGGAATTTGTATTCCACATGTTTGATCTACACACAGTCCTGGACTCCAATTCTTCTGTACTTTCCCAGATAAATTCTTCATGTACCAATAAGTTATCTTTAAACCACCATAGCAGAGATAAATTGTGTATAGTTTGCGGTTCAAATGGTAAATAGAGTTTTCTCAGAGATGGAAACCTTGAAATGAAAGAACTGGAAAACACTAACAGTTAGAACATAAGAGGAACAGTACATGAATTCATGAAGTCTCAAAAACAACAGTGGTGACCTGTTTGCACTCAAGGCCAGGCATATTCTAGAGCCATGAAGACTAAAAACTTGCTGATGATCTTTAGTAGTAACACCTGGCTGAAATAACTGATTGAGGATGTACCTCATTGCAATTATATCCAGAAATAGGAGGAGAGGAAGGGCATCTTTATGAACCTGAACACAGAGATAGCCCATTATGCTGTCATCCAAAACCACTCATCCAGAGACAACACTAAACACTGCTACCAATGGGCCCAGTCTTGCTCGCAGAGATATCCTCACTCATTCTAATTATCATTAAATCTGACCTACTGGATTATCAATGAACCTTTTTTACTCCTTTCATGAAGCTGGTAATAGAAAGTTTAATTATCATCTAGATTATTTGCAATGCAAGACAGATACAAATATTATTATGTAAAAGGTGTACAATTGAGATTATCAGGGAAACAGAATAAAATAGCAATTGATGTGATTGAGCTCTTGAAGGTTCCTGATTTGTTTATCTAACAAATTATTTGGAAAAAAAATGTCAACAAGAGAAGCTACAGGTAAAAGCTGAAACCTAAAAGTTGAAAAATGAGGAAATGTGTGCTCCAATGTAAGATAGCACTGGTAGCCAAGCAAAATAGAATGCTGTGATGTAGAAAATGTCCGCAGCATAGGAAAAGATCACAAAAGAACACGTAAGAAAAGTTTCAGTGCAGGAAAGGGTAAGAAGGCCACAGCACAGGGAGGTCAGGCCCACATACATGAAAGCCGATAAATGGTAATCCAGTATAATGGTTCTATACCACATGTTTGATAAACTGAGACATAAAGAGAAGCAAGAAGAAGAAGTAAGGTCAAAGGGGCATGAGACCTTGGGGCATGTCTGAGACTATCTTTCATTGTCTTTTGATATGAAAGGACAGTGAACTATGACAGCCTTTAGGAAGGAGGGTGTTTGAGAGCTGAGAATAGAAAGTCTTACCGAATTAAGACTTCCATGAAAGAAACAAAGAGAACAGACTGAGGAAAACAGCCAAAGTTTTAAATTCTTCACTAACAGCTCCAGAAGGAGGTGGTCATATGACACAAAAAAAATTTTCGTTTGATAATATCACATTGAAAGCTTGTAGGACTAAAACCTAGATCTCTTAATGCTATGAGAATATCTTAACCACAAAATCATTCATCTTCTGCTATGTTCTGTGGTTTTATCACCACAAACTACCATGAATAATTCAGGAAGCACTTTGACACTGGTCTCATTAATAAGGCATTTAATCAAGGAGATGTTTAAATAATGATGTAGAAAAGGCAGAAGAACTCAATAAATACCTAATTTCATAAGAAGCCAAGGAAGCACTTCCCAACCCATTTCTAGTAAAGAAGAAGGATGTTTAACTGAATGCCTCTGAGGTGCGGACATTAAAGAACAAATGGGATAGGTTAATTTTTAATAAATCTCACATTACTAAGAAAATTCAGGAAGACAAAACAGTCTTAATGTCATGTCAATGTTCCAAAGAGGATAGTGCATTGGCTGATAGGTCTTTCAGCATGGAGTCAGCCTGGGCCCAGTAACAGAAAAAAACTGGTAAAAGATTGATTCTGTGTATAAAAAGATATAGGAAAACAATTTCAAGATGTTAAATCAGTCTGGTCAAACCAATCTCATTCTTTTGTATTACACATTTCTTTGATAAAGGATGTGTGGCAGAGGTCTGTAAGGTATTTGCCTTAGTATCACATGACAATCTGATTAAACAAGTAGTTCTGAGAGCTAACAAAACCTGGCTTTCTAGGGAATTGTGTCTCTCTTGGTTAATTGACTGTTCAACAGTATAACACTTATATTTTCTGTTTACTCTGCATATATCAACGCAGGACTATTATTTCTTGCTGCAGGGTATTTCAAAATGACAAATATGCTGTCATCTCTAAATACAGAAACTACCCAATGGATTCAGAAATTATTGAGAGTGGTGTTTGAACTCTAGTAATATTTTTCTACAACTACCTACTTTAATGAAACATTTATCTTTAGGATATTTATTTTTCTGCCAATGTGCTTGAAAATGACAAACAACCTCAAAAAATATTGAGTGGGATGAAGGAAAAAGTGGTCACCTTGCTTCCATGGGAATAAGAATACCATGAGCACAGTGAAATCCTAATCAACAACAGCTGAAAACCATCTGACAGATTTCATAAAGTAGTGATCAGTAAGAAATCCTAAACTAGTAACAGTATTTCAAAAGTAACTACTTAGGTGTTAGTATTAGAAAACAGCCAAATATTTTACATGTTTAAAAAATAATAACAAGCATAAGGTTGTCATGGGAGACATCTATAAGGTGGACTATTAAAAATATATTTAAAAAAAAACCAAGTTCAAGCTCCAATAGCTAGGAACAAGAAAGCAATCAGTAGCATGGAAGTGCAACATGTACCCTGAAAAGCAAATAACTTCAAGAAGGGTTTAGAGATCACAGAGAATAGATAAATGAGTATGAAGTAACTGTGTGATGGTGTGAGGAAAGGGGTTTATTCTATCAGGGCATAATACAAGAAGAAAAGCGTTTTATACCTACAAAAAGAAGGACCAAAAAGCTTTTAAACCAGACATGGCTATCAGACTACAGTACATCACTACAAGTATATATATTTATAAAAGGGTCCCTAAGTGCCTGTCTTAGGAAGGAAGGAGCTTCAGAAGTCATGAAAGGCCCCTGAAATCCAATATTTTTAACTTTCCGCTAGCTACATTGTGCCAGGGTCTATTCTTTGACCTGGCAAACTGGTACATTCTAGCCATGGCCATACTCTTTGTCTGCCTAACACCAAGGCAGGATAGCCACATCCAGCCTCCCATCTGGGCAAGGTCTCTGCATCAGAAATTGCTCCAGCCTTTTAAATGAGGGCATTCATGGCCATGACTTAGCATTGTGTTTGTTGCTCAGTGACTCAAAAGTCATCATTGCTAGCTCTGTGCAGAGCTCTGTGTACAGTGAGTTCTCTGCAGTGATTTACCCTCCTAGAAATGCTGTATCCATAACTGCAAACAGATGTCACAGTTTTTACCTTGAAAACCCAGCCAGCCACCATGGAACAGCACCCTCCTAGACAACTAAACCTTTGATGACATATTTTCTGGTGTGTCCTGCAGTCCAAAGCTCTAATACTGACTACACCAATCACTGAATCACCTGCAGAATCCACATCACTCCCATCTTTCTCCATGCCCACGCAGGTGTCTTTCTACAATGAAAACAAGAGTGTTGTGAGCCTTTTTGTCCCAGACTCCTGCAGGACACAAAATGAGGGAGTTTTAGCTGAGAGAAGTAAAGTTTACCTCAAAACATCCTAATTTCTGAGTGTTTTATGGTGAAACTTGGGATTTTTCCCATTTTTGCTATCTACTAAGTAAGAAAAAAAAAATGTCACATGTTGCTATTTCTTAGATAAACACAGAATTAATACACAACATTACATGCTACATATTCATCATCATGGCAGAAACCTCTGGGTATTTCTGTATCATGCAAGAAGTATTTTCTGGAGCCTAGACTTCATTCATTCAGGCTTTCACAGACCTTATTTGCAATCCTGAAGTAAGTATTACATTCCATCCACCTTTTTTTCTTGCATCTTCATAGCTAATGGAATCCTGAGACATCATCTAATCAATACTCACTTACTTAATGTATTCACAGAAGTAGAGTGCCATAAAAATGGAAGATTTTTGCTTTTATCCATTTAATATAATTTACTATCTGTGTATAATGTATGTTATTAAAGCACTGTAATCTTAAATCTGATTTTTCATCAGACCACTGAAAGGCATATCTACGTTCCAGAACTATGTCTCTGACAATTTCAATTTTTCAACAGTTTTCATTGCAATGTGAGTGCTGTTCAGATGAAGATTGAATAAAAGTGCTTTCACCTTCTCATGCACTTATTTCCATCTAGAAAATAATTTAACAAATTTTTCTTTAAGAATACTAACTTGTATTTGAGAATAAGTGTATCAAATTTTAGCTGAAAAAGTAAAACTTTGAAAAACAACTGACAAACAACTGAGTATCATCCTTTACACAGCTAGAGAAATAATTTTAGCATAGCATTTTAGCAAATGTTAGCATATCTGTCACCTTTCATTTATCCTATGAACATGTCATCAATCACAATATCAGCAAATTTTATGACCCACTAATCTTTTAACATAAAGTGTGTTGATAGTATCCATTATTAGGCACCTATGAATGGGTTTATGGGAATAACTGCCCAAATATCTGTTAGAATGGACAGTAATAGGTAAAATTTTCTGCCTTTCTGGTGTTCCACAACTTCTTTGAAATCAAAGAGGAAAAATCCTTTAGGTAATTTTAGGACCCAGAATTTGCCTTTGTTCTGCATGGTACTGTTGTTGTGACTTTCCCAAACCCTGGTAGTCACTAAGAACACTAGAATACTAAATCACTAACGTATCCCAGATTAATGGGGTTTATTGAAAACAAAATACTGTTACACAAAATACATCAGATTTCTTCTTGTTAATGAAAATATGACATGAGAAAGTCTTCCTATATTATTTATGTGATAGACAAGATTTCATGATTGTCTTACCTCTTTCATTAACAGAAACTAGAAAATTCACTAGTAACTTTAGTTTCTTAGCTCATTACAGAGGCTTTTGGATAAAACTTTACACAAGCACATTAACTGGAATGCAATGGCACATCCATTGTTATTTGTTAAATAATACCTTAAATTACTTAAATGCCAACATGCCAAGCTCAACATCTCCTGTTTCTTTGTTCAATTCCTTTTCACTTCTAGCATCAACAGTTATAAGTATTATTGCTTACACTTTGTAAGTGTACTGCACATTCATAGTAATGTTTTATATGACATTTTGAGCAACATAGCAGAAGTTAATAGGAGTATCCTGACTGAAGAAATAGGTTTTGATTTCAGTTCTTAACCAATAAAAAAAAATCTTGCAACTACCATTCTGAAATTTCTGACATCTTCCTTCACTGTTTTTTAGTAGAAACTAGTCCCAGATCAGTAAAAAATGTCAGGAATGTTCTAGTCCCTTATAATTTTTCATTTGCTCCTGTAAGATACAAATACACCACTGAAAACAGTTTTTCTAGCCAACCAGGTTGCATACTTGAACTGCATTTCAATTGTGTTTCAGGTTACAAATATATTAATAAATTATTTTCTTAATATCCAATTTATGGTACGTTGGGTGTCTTGTAGAATAAGGGCAGAAGTGTACAGCCAGGGGAAGTAAAGGGTCAGCATAATCATGGTCTTGAGAGTGTTCATAATGAAAAATAAAAGACTGCGTGTTAGTAGAGAAATGACAGGATCCTTCACTTAATTTCATAATCTAATGTCACAGGACTTTTCCTTCTTGATGCCTTTGAAGTCAAATAATGTTTATGAACAAAATGTAAAGTACTTGTAAGATGTGTGACGACACATCCTTACAGATTTGTTTATTTTTTTACCAAATAATTTTTTTACCAGATTATTTTATTTGTGAATTTTCAAGGTTAGACAACTGCATACAGTAGACTTCTGGGCAAGCGGGATCCATGGTGCCACTGAATATGGTGAATTCTGCTCATGTACCCAGAGGATTTGCCCTCATGCTTTAGGTGGGTTGGCGTATAAATGAGAAGCCGCTTCTTAAAGACCTTGGAGACTGAACAAAAAGTACTGCTTTTGAAAATCTGTTAGCAAGCTGTGGTACTGACAGAGGTTTATTTAATGGTGAGGACATGAAAAAAATAGCACAGTGGAGGACAGCAATGGAAGAGTAAAAAAAAAAATTGCAGGCCTTTAAAACAAAGATTTAAAACTTTAAAAAGATTAGCTCAGATCCAAAAGGAGATAATTCCTGCTCTTAGCTAACCTAGCTGGAGTGGGACAACTAAGGCTTTCCAAGGTGAAGTTGCCTTGGAAAAAACCTGGGATACTTAGAATTAGACTGCCACTCTTAAATAGTAGTCACAGTGACCTGGCAGTGACAAACCCTGGTTCCCACTGACCTCTCCCAAGATCAAGGTCAGTATAATTTCTTTATTGCTTACAAATATCAGCAGATCAGAAACAAAAGGTTTCCTTTCATGTGTGTAAGCCTTCTCTATCTTTCTAAACAAAACTACTGCCAACAGTAAACACTGATGACACCTCTAAAGAGCAGGAATCAGAAAAAAAGTTCTGGCAAAAACAACAAACATAAAGACAGAAAAGAATGAAAGAAAAAGGGAGGAAGGTTTGGGAAGGGAAGGTTTGGGAAGGGAAGGTTTGGGAAGGTTTGGGAAGGTTTGGGAAGGTTTGGGAAGGGAAGGAAGGGAAAGGGAAAGGGAAAGGGAAAGGGAAAGGGAAAGGGAAGGGTGCCAGGATTTGTCTTAACATTGCTGCACACCTCTGCAGTGAGCAATTATTCATAAGTAATGGGGAAGGTAAATAGCAGACTATTTAAATCACAGCTTNAAGGAAAGGAAAGGAAAGGAAAGGAAAGGAAAGGAAAGGAAAGGAAAGGAAAGGAAAGGAAAGGAAAGGAAAGGAAAGGAAAGGAAAGGAAAGGAAAGGAAACCATGGACTTAACCCCCTTTTTAGATAAGTGAGAACTATTAATCTAAGCAAGTATTTACAGAATCAGCCTGTTCATGAACTCAAGTTTTATTTTTACTTCAAATACAAATGGATCACCTGAACTTGCTAAATCAGGAAACCTTCACATACATGTATTTGTAGCATTGGGATCTTAACTGGTTATCTCTTGGGGTTTTCTTTGCATAATATCAAATAATTTATTGAACAAATAATTGAAATTGAAAGATAATCTGTCTTATACATATTTTCTTAGTTCTCTAAGAAAGCCTAAGATGTTAACATTTCATGCAGACACTATATATTTTTTTTTTAATTCAGATATTCTGTTTGCTCTGCTTTTTCTTTCAGTTAGTTTTGAAGGGGTTTGATGCAAATAAGCTGCCTCAGGTAACAGTCTTCCAGAATATTTTTTTTTACTTATATTTCTAAAAAATATTTTTCCTCATGCATTCATGCATGGGAATAATTAACTCCTTGCACTGCTGCTGACCTGCAAGTGCCTGAAAGCCCTAGGTAAAACAAAGGAAGGACTCATATTATACCAGGTGCTGTACAAATACAAACTAAAAGGATGAAATTTCACGCATTAAGTAACAAGAAGATTCGTATATACTGCTTTTCCTCCAAGGAAGATGAAACATCTCATAGGAAGGCAAATTATCTCTATTTGGAAAGGAGCAAAACCTAAGTAGATATTCAATGAACCAGAGAACTTTGTGCAGCAAGTCAGTGGTGAAACAGTGATTAGAGGGCAGAGCTGGATAGTGCTCTGTGGGATTTTCCATTTCTTTTAGCTGATGAGATGCATCTGGTCTGAGGGCTTTTTAGTTTATGGCAGTATTCCCCTTGCTCACAGATTCTTTTCTTTCATATACACCTCAGTGACCTGCACCCTTCTTTATCCTGTACAGAACAATCTAGAGCTGGGCTGAACAGTGGCTCTGACCCAGCAGGGAGGCTTGGATGCCACTGGTGTCTCCTTTGGATCAGTCCCACACCCTCCTGCAGCACTGTGATTCCCAGGGACACACAACCAGTCTCCTGGGCCCCAGTATAAACCAGGCACACAAACAGGAGTGCTGAGTTGGTTTCCCTAGGGTAGAGCCAGCTGCAGGGGAAGGACAAGCATTAGGGGTCCAGCCAGCATAGGGCAGAGGGGGCCCATCAGTCAGAGAGGGTTTGTTCCCTCCTGATCCCCTTGAGTGAGAACCTTCAAGTGTAGGTTCCTCAGGCCAGAGACCAACACTGCCCTGCCCATGGCTCCACTTCCTCAGACTTCTCAAGGACATGGGCAACAATTGAGGATTTTTATGCCAGTCCAATGCCAAGATGCCTCCTCTGCATGGGGTCTTAATTCTGCATGCCTGGCTTTGGCTGTCAGGGTGGCATGAAGGGCCTTTAGGCAAATTTGAGAATGGCCCACCCAGTATTTTGCCTGCTTAAATAAAATCTTCCTCTGGCACATTATTTCCAGCTGGTGAAGCTGCTTACTACACAACTTTGATGGATGCTTCACTGTGTGAAAGGAGGAACAAATTCCTGACCCCATGAAGTGTAAAGCCCTGACCTAACGCATGATAAATGAGCTGTGGGTTGGAGAGATCTGTCAGGGTTGCATATCTGCCCCTCGAGTACCTTCACAGTCGCTTCATCCTTCTTTTCAGAGGAGTCTGACTGGGAAACCTGTGTACTTGCAGATTCATCATCATACCTCTACTCCCCAGTTCATGTCCTTCCTTTCCCAGAGTGTCCTAAACCCTCTGCAGTGTGATTTGGGAAAAGAGACCTTCTGTACCATGTGCCACAGTATGTCAGGAGTTTCTGTAGCATGATCTACACAGGGGAGTTTTATACTTGCCCTTCCTTTTGTATTCTTCCTGGAAACATACTTATTTTACTTTCTTGTATCCCTCTATTTGTATTCCCTACTAATTCTTCTTCCAGAAGGAAATCTGTTTATAATACGAGCTGTCAGATGTCATTAGGTATTATCAGGAAACTATGTTGCTATGTTTTAAGAACATGCATATTTCAGGGCACACTGATCCATAATGTTTGCATATTTAATACATATTTGCATTTATGAATCTTCATGCCTTTTGGAGTATTGCCAGTAGTGGAACTGCCAGACTGTGGAGAGAAAGTAGTCAGCCAGAAGGGAAATGATTCAGTGCTGATCACCTGTCTCATTTGGTACAAAAAAGCTCATTGTTACCTGGTGTTCCTAAAACTGTGTTGTCGATACAAGCACAACCGGAACTCATCTGTCATTGTTTTTAAAATAGTTAATGTTCACTACCTATCAGGTGGTATTTAGTTGAACCTAACTATAAAAGAATAGTAATAAGCACTATGACTCGTTGCAATAATATTGTTAACACCTGTTGTTTCTTGGTAAAGCAGAATGACTTGAATTTCATATTAAAAAGAAAGAAAAAAGACGTCTCATAGCACATTAAGAAGTCAGCAGTGTAAAATATGGAATGGGACTTTATTGGTTATTAAAAGGTGCAAAAAACAGTTAATAATTTTGCTACTAAGAATTAAGTCATCTATGTATGATGCTGTACAACATTCCTTTGTCCACATTTGATTATTTTTTCTATTGCTTCTCTAAGTTAGTAGAGTTTATAAAATTAGTTGTTATTTTGGTTTTGACAAAAAAAATCAATTTTTCACAGTGTTAGGCACATTTCCTCATTTAACATAAATCTCTGTGTATATGTATATACTCACACATGATGAAAAAGGTACATGTGCAAAGATAGCCTTGTAGTTAAGGCTCAGGACTTCAGAGGCAGGAGATCTCTCCTGCTTCAAGCATTTTCTCTTTGACCTTAGGGTTAAAAGTTGATGTGGTTCAATCTCTTTCCTTATCTATAAAATAGTGACTTAAATATGCGCCTGTCTTGCAGAAACATTGTTTACAGTAAGTTGTTTCCTCTGGCAGTAAACTGCCTGACACATACTGATTGATAGTTATTTTGTGTATTACCCCTTAGAGAACACTATTGATAAGAAATCTAGTCAGTTAAGAGTGTTCTTTCACAACAGGGATTAAATGACCTCCATTTGCACTATGTGTGATGCCCTTGAAAAGGGCAGTTTCGTTTGTGCACTGGGTCTATAAGCCTGGTTGCATGATAAGCCAGGTCTGGAAAGAGACTTTATTTAAAGGTAACCTGGTCAAACTCAAAAGCAGAAAAATTTGGTTTGGCTATATCACTTACCCAGTCTTGCTTTAATGCTCACAGAAGGGAGTAGACAGAAACTTTCAGGCTGGGACAAAAGGAAAGGCAAGAATGCTCCATGTTCTTGCAGTAGTATGTGGATTTAGTCTGTCTTAAGCTGACCATGAAACTTCACCCTAATGCAAGTATGTTATGGAAGTTTATATACTTCAAAATCTATTGAAGACTCCATGAGCACTTTTCTTGGGCTTGCAATTACATTGCTGTTTTCTGCTGTCTCCTTTACCTCTGTGCTGCTATATAAAACACACATGCAGGCACTACCAGTGCAGATGACTGCACAGAACAGCTATCTGCAGCAGATTCAGAAGCATAAAATGCACGTTGTACTTCAGGCTGGCTGTGGGAGAGTGGGAAAAAAGACGGTTCTGCATTTCATGTCCACTTCAAACAGATGGTGGCAATTTAAATACAACAGTAAATCATGGTTTACTTCTGGATTAAGAAGGCATATGACAGATTTTTTAAGAAATAGGATACTGTGTTAGCATGTCTGGGCTGTAACAAGCATGTTTATTTAGTGTTTATATTGTAGTCTTACAGAAAACTTACCAGGCTGGGGCCCTCTGGGATAGATCTTAAATATCCCCAAAGGATTTACAGGCTCAGGAGCATGCAGCAAAACAGACAAGCAAGCAGTCAGGGGCTGGTAAAAGCGTGTGTATGGTAGCAAAGAGAGTTAGTTATGCACAAGTCTTATCCAGTTAGAAACAGTGAAAAAAAGACGCACACATACAGTATTTCCTTACAAATGAACTGCACAGGGATTCAGCTTTGGTCACATCCAGAGAACTTCACCAGACATCTGAGCACCAGGTGGCCAGTGTGGAGGTTTTGGTGGAGTCTGATGTGGCATCATGCCTGGGAGCACCATCAGTGGGCTGTGGTGGTTGACCTTGACTTACACAAATACCCCGTGTTGGGGAATTGCTCTTACGGTGTGGGTGGAAGAGTAGAAAACTGTCAATGTGTGTGTTCTGGGTTTGGGTTTTTTATTAAGATCTTGAAGATTATATGTTCCATTTGTCTTCTCTTATATTTTCATTAAATATTATGTAATACTGCAATGAGAATGTATAATAAGCTTCAACCAGGCACTGTGTTTTCCACATCATAATCCAAAGTCCAGCTTGCATGAAATGTCCTCACAGAGCCATAGAAGGTGCTGCTCCCAGGACAGGGTCAAAAGTAGAGTGAAAAAAGAATGGTATTCCAGTGGTGATTCATAGCCCAGGCTCTGGGAGGCTTCCCATAACAGTCTTTGCAGTATTGCTTTTTTCAAAGGCTGAACTACAACAATTTTAACAAACTGTTCCACTCTGAGGAGAGAGTTGCTATGGAAATGAACAGGGCTAACATCTCTAAGAACCCTACTAAGAGCACTATGTGAGAGGGGGAAGTTAAGAAAGTAGAGCGTGTAGGGGATTAACATCTTTTTCTAAATCTGTTCACTGTTCCTGTGGGCTTCAGAATTTGGCCCCCTGGATAGAGATTGGGGTTTTTTTTTCAGTCCATTCTGCAGAAATTTAGTCCAAATTGAATTAAACAAGATGAGAGCAAATTATTTTGAAAGAGATCATTGGAAGTAAGCTTCTATAGATATAAACATTTTTATTGAATTATTTTTTGTTAATAATGTCTAGCAGAAAGATGTGATTACAATGGAACTGAAAAGGTTATTGAAGCATAACACTTCACATGTTTTCTGGGGATAGTTACAGTTTGCTCAAAACCTGAAGCAACTGTGGTGTTCAGAGCATTTGGATGGAAAAATATTGCTATGGCAACAAATTACTTTTATATTCACATAAAGCAAAAATAGATCTCTCTCCCCCTTTGTGGGAAGCACATATTTTAAAGTGCATGAAAGATTAAAGGTGATAGGCAGAAACAGCTGCATGAATACATTTTCATTTTTCTTTTTTTGGTTTATACGTATTTCTGTATAAATCTGAAATGCAGAAATAATTTGCAGCTAGAAGTATTTTGCAGCAAGAAAGTAAAAACAGCTTAGGAAAGGGGAGAACGCATCATATAGCCAGAAGTTCTCATTGCAGTGTAGCAGCATCAGACTTTAATCAGTTAAAACAAAATATTCCCAGTGTCACTCAAAAGGAGGGAGACAATCTTCTCCCTTCTGCATGTACCCAGAAAACTGAAATCACTTTGTGTCCATAATTTAAGAAAGAGACAATGTGTTTTTTTTTATTTTTGAAAAGTCAGACACCTTGTCAAAGTCAAGGAATGCATCTAGTGCCAAGATTATTGATTGGTTCATTTTAGATGTGTGACGATGTTGGGGTTTTCTTTTGTTTAGGAGGCATGCAGCTTTTACTTTTGTGTGCTGAAGAGTTTCTGGTACATCTATATGCCATGGTGTGCACCATCTGCAAAGGAAGTATAATATGTCTATGTTGATATGTCAGGTCTATCCTGAGGTTCCCTCTTAATTATTCTGAACCACGTGAGCTGTCTTACACCATCTGTATCTCTCTTCATAACGCACAGCAGAGCAACCCACATTTTGAGTTTCTTAGCTGCAAAATAGAGGCCTCCTCAGAAGTGGTGTGTGAATTTCTTTTTCCAGCTGTTTTCTTCATATGGACAGCAGAGAGAGGCACTAGAGACCTGGGGGTCAGAAGTGAGGAATATGAGGGAATTTTGTAGTTCAGTCACTTACTGACCTCCTATTCTCAAACCTTCAGCCTAATCAGAACAAGCAGAAGGATGAGACAGTAAAGAGGTGAATCAGGGCGAGTTGGAAGCATGATAGTTTCAAACTGAAATGCTTTAGGGCAAATATAGAGGTTTATGGTATAAACAGACCTGCACGCCTGAATTTGAGGGGCACTTTAAAATTGACTTGAAGCACCAGACAATTCAAAAGGTCTCACATCTCTTCTATAAATGTCCAGTGCACTGGAGGGTCTGTAAATGATTTGAAGGAAACACAACACTGAAGTTCGTATTGTCCCTGCTATGAAAGTTTCAGAGAGAACATTTTAGGGTGAGGAAGTGAAGGCTCGAGATGTCATTAATGAATGTAGAAAAGGAAATGGAAGAATCAGTTGGCTATTCTGCATCTCTGCAACACTTCATAGGCTGTTTCTGTAGTACTTAGTAGGAGGGTTCTACAGAATTTGGGGCAAGCTGGATCATATCCAGATCACTTGAGGCAAGCTCTTTCTCTCATATACTGACTTCTCAAATGATGCTTTTGAGGCATAAAGATGTAATTGTTACTTTTTGGCTCTTTTCAGCTTGAATCGCCTGAAATAATACACTGCCTGTGTTGCACTTCTCTGCAGCTTTGTTTGCACAGTGTGAAACAAGGTGAATGGCATACCTTGAGATACATCAGGAGAGTTTGAGGATCAGAAGCTGATATAGTTGTAAGCTACTCCTTGTGCAGTTATACCCTTCCTGCCTGTTGCAAACCAGTCCCTGGAGTGCGGTCTCCCCTAAGCTGTGCCTGCATATCTTTGAGAGATCCAGAGTAGACCCAAACATGCCCTAAGAGCCAAGAAACATGAGTGAGCAGAGATCCGGTCCTTTAGCTTGGTCTCTGGTTCACTTCAGAGCTGTGCTGACACAATTTTGAGCATGCCTGTACTCATACACAAATCCTGGCCATTGATGGGGAGAAGGCTGGGGCCAAGGACTGTCTCAGTGGAAGTATGGGTGCAGCCATCCAGTACAAAGGGTAAGAGTTTTTTGCATGGCTGTTCTGTCTCCACTGGCTGTCATCTCCCAGTCGGTCTCAGTGCCAGCATGGACTCAAGTGCATCTAATTTACCGCTGTTGGCTGCCATACTAATACCACTAGACATGGTGTCACAGTACTAGGGTCAGAATAGCTCAAAAAGAGAGTTGTATCCAATTTTTTAAAAAAATATCTCTGGCTCATTTTTCCTAGGTTTACAAAGAAAATTAAGTTGAATGAGTTCTACAATGAAACTAAGTCTGGACAAAATTCCAGTAGTTATGTTTTCTGGCAACATCGTCAGAAAATATGTATTGGACTCTATCCACAACTACAGTGCTTTGAGTACACAACTATTTTAAAAGTTGGGTATATCCAAACAATCCAAAATTACGCCTCTGAGTACTGTGTTGACATACCCTCAATTATACTGATGCAAGCTTCTTTGCATCGAAGGAACAGAAGTGGGCTAGAGATATTTTTATACATGCAACCCAGAAAGAGATGGGAGAGATGTGTCATGTTATCATTCTTTAATATGGCCCTCAGAACTGTAGGACTCTTGGCTTCTTTATGTTACCTCTATTTTATTCTCTGTGTGTGCGTGTGTGTGTGTGCGCGCGCAGTTGAATTTTTGTCCTCTGTGCCCTGGGTTTGCTCGTGTTCATTGATGTCAAATGCAAATTTTGTCATATTTTCAGTTTAGAATAAACACTAAAGTTCTTGCATATCTTGCAATGTTCCACAGCCTTTTTCTGAGAAAGAAGGGAATCACATATATTTCTTTTCAATTTCTGTGTCTTTTTTCTCTCTAAGAAATATTGAGGAAAGCATGCAGCAGAACAGAGAGTGCACACATATAACTTTAACCACGTCTGAAGTAAGCTTTGTAAGGAGAAGTGGGTCAGAATGAGTTACAAATCTACCCTAATCTAATCTTAATTGTTTAGGCACTTGTTCTGTTCTATAACTCTCTCACCATCCTTACTGTGTAGTTTTCTGGAGTCTTTCATCTTCTGCTTTTTTAGGGGTTTTTTTGTTGGTTTTTTTTTAACTTAGGAATTAATAGAGTTGGATGTGCCTGTTTTACTTCTGGTCAGGTGAACTCCAAATGAAGATGAGAGTATTTTAGTAAAGTGGAGAATGGCAACACAGTGATATTCTCACTTCTAGGTTCTCTGCCAATGAGAAGTCAAACACAGGAGGTATTCACAGGTAGTGATTTTTCCTATTACGTCAACAAAAATCCAATGACTGATTATTGCAGACCTTGCCATATATTACCTCAAACATAACACTAATAGTACACCTGTATATGGTAAATAGTCTTCTGCATTAGGCATAAATCAATATGGTGGAAAACCAAGAATTCTGGAAAAAGACTGTGACTTGCATAGTCATTTATTCCCCTGTTGTTGGTGTAATCTAACAGAACTGCTGCACAAGTGGTTTTGTCAAGTTTTGCTTAAGCAAGTTCTTACAGAACAATGAACAAAGGGATTTGGGGATTTATACATTCTGTTATAAATACAGTGGCATTTCCACAACCCTGTTTAGAAGAGTAAAGCTTCTATTTGTCTCCTGCTGATTCTGTCAACATTCATACAGTAAGTTCAGTAGAAATCCCTCAGGTATTCAAGCATCAGACCACAAAGTCATTTCTCCCTTTTAAAGAAAATACTGTGTTTCAAGGAACCAGGACTTTTGGGAATATGCCTCTGAAGTGCAGCCTTGATGCAGGAATGCAGATGTAAAGAACTGAAGGGCTGGGCACAGAACTGAAAACCAAGCAAAATAGTAAGGCAAAATATATATTTATATATATCTCCTGAGTTTAGTTACCTTGGTGAAAATCTGCAACAACTCCAAAACATCTGCAGAATTTCCTGGAATAGCTCAGATTAAAATATCTGCCTGCCTGAATATTAAATGAGCTGTGCTAAAGAGATAAGAGTCAGGAAGGAAAAATAAATGGCATGATGAATTTTTTCTTCCCTGTTTTCACAAATATTAATCCTTTGAGTTAATTCAGACACACTTCCACAAAGTCTATTATTACAGAATACAATTACTGATTTCATTTCCTGGTTTCCAATGGATACGTAGCTCATGCAATTGTTCTGCCTTGTCTTCTGGTCAGTTCTTCCCCCAGTAGTTTCTTAAAATGCTGGCTGATTTTAACCAAAAGAGCAGATGGGTACTAGGTTCACAGGTACTGTATTCCAACATGCATGTGAAACTCAGTGTGGTTAGAGGAAAGAAACCCCAACCCACCATGGGAGAGACACTTACAACTGAGCCTTTTACCATTTGGCATTTTCATGTGTTTTCTGCCCACCAGGGCCTGGATATAGGTGTGTATGATGCAGTGGGAGAAGCAGAGCACAAAAATTCTGAGGTTCATAAGAAATAGAAAGTGGAAAGCTGGTTATTACACACACAGAAAATAACTGAAGTATAAAAGAGGGGCATAAGGTACACATGGTGCAGTACTGCTGCCTGTGGGACAGTTCAGGCACAGCTTCCTCCTTGATGAAGTGACCCTGGGGCCTTATAGGCATAATGGCACAGAGTAATGGCAGAAAGTCTAAAGGTTGGAATTAATTCCTGCTTGCATCATAGAGCTGAATTTTATTCTGTTGCCTAGAATTCATTCTGAATTGCAGGAAGAGAGGGCCACGATGGAGTACGTTGCATCCCCCTTCTGCTAAGCTCAAGTAGTTTTGCAGTATATCACAGCCTGAAAACTGCTGAAACCTGATCTGTAACCCCAAAAGGAATTTTTCTCAGCCCAGGATTGGCAAAACATAGCACATTCAATCCATGTTCCTTCCTCATTTTGTTAAATAACAGTTCTCCCTATAAGGGTTTTTATTATTCATAAAGCACTGACAAAGATAATCGGTGGCAAGAAGGACTATTTCTTAAATTAGAATTTGGATTTGGTTGTGTGAGATAAATTCTCATAATTACATAATAGGGACAGGGCTCATATTGATTCTCTATAATTTTCTTTTCATACTACCTGTACAACTTGAAGTAGTAACTCTAAAACTCTTGGACTTTCATTCATATAATTGACAAGACAGGAAGGTTTTCTTTCTCTTTCAAAATACTTTTAAAAAATTTTCCTATCTTCATTCTTTTGAAAAGGTGTATATATACTGAATTTCTTTCTCCAATTGGCTTAACTTTTGGGAGCCAATATTAACTGAAATTTCACACCCTTCAGTGATTCTTTTTGTGTCTGTGCAAAGGGGACACACAATTCTAAAGCTTCCCGTGAAAAAGCCTGTGATAGGATATCTTCCAGAGATGAAAACATTCAAAGACCAGATTTGAAATCCCATTGCAGCAGAATATTTGTCAGACCTTGCTTGTTGCCAGTGTTGAAATGCATGTAATTTCCTGCAAGGGAGAGTTTTGGAGTGTGAGGCTGCAGCAGTAATGAAGGAAATTTGTATGGTGGTTGAGCTGATAGTGGGAGTGAGAGAACTCTGCATTGTAAAGCCGACACAATGCCAGCATTAGTATTCAGATGAAATTTAGGCTTCTGTGAAGAGGCTGTCATGCAGTCAGTTTGTCAAGATAAAATCTCACTGTGTTCAGGCACCCTGTGAGTTGCTCTGCAGCATTTCAGAGGTGAAGTGCCAGTACTTTTTGGAGCATTGGCGCTGTTCACCTTTGACATGGGGGTGCCCTCTTTTGTGTCAGAAGAGTTTTTGGTTGTTGGTCCCGCTCTACACAGACTGCTGGCTGTGTATTCCAAAAATAACTGAGCACTGTTTAACTGATTTCGGTTGAATGGTATGAATTCAGGTTTTTTTTAATCCTATCTAAAATTGATGTAGCAGAACACTAAAAATCAGAGCTTAAAATCAATTTTACGTGGCCTACTAGCATTAGTTGTTGTTGTTGCGCAGTTACAGCAGCATTTTTAGGGCACTTAGGATGCCGGACCATGGACTGTGTCCCTGTTGTGCAAGGCAGTGGTAAGCTAAGAACAAAAAAACTTACAATTCATCTCCGTAGTCTTTTGCATGCAAACGTGAATGGCCATGCTCCAGGGACTGGGTTTTTCCTTGGCATGATGCTGTGCCCAAGGAAGGAAAACTGTACTAGCTCAGTTAATTCAGTTATTCAATTTCCAGTACAATTGCATTACCCTTGTGTAACTGCATCAGAACAAATATTTTATAACTCACATCAGCAGAGAGCAGTGTGCTCATGTCTACCCCAAAGGTGGCCTGGGCTATGATTCAAGAGACAGCACAGGATTTCTGGCAGACAGGGTAGTAAAGGAAATGGGGAGAAAATTCTGGGCCAGCAGCAGTCTCAGACAGTGGCCTAAACACTGCCTGGTATTTTGTGGCGTCAAGATGGATTCTGTACTCATTTCCCAGCCTTCACTTGGAATATTGCATGTCATAGAGACAAGGGTAAGGCTGGGAAGTCACTTCATACTCTCTGCAGTCCCCTGCTGCCTCCTCTTGATTCAGTGTCTTTGTACATCAGCCTGTTCAAGCAGACGGGCCCAAGGCAAGCTTCAAAGGGAGCAGGATGTGGAAAAAAGATGGGCTTATGTTTGCTTAGAAAGAATGCCTTCATAGCAATGCCTATATTTCACAGTAAAAAAATGGGAAATTTCTCCCAAATAAAAAGATAAAATAAAAAATAAATAAAATAATAAAAAAACCAAGTCTGGTTGCAACGATTTTAACTAAGCATCTGAACTGGAGCCCAGGGAGTTCTCATTTCATCTCTGCTTCATGGAGGGATTCTACTAAGCTTAGGATGGCAGTGAAAAATAACCTTCTCTCATCAATAGATAAGCTTGTTGTGATGTATGTTCTCAGGGCTTCCTGCACCATCATCCGCCTGGAATCCACAGCATCTGCTTCCCATCTGGGGAAAGCACAGCTCACAAAAACTTTGCTGACTATTGTGGGTGGTAAAATGAAAACTAGGGTACAGCCAGATGCTAAAAATCCTGTTTTTCTAGTGTATTAGTGCTCTTTGCAAGTACTTTCAAGCTAGTGTGTAAAGAAGAACAAATGGACATAGTTCTACTCTCCTGAAAAGTTTAGATAAAAATTTTTTACAGGAGTTTCAGTAAACTTTGAAACCACAGAGTGATAGATGGTCTTGTCATGGATTAAAAACAGACTAATGCACGGGAGGAAAAAAAATGGCTGCAGTAATAAGCTGTCCATACTAGGCTGCAGATGCTCATGGTGTGTTGCCCTGTGAGCAGAAACAATGGTAAATGTATTCATAAGTTAAATAATCAGCAGGCAAATATGCTAATGACATTTATAGACATCAGTGCAACCTGTCAGACAAGCAATTAGATGAGAAGGCAAACTAAGCATTCCCATTCAAATTTTAACCTATATTTTAAATAGCTGAGCAGTGTGGACAATTCTCTCTTTAGTTTCTATTTGTACATCAGCCAAGTCCTCAGAAAGCAGGACCCAGGAGGAGAGGGACTGGTGGGGTTTTTGGCTTCTGTGTCTGGGTCAGCAAGTGCCTGGTTTTCCTATAACCTGTCAAGACAGCGAGATATGTCTGGTTGGTTTGCTTTGCAAGGGTTTGGATCTGACCACAGGTAGGCAAACTGGTCTATCCCTCTTCAGGATCACACAAGGACTTGTGATGAGAAGTGGCAACCTCCAGGAGCACAGGGCAAGGGATGGGAGTGGGGGAAAAATAAGTTGTCAAGAAAATGGCTAGAATTCTTTCTGTACAAATATTCTATATTTAACAGCTGGGCAATAGCTTTCTCCTTATTGACATGACAGGTCTATTGCCTGGCCGACATTGATTCATGTAGAGGACAATTATTTTCCTATTGGCATCAAAGAGATCTGACTAGGGCCCCAAATACTTCTGTGTAGGATTGGTGTCACAGTAGATTTAATAAAGCTGGCATTTATATTCCGAGGAAGAATAGAACAGCAAGATACAGCGGATGCTATACAGTCAAAAGTCACATAGAACAGCCAGAAACAAGAACAAAAACTATGTCATATAATAGAATTGAAGTAGCCTATTTTTGTAGAAAGGTAGCAAATATTTTTGAAACAGAAAAAAGAAATAGTGTGAAAAAAAATTTAAAAAATAAGTTTTTTTTAATTTCGAAAGCATACATAATACATACATACTAATATATATGTCAGTAAGCATATTCTGTGATATTTAACATGTGGCTGCCTTTTGTAGTTGTTTGTGTGTTTTTTTCAAACTGGGGAGAAGGTAAGGGAGTAATCCCAGATTTATTCTAAATAAGGTGATTGTAGAGACAATCACTTCCAGAAGCTCAGGAGACCAGAGATGTTCCTCCCCTTCCTCGTGTGGGGCTCTCACAGTGTCACCTACAGGTTTCCCCCCAGATTTCAGGCACGTGCTGCAATCAGAACCAGACCTCCAGGCAGAAGGCACCTCTGGCTTCTGCCAGTGCAGCACTTGCTCAGTTTCTAGGATGANTTTGGTGAGTTGAAAGCAGTTTTCTCTTGTGTCAGTGTATTTATGGTAACATTTTTTCATTAAATTGTAACTCTGACTTAAAATCTCTCTTGTGGTGGGTCCGTTTCTCTTGCCGGTTTACCTCTAAACCAGCACAAATTGGGGCTTGCAGAAATGTTTATTACTGATACAATGTGATCTAAACTAATCTTATTTTATCTGTACACCAGTTAATGATACTTTAAAATCTGGTAGTCAGTAGAGAATAACCACATTTGCAGGAATTCTCAATTTTCCAAATGCATAACTCAGAGTTTATAGTTAAGACAAAGGCACATTTTCTTCCACGAAAATAATTTTGTGCCTCTCAAGACATGAATTATACTGAAAGACAGAACATCTTATAATTGACACCAGTTTACATGCATGCTACTTCTCCATTCATCCATGTGTCTCAGGATCTTTACTGCTAAAAGATAATTGAGGTTTTTCTGTAACATAGGTAAAAAGGAGGGGTGAAAAAGGTGTCTTTGTTTTCTTTTTCACTTATGGCCCTCTAAATTGTTCCATCTCTGTCATGAGTTGTTTCTACAGCTGATTATTCACTGTCGTCTGTGGTCCCACATGAAACCTTGACCCTGTCAAGGTCATTCTTGCCATGGAAGATCACTTGTGCAGTGAGACACAGAAAGGCATAGGCATGTTGCATCTGCCCAAGGCACGAGGGTGGGACCAAACAGCTTACAGGGGACCTTTCTGCAGCAAGGCCAAGCTTCGTTTTCCCCAGAGTCTTTCCAAGAGAAATGAGAACTCTTAAGATGACTTACAAATCTGAAACATCTATATTCTATTATTACAAAAATAACTCTTTCATGTCTTACTGTAGCTCACTGGGAGTTTTGTCTCCTGAGTGGACTCTGAAATTCAGTGTTTTTTTTGATTTAGCTAGCTCTTATAGGTCATGATTTCAAATGTATCCATCTTTTATAAACATTTTCAATTGTCTTGTTTAATCTAAGAGCTACTGTAGGAGACAATTCTTAGGAAGAACACAAATGACTGTTCTAATATGGGACATATATTTCAGATTCTTGGCAGGTTTAATATCTGTCTAAGTAGCAAAGGGTTTCCCTTCCCTTAGAAACTTGGATTGATGACATCCTGCATGGAGCAATGCTTTGACATTGAATTTCTCTGATGATTTTGCCATACATGAAGCTATAGGACACTTTATTCACCAACTGGTCACTATTCTATTGTCCTCTCTTATTTCAATGAAGACAAAAATGTGGAGAAAAAACCATGAGAGAGTTTTCTTTTGCCAATTTTTCCTTTATTTTCAGAAAATAATGTGACTGTGTTTTTGACACCCTATATTCTATATCATTTCTTAGGCCAAGGACACTGGCAAGGACAGATTGTACAAGCAGAAGAATTACTGTTCTTTGTCATCAGTTATAGTCCTGTTGGCGACATTGAAATTTCCCTTTGGCTTCAGAAGAACTTTATTTTGACTTTTATAACAATATTTATTCCAGAAAGCATTCCCTACAGCAGACTGTATTTTTCTCATCTCTTTATACTGTTTTATATAAAATGACTGGGGAATTCGCAGCAAGTTCACTGATGAGAAATAAATTGCTAATAACTCCTATTAATATTTTTCTCTTTCCTGTTGTGAAGTTATTTATTTATGGATTTTCATATCTAAACTGTTTTAGAAAATTCAATTCACTTAAAACCTTAATGTTCAGGATGCCGTAGTACAAGGTGACTTGCAACTTTTTGCCTTCACACATCAACAAATATATTTTTTTACAGATCACATCATATTTGTCTGTTTATGAGGACTATTTTTGTGACTATTTGTTTGTCTTTTAGGCTATATTGTGTCAACATCACTTAATTGGGTAAAAAGAAATGGAGACCACTTTTTTAGGTTTTATGCCAACATAAAATTACTTCATATTCTGCTGCTAATGTGGCTGAGAGGTTTCGGCCCTTCTCTATAGCAGGAACATATTGTCTTGTACTAATGGGAAAACTCAGGATGTAGATATTAAAGTGTCTTTGTGCATTAGGGGACACACACACACAAAGACAGTGTCATCTGGCAGAGGAGTGAGGTGCCATAGTGTCCTGGTTGTGGCCAGGACAGGGTTAAACTTTGCAGTAGCCAGAAGGGGCATGGCCAGGACACAGAGGTTATTCTGTACCACCTCACATCATTTTCTGGAGACAGGGGAAGGGGTCCCTTCCAGGTCAGATAGCCTGGCAGAGGGAGCTGTCAGGTGTTGTCAGGGATGAGCATTCAGATGTGAATAATTTGTTTCTTGTAAACTCTATTATTAGTATTGTTGCTATTACTGTTTGTTTTCTTATTTCACTGCTGTTTCCAGTAAATTGTTCTTATCTCAGCCCACATTCTTTACTTTCTTGTGCCTCTAATTCTTCTTTTCATGCACTGCAGGGAGAGAAGAAAGTAGGAGTAATTGAGCAGTGCAGGATCTGGAGTACATCACTAAGGAGGGGAATACAATGTTTAAACCACGACAGCCTTTATCCTGTGCAGGTGGTGAATATCAGCCATCCAGCCCTTTTCCTTCCTGCTTTTGGCTGAAGCTGCCTGGGACAGCAGAGGCAAAACGTTCTCCAGAGTCTGCAGGTGTCAGGTGAAACAGTATTAGAAAAAAAAAAACTAAGAAGTCAGTAAAAAAGTAAAATGTGAACTCAGATTATAGGATTAGCTACAGTAGAAACTGAGGAGGCAAGTAGGTGACATTGGGACCACAAGAACAATACAGCTGCCATCAAAGTGAGTCCACTTATGGAATGAATGACCATGGCTAGCTGAATTCGACCAAACTGGACTATATAGAGTGAAGAATTAACAGATGATATAGAACTTCCCCATTAGAATGGATTTTTTGTAGAAAAATAATGAGATGAAGACATTGAGCATTCTTCAGGCGATAGCTGAAGAGTCTGACTCTTTTTGGGCTGCCTAGAGAATTTTGAAAGCTGACATAACTACTGGTAGGCCGTGTCCTTTATGCAGCTTTAAAAAATGCAAATAGTGGATTTATTTCTTCCTACTGTGATACAGAAAACAGAGCCTGACTTCCCACAGTGCCCTCTCCTCCATTTTATCCTTCGCTTCATCCTCCTTGATATCTCATTTCATTTCCACCCCCCACCTCTTCTCCACAACAGCAGCTGGGGCCAGGGGTCCTTTACTGCAGAGAGCAAATTTATTAATTTTGCATGAGTTCCAAATCTCTCACACATTGAAGCTTTCATGGACTAGAATTCAGTTGATTTCTTGTCTGAAGAATACAGGGCCCTCACCAGAAGGAAAAGGACCCCCTTAGCCAAGCCCAGGCTTCAGCTGAAAAAAATCCCATAAGCTCACCGAGCAAAACATAGTCTTTAGCTTAGGCTAGCCTCAGTCATGTGCCAAAGGACAGGATTCTGCTGGGATATTCACAGTCCCAAGTCTGAGCCTTCAGTGACCTTGCATTTAATTTTGACCCCTCTCACTATGTTGTTTAGTACTTCAGCAAGGATGAGAGATCAGTCCCCAGATCTGTCTTGTCCCAGCTGATATACAGCAACACAGAGAGAGTTGGATGCATAGCTCATGTCAGTCAGCAATTGGCAGAGTTACATCAGCTTAAGATTTGGCCTATAACCTTTTGGCTGATATCTTTCACTATCTCCATATCCTGGATATAACTACCACTCATTGAGCAGTTTTAGAACATCTATAATCCTGAGGAGTATGGCAATTGCAGTGGTGATTTCAATACAAATGCATTCAGTGCCAGATTATGAATCCAGTCATGGTAGTACGAAGACAGAGTAATTCTGCTGATGTCATTGGAGTTACTTTGGCACTATGTTATCATGACACATCAAATCTTAGCTCACAAGTGGCTCCATACTGCTTTGAAATTTTTATGGACTCCCTTTTATTTTACCTATTCTCAATGTATCATATTTGTTTTGTTTGTCTTATGATAATAACTTAGGATTTATCCACAACCTGCCCTTATTATTTGTGGGGTTTTTGGTCTTAAGTCAGTTGTAGGGGGGGTTGTTTTGTTCTGAAATTAAAAGGTAATAGCAAACAAACTTCTTTTCTTTCTGTTCTATGAAGTAGCAGAAAAGAGCTCCCATTCTTTGGATTTACAAAGGGTTTTCAAAATTTTACCTTCTTTAGGATGAAAGGTATTGCAAAGTGAGCATCATTTTGTCAGTTTTCATTGCAGCAAGAAGAACCTGGGGAGTGTGCAAATGATTCTTTGCAGACAGGTTAAATTTTAGAGGTCTGTGAGACTGGGGCCTTGCAACTGTGGTAGCTGTCAGAAGCAATTCTGGCCAGAGACATTGCAGCTTTATATTCAGCATAATTAAATCAACCATTTGGATTTGTTTGGAAGTAAGGAACAAAACAATAGGCATTGAGGCTTTATTATTGAAAACAGCTGCAGGAGAGGAAGTCCTGTACCCAGGGGTTGTTTAGTAAATCCTGCTCTGGACATTTTAGTTTCAATTCTCATGATCCTTTCCGTGAGGCAGAAAGCTATTTTGCATTTTGTGTCTTACCTTTTCTGTCCTAGCCATCTCTCCAGAATTAAATCCAGGGAAAAAATATAGCAATATCAGAGGTCCCACTGTGATTCTACAGCTATCTGTGAGAACAGAACAGGTTGCCTATATGGCCCCAGTAAATTTGATGAGCTGTGCATTGTAACACCACCAAGGGGAGGCTGCAGCTGGAATTCACTGTGGAAACTGTTGCCAGCTTCAGTGGAGTTCAATGTACATATTTCAGTGGGCTGCAGTTGTTTACAATTAAATCCTTCCTGCTTAGCTGGAGCACTGCTGCACCAACCAGACTTCTACATTACTGCTCTGAGGTCAGGACAGGGAGTGGGTCAAGCCATTCACAGAACTGCACAGTTAGAGTGTCACTAGGGAAAAGTGGAATCCCCTAGAGACCTTCATGTGGAGATATGTGATATTTAAATTCAATGTCTTTGCCTTTCCACTGGCTGTCCATAGTCTGTGGACTCCTTCCCTGTTAATACTGCATTGCTTGATATGCTTCTCTAATGGGTACCTTCATTCTGCTAAATCCAGTATTTGGCTGTCTGAATGGAAAGGAGAGGGAGCCAGAAGGAAATGTGAGGTGCTTCCATATCCCAGAGATCAACACTGTAGACCCTCCCCCTGAGAAAACCTCAGGCAATATGAAATGTCACTTCCCAACTTCAGCAGAGCAATTACAGCACATCTCAGAGCACATCATCAAAGAGATGATGGCTTTACTCAGCCTCTCTGCTCTGGAGCATCTAATGACAAGTTAGTAGGATATCCTGGGCAGAAACACCAGGCCTTTTGAAAATTCAGTTGTGTCCATACTGCTAATTAAAAGGTGAGGGACTGACTCCTAGTCCCTAGACCAACACTATTTTGTATTCTCTCCATTATGGGCCTCCTCTTTATAAGACTTAGAGAAAAATAGTCAGAGCACCGAAACACAGAGCCAGGGAGTAAGCTAACAGCTACACAGTGTGGGTGTAGCTGAGGTTTGTGTCTGTCATGCTAAAGGGAAGAGGTCAAGCGAGTAGTCCCTGAACCACAGGTCAAGTAGCAGAGTCTGGCTCGTGTCTATGCTGCTTTGGGCTAAGCTCCTCTTGGAGCAGGTTGGCCTCACGCACACTACATAGCACGTGGCTTTATCTCTTTTCTGGTTCCTGTGTGATGCTTTTGTGACCACACACTGTGATGGTATTTCTGTGTGTTTCTTCAGTTCAGAGGGTGATCTTATTAATGTATATAAATACAAGATGGGAGAGTGCAAAGAAGACAGAGCCAGACTCCTCTGAAAAAGTCTGCTTGACCATAATAAACATCTATTTACTGTAAGCGTGATGAATACTCAAAGAGTTTGCCCAGAGAGGTTGTGGAGTCTCCACCCTTAGAGATATTCAAAACTTGTCTGACCACAGTCCTGGGCAACCAGGTCTGCCTGACTCTGCTCTGAGCAGGTTCTTGGACAAGGTAAGTTGCAGAGGTGCCTTCCAATCTCAACACTGCTGTGATTCTGTGGCTGTAAGAGCGAGTGCCCATCACAGAATCATGGAATGGTGTGAGTTGGAAGGGACCTTTAAAAGTAATTTGTTTTAACCCCCCTGCAATCTTCAACTAGATCAGGTTGCTCAGAGCTCCAGACAGCCTGAGCTTTTTGTTTTCCAGGGATGGAGCTTTTATCACCTCTCTGGGCAACCTGTTTGAGTGTTTTATCACTCTCATTGTAAAAAACATCTTCCTCATATCTACTCTAAATTGACCTTCTTTTAGTTTAAAACCATTACCTCTTGTCCTATCACAACAGGCCCTACTAAAACATTTATCCCTATCTTTCTCATAGGGCCCCTTAGAGTACTAACAAATCTGAGCACATTTGTCAGAGCTACAGCTGGAGGGGCAATGGCCAGCTCACTAGTTCTGCTATCTGTGGCAGGTACATGTACATGTCATGGCTGGGCTGCTGCACAGCTCTCCCCACACTGCATCCTCTCACACACATGTACCTTCTTCAGGATTTTTGTAGCATCTGAATTTACTACCATTTCTTTTTTCATGGAGGCCCTAATATATTGGACAACTGCTTTTTTTTTCAGTACTCTTACACAGATTGGACTATCCATCTCCTCCTAAACTTTGTCTGTGGATCTTGTTGCTGTATTTATGCATGCAATTTTGTTTTCTCTCACTCTCTCACCTGCTGCCTCATAGCCATTCTGTCATTTTGATTTTTTGGCTGCCTTTTCAGAGCTGTGTTTTCAGCATGCTTCGTGCAAGCACATGTGGTAGTGCAGAAGACGCAGGGATAGGGGGAGATCCTTCTGGCAGATTAGAATGGTTCCTACAAGCTGGGCAGCTGTGCCATTTCTAAATGGATGTGATGTTTTAATGCCAGTCTAAACTAATGTGAAATCAGGTTATTGGTTTTTGTTTCAGGACCTAATGATGTTTCCATACCCGCTTTGATGTTTCATTTTCTCTACATTTTTTTTCAGACTCTGCAGTTAAAAGAAAGTAATAATAGAGGTGGGGAAAGGAGACACTTGTTGAAATTGTCTTAAACTAAGAGCTAAGGAAGTAACTATTAGAGTTCCAAAACTACAGCTGTCAGTAATAAAATTCAGTACACAATTACATTTAGCATAAATTCTGCAACTTCAGTTAATTATTCAGATGCCTTGTTTACAATATTGAAGTTTTAATGAAAACAAATTTATTTCCTTTTCATCTCTTCTGCCTTTTTGTCCTCTGGAGGGAATATGATGCAAAGAGCTCCTATTTGCCCTCTGTGGCAAATGTCCCACAGGCTAAGCAGGGAAGTTACAAAGCAGAGCTTCCCCCAGCTCAATTGGCAGGACTCAACATAATCATTTAAGTATAAACCAGACTGGTTTTGTCTCCACTTACATAAATCCATAATACTTAAATCCACAGTCCTTCACTGTTGAATTACTGCCAGTGGTTTTGAAATATGAACTCTTAAATAAACAGGGATCAGATGACGTGTTAGAGTGCAGATGACCAGTGCTACTATAGATTGCTACTATCTGAAAAACACAGATTTGTAAGGGGATGCTGGATGCAAGCAAGAAAGGATTACCAGGCACAGATGGCAGTGCTCATTTATAGCTGGAAAGCAAGGATGTAATAATATTAGGAAGTGAAGGGTCTGATTCTGTACATGACAAAAGTGCAACGTACTACAGGGAGATGTGGAAAGTCACTGATATGAGCAACCAGCAATATTTTCCCACCTAGTCCATTGTCAGCCGCATTAGTGAAGACACTTGAGCTATTCTAATGTGAACTAGCATTTTAATCCAATGTTGGCACTCTCTTGAGCCCAAGATGGCGAAGAGAAGGAGGAACAAGAGAGGATAACATTATGTCAACAGGGAATCTCACAAGTCTATTTATGTTGTCCACACTCTGAGATAGTCTTGTGCACCAGGGTGGAACTGAAGGTTAATGTGTTTTACAGAGATTCCTAAGAGCTAGACAAGTTGCCGGTCCCACTCTTCCATAGTGCCATCTCCTTTACTTCAAAGCAATGGGTGAAATTATGGAGATGCAATACTTTAGTGATGTCTTGGAAAAAGTTCCCCATGGGACATGTATCCATGCTGGATTCTCTATTAAATAGCATCATAGAATCATTTAGATTGGAAAAGACCACTAAGATCATCAAGTCCAACAAGTAACCTAACACCAACAAGAAATATAAATTCCAATAAAACCTAAGCAAGTCTATTGATACCCTCATTCAAACTCCTCTATAAAATCTGTATTTATTTGAGATCCTTACTCTAGCTGTAGGGTCTGTAAGGATGTTAAAGAACAGAGTAGAGAACTTTCCATGTCTATTAACCCAAACTGAAAAGTGTGAGGATTAAGGTAGTACAAACACATGTATTTTCAAGCACATAATTAGCCACTTTGAACAGACTATCAGACTTTCAGATTTACAACATGTAAGCAATTTATTCTGATTTACTTATATTGAGACACTTGCTTACATCAAGATTGCATGCCTGATGTTCTGCTACAGAAAAAATACCTGGAGACTAGTTATGTCCAGTGTAAGTGTTATAGCTGCATGTTCAGCTTGTTTCATTTCTTTTCTTTGCATGCTACTGGTTTGCATTCAGGAAGCCTAGAAAATTGTCTGAGTTTTTGCAAAATGAAGTGTTGAAACCACATTTTTCTCTAAAAATGCCATATATAACTGAATTTGTTTTGGAAATTGTCATTGTAACAGACAGCTCACTGAGCTGTGGTCAATGTGCAATTGCTTGACTATCTGGTTATTTGCCTTGGTCATTTTTTTTGTTGTTTGCTTCTTTGGTATTAAACAGAAAGTTATATATTGAAAGTTATTTCATATGATGTCTCTGTTTCCAGCAGTCTCTGAACTGTAAAATGGTGTCGTATACTGTTTCATTTAGCTGACTAACTGCATCTACATCTATAAAATGATTCACATCTTCAGTGGCCAGAGGCTTATTTTATTATTTTCTTCCCCTTAAATAACTCCTTAAATAAAACATTGAAAATTAAAATGCAATTCATTGGTTATTGACATTTTTTATAAACTGTTATCTTTCTGAATATAATTCACTTCTTAGAGGCTGGAATTCTGAGTGTAAATATTAGCTTGATTAATGGAAATTGTATGCATAAAACCTTAAGCACAGTGTTGAAAATCTTTCCTCCTCTTTGTTCCAAGATACAGTCCATTCTTAAGACCTCAGGCTTGGTAGGGAGCATTCAGCCATAATATAATTTACAGAAATAAGTATTTTTTTCAAGGTCTCTGAGCAGGTAAAGGAAAGTTCTAAATTTACAAGAACTTCAGGTTAATACTTTCAGTTTTATACTTTCCATTTGTATAATCATGTCAATTTTGTAATGGCATAAAGTAGCACTAAGGCATTCAATCCAGTTTAATCCAATTAGTATTTGACTCTCTCAAGCATGTCTTATTCTTAGATAGGAGAAAATCACCTAGTGTGATGATTTTATGGATTCACATGTACACTTGGTACCATAAGTAAGCTAAATCATAATATTTGTCTGTTTCCCCATGTAGCTGTTACTGAGAATCTGTCTCAGTGCTGTGATGGAAGGAGATAGTAGTTTTAAAAGGTTATTTCATAAACTATGAAAGGGATACACTTGTTACAAGCAAATTTGCCAGTGTATAAAAGCAGCATTTTCAGAGGCAGTCTGCTTCTCTGGGGGAATTTTCTTCTGCCCCCTTTAGATTGATGCTGACTGAGTGGCATCTGCATTCTCAAGGATGAACAGATGCATCTCCAAGGGAAGTTTTATTACTTAAGCCCCTCTTACAGTGACAGCTCCATGTCAGGAAGAGTGAGCTGTGATAGTGATACAAGCTTGGTTTATTACTCATAGCTGCTGCCAACACGTGTTTATAAAAATTCTCCTTGGATGTCAGATGAATTGGACAAGACATGAATTTTGTGCCACAAACGCAGCCGAGGAATGTAAGCTGTAACCGGCACAGCAGCACAGCTTCTAGTCTTGACACCTCCACTCCACCAATAGTTTTTCAAATGCTCTGGAGTTAATTTTCTTTTCACGTCAGGACTAGGAAAGTGTGTCTGCTCTAAATCTGCCTATTTCCTCCATCGATGTGAGCTGGATGTTGTTTCTCCTATACATTGTGTGTACTTAAAGACTTGCAAGGGGTTTCTAGGAAAAGATGTGTCATAGTGCTACACCTCTGGGTGGATCAGCGGACTGTATTGTTGTAGTCTGGTTTAGAGAACAGGAAGAGAGCTGTCTGGTGGAAGAACAAACTTGGTAAAGGACTCTGAAGGGACTCTAATAAGATCCAGCTTAATATTTACTGTGTTTACTGTGTTACTGTGTGCAAAGATTTGACACTTCACAGGCAAGCTATTTCAGTGCAGTCATAATGTGATATCTGTGTTTACAAGGAGAATGTGATGGTGCAGGGGGCACAGAAAGGGAGAAGAATGAAGTGGTTTTCCAAATGTATCATCACAGAAGTACTCATTTAATTGAGAAGACGAAAACACCACCATCTCTTTCATAGGTATTGGAAACAGCATGTTCCTGAGTTGCTGGTTTGGATTTTCAGCTATGATAGGGCAGCTGTTATGTCATTTGCTGGCACTAATCACTGCAAGACATAAACTAATCTTGTTTCTAAAGAAGCCCCGCTCAGCCGGGCAGCTCCACTTTCATCTCTCCAGCTGGCAGCAGAGAGTGCTCAATGGTGCTGGGACAGGACCCTGAGTCAACCCCATTTCCCCCGTGCTCCTTTCAGCCTTTCCATGGCATGTTCCATGTGCACAGGCTCTGGAGGGACCAGAGGGACCTTGGCAGAGATGGCAAGAGTTTGGCAAGAGCCACTGTGCAGCCCTGGGTAGTCTAGTGTTGTGGCTGCCTTCACAGCTGTAAGCGCTGAGGGGCAGAGGGAAAGAATAGGCTCTCTTTTTTTTTTTTTTAAATCAGGAATTACTCATTCCATCTGGGAGCTCTCTGATGACACATCCTTCTAGAAGACTGTCCTTGTCTAAAGCAAGCTTATTAGCAATTCAGTGTAGTTCCTCCTATTAGGCTGAACCACAAAGCAGCTGAGTTAAATTTACGTCATTGGGTGTTACCCAAAGAATGACATTATTTAGAATTAGAAAGCCTGGCCTGTTCTTCTCCCTGTTTTGGTTTAATACCAACCAGCAACTAAGTACCATACAGCCACTCACTCACTCCATTCCACTCCACTAGCAGCATGGGGGGAAGAGAATTGGAAGGGTAAAAGCAAGAAAACTCATAGGTTATAGGATATAAGAACAGTTTAATGTTTGAAATTTTAAATATAATTTTATTAATCATTAATAACAATAGTAAGTGATAGTAGTGATAGATAGATAGATAAAAAGAGAGGAAGGAATAAAACCCAAGAAACACAAGGAATGCACCACCTGATGACTAATGCCAAATCAGCCCTACTGGCCAGCTCCACCCTTTACATACTGAGCATGATGTTCTATGATATGGAATATCCCTTTGGCCAGTTCAGGTCAGCTGTCCTGGCCATGCTCCCTCACAGCTTCTTGTGCACCTGCCCTCCAGCAGAGAGTGGCAAACTGAAAATTCCTTGACCTAGAGTGAGCACTACTCATAAAATCAGTATGCTATCAACATTATTGTCATACTGAATCTGAAACACAGCATGGGACCAGCTACTGGGAAGAACACTGACTCTATCTCAGATGAAAACAGAACAGTCCCAAACAATTTATTTTTTAATTCAAAGATAAATTTAGGGCACTATTAACACAGCATACCACAGCCAGAAAGGAGCTTCTGTTCTGAATGCCAGAGCCAGAGCTCCCTCCAGCAGCTGCCTCTGGCCCACCCTGGGGAGTCATGCTGTGGGGTGTCAGGGCTCCCCGAAGTGTTGGGCACAGCCTGCATGAGGTTCACATCCCACACGAACAGTCAGAGCCTTCACAGCATTCAGGAAGTTAATAATCATTTATGAACTCAGAAGTTTTAATGGCTTTTAAACTCTAATTTCATTTTCAATCAAGTTGTGTCAAATTTAGCTTAAGATTAGGTGACAGGCAGTCAGACTGAACTGCTGCTCTATACCTCTTGGCTTTGCTTTCCAGCCAGCCCTGGATGAAAAGATTTGAAGATTAGCTTTTTTTTTGCATGAAGGTAAGGGTGAGTGTGCTTAAAAAATCTGCATTCCCCAAAGCCTTTGTTATGCAAGTAAGCAAACAACAGCAATGTAAAATGCCACTGTATGACATTTGCAGCAGCAAAAATCCAATTTTGTGTTTGGAAGAAAATGTTCTTTGTTCTGAAGCGTAGCTTGATTTCCAAGTTTTGTACATCTTTCCCCGTGACTAGAGAAAGGATGCTGGGTATTATAGAAAAACTGGAAAGTCTTTGAGGTTCAGACTGGCATGTACAAATCATATGTTTGAACCTGAGTCAATCCCCCAGAAATTATTTTCCCCCAGGCAAGATTGCTGGGCAGTCCTGTTTGCTTTTTTATTTTAGTTTTGGGTTTTATTCTTGCTTCTGTAATGTGGGTCATAACCAGCTTCCTAGGATTGTCAGAACATTTTTCACTTACTAAATTTAGTGCCTGTGCCCTCAAACATCTGTCTCCTCTCTTCCTCTGCTGCAGTCTCTTTCATATGTGTTTCAGCCTGTTGTACTAAAATCACTGAATGGAGAGTTGTCGAGCATTTTGTGGTTTGTGTCTTGGTAAGTGTAGGAGATGGATGTCCATTGGACTCCTCTAGGCAGACATGACCAAAGCATGACTACTGGTGGTTGCTGGGAACCGACCTGAGGGCTCTTTCCTTCCAGCCTCTCCCAGAGAGGGTAACTTTCCTAAAAGAACCTTTAATAGCGTCTTGTAGAGTTGGACTATTAAATTTCACAGTCCAGACCACTGACTCCCTTTGCAGACCAGACACTGCTTTACACACCACTCATGATGGGTTCCTTGCATTAAAACATTTTTGTGCTTTGATTTGAAAGGGTGTGTTACTATGTGGTTTTTCTCACTACGTGCTTTTAAATGCACCTTCTTTGTACTCTTGGTAGTTAAGTATCTCAAGCTAACAGCAAATCCCAGGCTGTCACTCTGTCTAAGTGAGCTATCCCAAGTGCAGGCCTAGAGTTAAACAGAAACAGCTCTGTGCTCTTCACTCCTGTGATCTTACATCAATTCACTGGTTATTATTTCCACTTGTCAAATGAAGCAATAGCAAAGCTTTGAAATGATGTTGCAGCTTTTCCAAAGAGCAATTTCCTTTTCCTTCTCTAGACTCCTTCTGCCTTTCCCTGTATATTTGATAGTACATCAGCTTCCTGTTGAAATGATCCCCAGTAGAGTACTTCAGCTATTTCAACAGGGGTCTTTCTGAAGGCATTTTTTAAAAAAATAGCTTCTACAGCAGAGCTGGGTTATAATGAAGAACAATAAAAAAAAAAACCTTCTGCCTTAGAGAGTCAGTCTTGTACTCACTAATGCATGTGGTGAACTCTGTGCCTGGAATATCCCCACTGGAGTCAGTCAACTGTATTGTTTGCACACACAGAGTTAAGCACCTGTGTAAGTGCTTGCTAGCAGATGGCTTTAAACCTCTAAAAATACATGCATTGCTGTGCAGTAAAGCCTAAACCAGGGCAACTCATATATATTGTATTTTTTTAATTGTCCATATTTCTAAAGTGGCTGTTATTTGGCAAAATATATAATGGAGAGAACAGTGATGATCTTCCAAAGAATTTCTTCATCCCACTCTAATACTTGTCATCACTTTGATATGGGTGATTTCCCAGTGATGCTAAGTGAATATTTGATATGACAGAAGACACGAAGGGCTACAGAATTTAATCCTAGCACAGCTTTTCAAATTAACAAATGACATAACAAAATCTCCTCCCAGAGTTGGTTTCTTGCTGTTACTGCAGGTTTGAATTTGGGCTTAATCTGCCCCAGTGTTTTTTGATTATGTAATTGCCTAGGAAAATGCAGAACAGTAGTCTTTTGAGTAGACAGAATTTAAAATGTGCATGTCTTGAAAACAAGAACCAGATAAGGACTGTATCAGGAATCAGATTAATGGCCAGCCTACAGTGTGGAGATCTTGGGTGAGGTTGTCACTGATACCTTCAGAGGAGAAATTATTCTTCATAGAGTTGTTTGCATCACGTAAGTGGAGCAGGACGAGTCTGTCTAGGTGGCCCAAATAATAAATAAATTGATGGAAATCCTGGCATGGCCAGTATATGTTCAGTGAAGTTCAGTTCTGAGGACTTTTCTATACAAAATTTTACACTGAACTGAAATTGACTTAGGATGCAATAAGCTATTCTCAATATCACAGGGTTTTCCTGGGGCATTGTTAATATCTGTGCACCATGCCACTCCAGAACAGCTGAAAAAATGGATTCTTCTAAAGCTGGAAAGACTTTTGTTCTCAGTAGCATACTGAGGCAATGAACTGTGCAGTAGGATGTCTGTAGGTATGGATCTTTCTGGGTGCTGGATGAAGCAGAGGACAAATGATACATATTGGCGCTTTTGTTTCAGACTCTGAGTATATTTTGGTACTCATCATCATTTTCAGCTGGCATTTTGAAAGATGTGTCTGTAACCAAACAGCTTTTTAGAAAATATCTTTTTTAAGGGTGGACTGAAAAAGTCTGTAAGACTTTATGAAGCAAAAGTTAAAAGCTTCCAAAGTATGATATAAACAAGTTAATAAACATTGTGTAGTAGGTCATAAAATTCCTTTCAGATTTATATAAGAAAATAATGCATTATATAAAAGCATAGAACAGATGACCTTTTTTCCTTTAAAAGCCTCACAATTTCTCTTTAATGGTAACATAATATTTGGAAATACTACCTCCTAAAGAAACCATGTCATACTGCTTTTAACTTAAGGAAATGTAATTTGTTAAGAAGAGTTTCAGTGCTTTTCTCCATTCCCATTCTCTAGGACAGTTTCACTGCCTTCAGTGAGTTAGTCTAGCCTTGGCTGTGATAGAGAATGAGGCAAGCCAGCTCAAGAGGGACCATGTTCACAGTGTATATGAGAGAATTGCTCCTTACCTTAGTCATGAACAGTACAAGGCATGACCAAAGGTGCAGCAGTTCATTTCAGAGCAAGAACCAGGCAGCTCATTTTGGTGAGACAAGTTTTTTATCATATTGCTAATGACAGTCTGTTTTCTCTTTCTATCAAGCAATATCCATGGCAGCTCAGTATCTGGTCATCAAAATGTCCAGACTGATTATCAAATTTGCTTCCTACTTTGGTCCACCATTCATAGCTCTATGATGACAATTTGACTTTTCCCAGTATTCAGTAGGTCAACTAAATGAAGCACTAAATTGAAGCTGAATTTATTAAGGTGTCACGAGTGGATGCCAATGTTGTGTATTGATACGATAATTTTGAAATTTGAAATCTTGCTCTTACAATCTGTACTGTGTGTGGCAAATTTGAAGCAAGTGTCATGATACCATCCTGAGTCCTTTAGGAAACTATGTGTGACAGTTTTTAATTCCCCATAGGTTCAAGAATGTCTAAATAGTAAGAGGGAAACTTCTGTACCAGCTTCATCACCTGCACGACAAGTGGACACATACTCGTTAATTTGAGCATTAACTCATCAATTCTCTATGTTTAGGCTAGACTTCTAAGTAGCTTTTAGGACCCGCAATCCTTTCAAACAACACATGGGTGTAGTATCCCCACTATAGCATAGGAACATTTGGGAAAGAGAAAAAATAGTAAAAGTTGGACTAATACTAACTTTTTGGGTGTCATTCAAACTTTATCATATCTTTTTCCCAGTTTACCACAGCCTCAATACTGGAAAATATATTCCTACTAGGTCTTGGCAGATTTCACAATGTTTACAATTTGAACAAATAAAACACACGCAAAGAACCAGCACATTGAATTTTTACCAATGGCACACACTTTGGACTTTGTGAACACTGTAATTTAAGCTCAGGCTTGGCTCATGGGCTTTGGCCTGCAGAGGCTGCTGGCAATGTGTTGTGATGTCCGTGGCCAGGCATGATTTTCATGTGAAACACAATTGCCAAGTGTGGTGCCGTGGTGCTGAACAAGAGTCTGCCTGCAGGCTCTCCTCTGCCACTCCATCCCCAGAAGCAGCCTCTGGTGCTGGATTAGAGAAAATCTCTTTAGTAGCTGTTGCTCGGTTTATCCTGGAGCCTTTCCTCTAAAAGTCAAACCTGGGAAAAGTCCTGGAGTTGTTTTTCATAGAGCTGTCCCAGGTAGTCCTCTTTCTGTGCTTTCTCCTTGGAAAACAGAGTCTAATATTAGCCAAGTGCTGGCACTGTTTCAGAGAACCTCTTCTCAGCTGGTGCTGAAGTAAGATATGGGAAGAGAGCTGCAGTTTTTCTCTGGATATCTTTCCTTGACTCCTGGGAGATGGCATCACAGTTAATATTAGACAAGCAGTTTGGAGCAGACTTCTATTTGCAGCTCAGCAGGGATTCATCTCCCATTCAAGTGGCATAACAGATTGATGGGCTGGGAAGTTCTTTACTGAACACAGAGACCCATACAGGGTTTCAGAATAGGTGCTATGGGATGGGTGTAACCTAAATGTAGGACTTAAATATTTGAAAGGCTCCAAGATCACTATTTTTCTTTTTTAAAAAAATTAATAATTTAGAGATCAAATCTGGGCTCTGATCAAGGCTAATAATGATGTGAGCCTAGCCATAAGCAGTATGTGAACTAAGGTCTGCACAAGGCACAGGCTGTTACGCTAGCCCAATGCATTTACCTCCCTGATTTTAAGCTGAACTATTAATTTGATTATCAAGTAAGGAGGCAAGGTTTTTTAAATTAATAATCTACTTTGGAAATGCACTTTGTGTTAAAATCCAGATACTTCTGCAGAAAAATTATCAAAAATTTAGATAAGATCCATTTTCCTGCTGGCATTAAAGTTGTTCTTATCTAAAAATGTCTGCCTTTATTTCAACAAAAGCATTTCAAGTTGGGAAGATGTGAATTTTGTGGCAGGCTTCATTATGAAAAGGAAACTACATGGAGATATTAGAAAAAGAAAGTCCACTGTTGTCATGGTGATAGCAATTAGCAGCAGTTAGAACAGCAAACAGTGGATTTAATGGTTTGGTCTAATAGTGACTTAATTACTTAGCAGTCAAGTTTGTCTATGAACATTTCAATACGCAGGAATAATTCAGTGCACTGCTCCCACTACATGATGCCTTCATTTACCATTTTGAGTCTATTACAAGCAGAATTGCAGTAGCACCATTACCATAAATATTTTTGATTCCATACATAGTGGGAAGGCCAAGGTAAATGTTCTCTCACAATCTCGCTTGAGCACCTCCTGTCACGCAGCAGAGAGCCGGCTAGACAGAAGAGTGCAGTCTGTGCTCATTGTACTGTGATGATAAAAAATAACCTGGATTCCAGTGCAATTGTATCTCCTTTAAAATGGGTGGAGAATTTCAAGCTATTAGGACAGTCAAGGGTGTACATCATGGCATATGTCAGCAATACACTTTCTTTTGTACAGACACTGAATGTCCTTCCTTTCTCCTCCTCGGTATTTCTTCAAGCTGGGGAGAATGGCAAATACCTCCACATCAGTTCTCAATTTTACAAACTGGGTTGTGACTGCTGTTTCCCATTGGTGGAATCAGCATGAGATGGAGGCCATGGATCAATGGTATGCCATAGCTTGTGTCTGCCTTACAGCAGTGAGTGCTTCCATGCTGTCCTGTTCATTGTTGGGAAGTTCTATGTGCTACCAGGGTCTATAGGCCACACTTTTAAAGACTCTAAACCACTTAGGCTGGCATTGCAGTCTCTTCGAGGTTTTGGATTTTTTTCAGTGGCCCACAGAATATTTGGGATTGTGTAGACGTATTAAAACAAGAAATGTGTATTATTTCAAACTCAGTGAAAAACTCAAAAACGTGTAAATCACACAGATGTGAGCTGAGGGTTTTTTCCTAGTTCAAGCACAACTAAACTACAATGTGAAAAACAAAAGAGGAGAGACTTGTTTGTGCTTTATCACATGGCAGAAATTTAAAATGCTGGCTCTTCAGGAAGAAGATATAACAAAGCTTGCTTAGGAATACTGAGTTTATTCAAAGCTCAGTATTAAATCCTTCTGCACTTTTGCAAACACTGCATTTACTCCCACATTCCATGGTTTCTCAGCCAGCACAATTTTTTTTGTGTTTATGGGGAAGGATGACCATGACACTGATCCAACTGGAAAGTAACCCAGCAAAAAAGAAAGGTTGCTTTTAGCTGAATCCATTACCTGTTGCTTCATTGCAGAGAGGCATGTCTCAGTTACAGAGAAAGAACAAGGAGCTGATGACAAAGCAAGCAGAAGTGCTCATTTCAGTGGCACTGCCTCCTTAAAATATTCATCAAATAACTTCAGATTTCATTTCTTTAAGATTTTTCCTTTTTGTTTGGTTGCCATTTTCATCCTAACAACAATGGAAGAACTACCTGTCTTTGGCCACTTTTAAAGTAAGTGTTGAATGGTACCTTTAGCCTCTGCTTTTTTTGCTTTTAAATGTTGAGGATTCTTTTAAAAGTTTGGTATTGAGATTATATTGATTACAAGCTGGAAAATGCTCTAAATAAAACAAATTACAGTGCTCAGCAAATTTGATTTTTCCTTTTCTCAACCAAAGTAATACAAAGATCTCTAAGCCTTGTTAAATCAAAGTGAAATGTTAATACCTCACACCTCTTGAAGTTAGTATCTTCTCACAGCTTCTTCTCCATATCTCATGTGACCTTCCTTTAAGCCTTGAAGGACTTTACTTTTCAAGTCCAGCTCCATTTGATGAAAGTCTGAGTTTGCATTATTTTCCTTGCTACATCATTGTACAGGGCTGGGAACCATGCTCAGCTACATTGTCTGGAAATTTTTTATTTATGTTTTAAGAAACATGACTAATAGCGAACAATCCTTTTCATTGGGTTTTCACATCCTTTGTCCTGATGGAGTAACAGTCACTGTGTGCCCAGAGATGATTTATGATTTTCTGGAAATCCAAGTCTAAGTAAGTGAAGGACCAGCCAGATGTGTTGATAAGGGTATGCAGTAATGTTCAGAAGCTGTCTAATTTAAAAGAGTCTGTGCCCCACAAACACTTGTGATCAGTCTAAAGAAAAGCAGAGTAGCTGGGCTGAGGTTACAGCTGGAGATGCAGAACTAGAGACCTTCCCACCCTCAACAATATGCAAGCCCTGTTTGCATGGCTTCCATGTGAGAAGCTAGAATCATTGAGGAATCCAGAAGGAAGCTTGGGCAGCAGGTAGAACTGTGTGGTTGTGAACTGCAGCCCTTTCAGCTCTATAATGTGGCTGCAAATTACAAAGGTACTTCTGTTTAAGTCTTTATTGTCACAGATTGTGCATGAACCGTAGTAATGACCATGTTTCCTTATTATTGCTGAAAAATCTGGTTTAGATACATTATAAAGTTTCAAATAATATGTTGAATATATATTAGTATATAGTATAATACTAGGATAGTACACATATATTATAGTTTGGGCAAGCATGTGTTCTCAATCTTCAGGAGACTGTCAAAGGAGGCAAGAGATCTCTGCAGGTGTTCTAAAGGTATGTCTGTAGTAGGAAATATTGGCAGTATGAGTGTCAAGCCCAACGTGACGATTTTAACTTGTACTCAACACCTATTGTGTATGCATATATAATGAAGCATTCTTTTGCCAGATCCATGAATGGAGTAATGTATGCTAACAAGAAACAAATCTAGATACATCAGCAAAAGTTTAAAATGTGCTGCTTTCAGATGCTTGACTTTCTGTTCAAGGAGTCAAATTTGCACTGTGAGTATGCAATTCATTCCACATTGTTTTCACTGCATTAAGAGAGAAATCATACTTTCCCAGAGTATTCAAAGCATAATTTTGAGATTTAATATCATGAAATAACAAAAATCAACCCCTTTGCCATATACTGATGGATTTTTTTATTGTTAACATGATGAAGCCATTGCTGTATTACTGAAATAAGCTGGATTTCTGTCACTTGCAGTAATGGAAAGAGAATTGATGTTCATGTTTTCATTTTGGCTAAGGAATTATTTTGAATCATAATGCAGAACTAATTTTTTCATTGTGGCTTTACCTCTGTCAAGATGGTTTTTTCCTTTATACAGAAAAATCATGTTATGTATTAAAAAATTTTTGTGTATACTGAGCTCTTGGACTCTGAGATGGTCAAGGGATAAGAAGGATCTTTTTCTGTTGCTTTAGATGGGTAATTTCTTTCCTCCAAATGCAAGGGTGAAAGACATCATGTTTTGCTCTTCTATTAGGACTCAAGTCAGTACAATTATTTTATATTACTGAAATATCTGATCTGACTCTTCAGCCCAGTGGGAAAAAAGGGAGTGAAGAGCGTAAAATGTCTTTCCTTGATGTTAATAGCAACATGTGAAAATTAACTTTGCTTTAATCTGTGACCTTTTAGTCATGTGGAAATTTAACAGAAAAAGTGATGGGAACCTAAGGGTCATAAACGTAAATAGTCCTCTACTTGTCTACACTGTCTGAGAAAATGGTCTGAGTAATTGCAAACAGTATAATTCTTAAAGTTTACAAAGTGCAAGAGTCACTTGGGGGTAAAAAAGAGTTTCAGATATAAACTCCAGGACAGTTTCCTTCCTCTATAAGGTTCTGTCTTTATGGAAAAACTCATTGAGACACTGAGCAAGAAGAAAACAAGTACTAGTACCAAATCATATCGATGTAGTTACATTGCACTGCTGTGCCAATTCATATGGGTACAATATTACCCTGCCATAATGGCATAGTTTCTTTATCCTGTAAAGAATCATCATATTTCTGTGCAACCTGAGTTATTTCTGCATAACACAGAGTTAAGGTATAGCATCACTATGTGGCAGTTCTCCTGCATTCCGTTTCTCCTAAGTATCAATCAGGATTATATTCTAACAGTTTTTTAACTTTTTCCAATGAAAAGGCAACACGGTCAGACAATTACATGCCCTTAAATTAGCAATGTCAAGGCACAAGCAATCTGTCCCAGTGGAAAGCAGAGTATAACAAGCTCTGGTATGACAGGAACTCTTTAATGCCATAGAAATTGAAAAGAAATCATGGAAAATCATGACTATCAATAATGGCATGGTGGGAAGAATCAAAGTCAAGATGTCTACAGCATAACATGAATTAGAACTAGGGTAAGATTTTATAAATGTATACAAAGCAAAAGAAAAATAAGAGAGAATGCTACATGAGATGGAAAGCTGCATCTTTCTTCGCTTTTTACAAAAAGTTAATAGTAGTCATCAACAAGTTAGTAGAGATTTAACCAGAGGACAGGAGTTTGGACTATAAAAGCAAAATAACATCTTAGAGAATATTTAGATAAATTAGATTACACAAATAGCTAAGAAATGGCTAAATTAAACTACTGTGAAGTAGCAGGGTATATTAAAGATCCTCAGCAAGGAAGAAAAGCAATAATAATGCTTGTTTCCAAAAGAGAGAGAAAGGACATCACGAGGAAGCCAACCTAACTTAGATATATGCAAGGACAGTAGAATAAATAATTTAAATAATCTAATTTAAATAGAATAAATTATTTAAAACTACATTGTTTAAACCTACAGAATACTAATGTAATGGGAAACAGCCAACATGTATTTGTCAGAAGCAATCCAATCTGTTTTCTGGTTTTGACAGGGTAATCATCCCAATAGACAGCGTAGCAGGGGAAGACATGATGTATCTTGACTCTCATGTCAATGTTGTAAGTAAAATAAGTAAATGAGGCTAAGAATAAGGAAAAATAATTGCTTTCAAAATGAATGGTTTAGTTCATGCACCAAACAGGATATGTTTCAAAGGGGATACTCTTGGATTCCCCTCTACTTCTGTCTATATGCAAAATTTTAATTAATAACTTTGATGGCTGCCAGAGAGCATACTGCACAATTTGTGAATGGTTCCTTTGCAGAAGGAGTTGAAATTCTTCTGAAAGATGGGATTTGACCTGCAAATGATGGAGAGTTCTCTGAAATAAACAAGAAATGGTTTCATACAGAAACCATTGATAGGGGCGTACCATGCTCAGCAAGGAAACATTCAATGAACAAAGTGAGAAATAAGGACAAGGCAAGATGGAGCACAGGCAAAAATGTGCAAGTAGTGTCATGCTGTTACAAAAACTGTCTGAACAGTTTCATGGAAGTGAGAGGAATGAGTCACGTCTTGTGTTTGGTACTTTTGAGATACTAGGTGGAATATTATATCTGCTTTTGGGGACTATGTTTTACAAAGTTTGGAATATATATGGAGACATTTTAAATAAATGATGTTTAGAAAATCTAAATTATTAGAAGAAACTGAGGGAATTTGGTTTGGTTAGTCAAGAAAGAAAAAATAAAATGCTGAGTGGAACATAATAGTCTTCAAACATATAAATGACTTTTAGAAAAATCTGTTCTTTATTTGACATAAAAAGTAAAAAAAATCATCTTACCCTGCAGCAAAGGTTATTTATCTCAGATACTAAGAGGTCTTTAAGAGCAGTTTGGAGGAATTTGGGTCACATTTGGGCCAAGTGTTTAATTTTTCCATGGAGATGGTAAATGAATAACCCCTATTTTTCCACATCTGTTTTAATGTAAAGATCACCTGAACTTTTTTAGAAAAATTCATTGACTCTCCTATAACCAGTTGCTATCTACTGTTAATACAACTTCTCTCACAGCAGTGAACTCTCCTCCATGGTAGAAGTTAGAGGTGCAAACTATTAACAAAATCTGACTATCACAAGAGGTCTTAGAGACACAGGAGAAATACCACCCATTGTGAGATTTTCTGGTTTTGACGAGGTGACGCACAGACTACCTCTGCTTCTTCTGAGACATCTGCAAGCCCTGATTTCAGCTTTGGCCCCACCACTGTCATGTATTTAGAGTGAATAATACACTTACTTCCAAGTTAGTAATCTCAAATTCTTAGAGATGCAAAGAAGCTCTGTAGGAGCTGCAGGCTTTATCTGTTCTGCAGTTGCTCTCTCTGAACTCGTCAGATGACAGTGTTGTCTGTTGGGGCAATTATCACCAACAGCAAGGATTTCTATCCTACTTAACTAAGTCAGGAGCTTTGTGTTCTTGTATTGATATTTTCATGCCAGTTATAATTGATTTATTAAAAATATCCTAAGTTTATTTCCAGTGAATGATATTGTTATCTCATGATGGGATCAGTTCAGAAAACTAGACTCCTTCTGAGGTGTTTTTTTTTCTTAAAAAATGGTACACCACAGCAGAAACAACTCTTTTCTTTATGGCCCTCTCTGCTGCTCCAAGTTACTGGAGTGCAGAACTGGTGCAAACTCCAAATACACCCTTATATTTAGTTTAATTTTCACAGTAACAGCCAGCAGCCTGCTTTTCACTTTTAAATGCAATAATTTATTTTAGGCCACAATCCATGGTCTTGTCACTGTCATCATGTTGACAGTATAGCTCTGCTAAATCTCACCTACATGTTCTTAACATCGTTACCTGGTTGCAAGGTCTTGCCCAGCTGTTGGATGTCAATAGAAGAGGTGACAGCTTCCCATCAGCGGTGTAAGCTGCTCCTGTAAGGTTGGTTTCCTCTGCTCTCGCGAGGTGCAGAGCAACAGTGCTGTAGCTGTGGAAGGAGGGTTGGCTGAGCAGCTTCCACGTGATGGTTTCAGCAGGCTGGTGCTGTCACCTGAGAGCAGGCTCCCAAGCATGGGCATTTCACACTGTACTACTGAAAGCTTATTGTCTTCCTCAGTAAGACACTGAGAACATTGTTCAGGCACCTCTCCTGGGTGCATATTTAAACAAAGATCCATAGTGTCAAGCAAGGTCTCTTTTGGGGTTGGTGTCAAACAGGCAGTTATGGAGATTTTGCTTTTTTTTTCTCTCCAGTACAGCCAAGTACTCAGGGCACTCACCCAAAGAGCAGAAGAGCTCAATTCACCTCCTTCCACAGCTGGAGTGGTTTCAAACTTGCATTTCCATAACTCAGGGATGTGCACTAGTCCTTCAACTCTCGCCTAAATTGGGTGGAGAAAACCCCCACCATGATCCCTTGAAACCTGCAGGCAAACAGCCCAGAGGAGGTGGAAGGGAATCCTAAGCCTGTAGCCCAGCACGTAGAAGCATACCTGTGAGGGAAGGAGAGGTAGCAGCTGCCTCCATTATTCTCTCTTAATGCAATGACTGATTAATATAAAGTGTATAAGCAAGATTAAATGGTGCTTGAGAGCAGAAGAGCCATCTCTGAGAGCCCACCAGGAGAACCCCAGAGGTACTGCAGACACTGAGTCTAGGGCAGCAGCTCCTGGCAAAGCCACACTGCTCTGGGTGGGAAGAGGGCAGAAGTAATCCAGGGTAGGCACCTCGAGGATAGCACAAAGCAAGGGGAGGGATGACTTGATGAGAATTGCTCTACCTGGCCTTATTTTGTTGTCCTCTTTTGCTGGTTATAGCTGTAGGTGTCCCCACTTCCATGTTACCGTGACAAGCATTTCAGAATTATCTTTAATAAACGCTGAAGTAATCCTGCTGAAACCAGTGTACCTATTCAGATGCTTAAAATAAAGCATATGATTCCTGAATCAAGGCTTTAATGCATTAATTAAATTTCATAATGATGAGGGGTTTATAACAGCAGCATCTTTATTTGCTAGTGTGAACCATAAAGGTGCGAAAATAAAAGAATGAAGAAATTTTCCAACCTAAGTAATTAATGAGGTTTTTTTAATAGGAAAAAGTTTTTCATGGAACCACTGTTCGAAGGTTACTCAGTAATGCTTTTAAATAATTCTTTAGTATATTAGTATCTTTCCTCTCCTTTTGTTTTTGATATCATCATAATGGAGAGAATAAAATAATATTTAGCTTAGAACCATGACTTTATATATCTTCCAATTGTTCCTATTATTACAGCTGACAGAGATAAAGTGACATCCAAAGTGCATATACAATATATACAAAAGAGTCTCTGAGATAAAGATTCTGTGATCCTTAAATACTTTCCAAATATCTCCAAAGGGATTTAACTTCAATAAAAAAAAATACGACAGAGAAAAGCAATTTCTGATTACACAGACCTCTTTGCCATTTAATAGGGTTTAAATTGGATCACTGACCTAAAATATTAATTTTGAAAATGACTTGTAAAAAAAATTCAGAAAAAGTTGTGATGCTTTCACTTTTGTTCTCTGAAGACAGCTGAATGACACAAAAATGTGTCTAGCATTGTCTGCTTGTTCTGAATAATCCCTTTTAGGAGGATTAGTCACAGTATTCAATTAAGAGAAGGAGCAATTAATTATATTCTCATGAAATGAAGAAAAGAAGAATCTTTGAATTGTTTTTTCCTTCTCGCCTTCTCCATTTGAAATATAAAATTGCATTATGTATTTTTCAGTTATGGAAAAACTTTCAGTCTTCATTTTAAACAAAAGCAGTGAGAATGAGCAGTACATGACACAAAATTAATTTGGATTGACTTTTTGGTACACTAGGGGAATGTATTGCCAAAAAGAAAAGGATGTTTGATCTATAAAAACTGTTAATCCATGAAGAAAGGCTTTGCTGCTGCAGAGAGCTATCAGGGGGTTTGGTCAAGCACCCATGTTCAATCCCAACACATTTTTTTAGGGGTGTTTGCAAAACTGAATGCGGTCCTACTTGTCCTCATCACCATGATATGGTTTTGGTTAATATGATAATGATACAATGTTCATTAAAGCCCTTAAGGTGTTTTTTCTAGCTTTTAATACAAGGGTTGCGTAACAGCTCTAAAAAGCTCTAGATATTCCCCTGTGGGGAAAAAAAATGTATGAGGATAAAGTTTGAAGAAACAACAGTAGGTAGATATCTACAGAGGAGAGCAGTGTAATAATAAGGATGTATCATCAACTCTTTGAAAAACTTAGAGAAAATGACCACAGATTATTAAGAGAGACTGTGGGGGCAGTGGGGGCAGAAAACACAATATTGAGAAACCACAATTTTCCATATGTAGGTTGTGTAAATGGTACACAGGGGCACAAAGCCTCTCGGAAAGATTAATCTGAGAACCCCCAAAAGGGAAACAACTCTTATTAGTCTGAAACGGTACATCAGGCCCGCATCAATAAGTAATTGTGCAAGAACCACATTCTCTCACTAAATTTTATGTGACTGTAATCAAACTACCTGCTAGGAACAAAAATGCTTTAAAAAATTCACTGCATAAAAGTTTACTACCAGGAAGGAAGTAAACTTAGAGAAGATTGGAAAGGAAAGCCAGAAGGGTAAAATGCTAGTAGACAAGTGTGAAAGTGCTGTAGGACTCAATGCTGAATGCTTAGCGTATGTGTTTGGCACCTATAAAAAGGCTGCTGTTGAACAGATACCTATGCAGCTTATAATTACAAAGGAAATTATTAGGCTAGTGATAAAGCTTGTTGGTGACACAGAGTTATTCAGGATTACTGACTGCAAAGGTTTGCAAGAAAAAGTCTCACATGAAAATAATGACTGGGTGCAAAATTGCAGAAAAGTACTTGTGGATAAATGCCAGGTTATGTGCATAGGAAAGAATAACTAAGGGCACAGTCCCTTAGTGGTACTCTCTGTTCTTGTTCAGGAAAGAGATATTAAAGTCAATATCAGACATACCTTCACTGCCTTGAAAAGTACTATGTCAGTGTTCAAATCTGATCTAAAAATTATTTAAATATTAAGAACAAAAATTAAAATGCAGAAGAATGGTAGAAGTTCCTATCTGATGCACCCATGTCTTGAATACTTCATGAAATTCAGGTTTTCCTCGCCTCTGGAAAGATATAGATGAACCAGAAAAGGTCCTTATAATGCTCAAAGATGCAAACTGATTATGTATGAGGATAGATTATTGGGCTACAGCTCTTCACTTAATTAAATAGAGTGTCATCATAAAAGTGTCTTAAAGAAAGTGTATACTTCATACTACTCCTGAGGGAGATGGCATCCTGGAATCCACAAATTATATTAAATTAGTGAATAGAGTGTAAATTTCAGCACTTTCTTGCAACAGAAGAACCACAGGGAAAGATTTAAAACAGAAAGAACCATTTTAAAATATATGTATATATATATATAATTAAATTGTAAATTCATTTGACATGTGAATTTGTGTAATCAGAAGTAGAAGTAAGTCCAAGAAAGCAGCCATGGTGGACAGATGCATCACTGGCTAACAGATATAGCTTTTAGGCTGCCAACCAAAGGAGGCAAAGGCAGAAAGCATCACTATTCTTCCCTTCTTTCTTTCCTGAGCATCTGGTGCTGACTGCTGCTGCAGCCACATGCTGGAAAAGATATTTGCTCTGACCCAGGATGAGTTTCCTCTGCCCTTATATTGTTTTTACCACCGGCAAGTTTCTGTATTTATTGCAATCTATGACAAAGCTAATTTTCATTTAAAGTACTATAATTCAGTCATAATGACAAATGCACTTGCAGCTACCTGAACTCTTGTTTTATAGTGTCTGGATGGTGCGAAATCACCTTAAAATATGTTGAACTGATGGTGAAAGATTGTTCTAGGGCTATAGCACTGAAGTAGGAAGACTTTGTTGTGGTCTTTCAGTGATTAAAGGGGGCTTGTAAGAAAGGTGGAGAGGGACTTTTTAAACCAAAATAAAGTAGATTTATGTTAGATAATACGAAGAAATGTTTCATTATGATAGTGGTGAGGCACTGGAACAGGTTGCCCAGAGAAGTTGTGGATGCCTCATCGTTGAAAGAGTTCAAACCCAAGCTGGACAGGACTTCGAGCAACCTGATCTAGAGGAAGCTGTTCCTACCCATGGTGGAAGTTGGATCTAGGTGGCTTTAAGGTTCCTTCCAACCCAAACTGTCTTATAATTCTATGAAATACTGTCTCCAGTAGCATGACTTGTCAGTATGAGAGGAGTTCCAGGAGAAGCCAGTCTGAACTGCTTCCACTGGAGGGGAGGGAAGCAGGCTCGTGTCACTGCTGGGCTGCAGTCAGGCCCTTGGTGTTTGCACCTCACTGACAGCTAATGCACCATCTCTGACACAGCTCCTATACTGCACAGTACTGCTTGGTCAGTTTAAGCAATTTCAACAGGCAAAGATCTTAATGTCACAGAAAAGAGAAAAATTGCTCTTTTTTATGAGTTGCCTGCTTTAGGTGAATGTGGCTGCATGATGATCATGGAGCCTGACAGATCTGGCTTTGATTAAAAACAATCATGTGCAACAATTCACATGATAATCTATGTTTTCCAGATCATGTGATATTGACCCACGCAGATGCCATTTCCTAGAATTATGCATTTTTAAACAGAATACATCACTCGTAGCTTTTAAAATTATCTGAAAAATTTACCTTCACGACACCTAAGCTTTGTTCAGTGTGAGATTGTATTAATTAGCTGTAATTTCTTACATGATACTTGATGCCCTTTTAATTAAAATGCGATAACATTTCAGTGCCAACATCCCAACTACTGCTAGAGGACCTGAGCTTTTGGAATTGATTTCTGTTCATCTCAAACAGGTGAAACCTACAGGCAGAGCAGTGGAATAACTGAATGTTAAAAGACTCTTTCTTCAAAGTTTGCCTTTTGATCCTCACATTGCCACTGAGGCTCTGAATGCATCATTCATTGCAGGGAGAGTGTTTTTCTATCTCAGCTGGATTGCATGCTATTATTCTTTTAATTGTAAAATGTCTCTTTTTCTCAGGCAAAATGGATCTGACGGTGAGTGGCCACCCTGACAGGCACAGAGAGGCTGCACAGAGAGGCATACAGAGATTCTGCTAGAATTTTCTGTACTTACATTTCTAGAAAGAATCAAGCCTGCCCTTTTTTATTTTCCTTGAAAAATCTGTTATTTCTCTGTAGAAGCCAGCACCCCAATGTCTTAAACAAATGTAGGTTTGCCATTGTAACCTGAAGTGGCATATGTAGAAATATCTGCCCAAACTAGCACAGGCATTTTCACTGAGGAAAACATAAGGCTGGATAGAGACATTTTCAATGCCTTTAATATGTGCCCTTTCCTTTCCAGAACTATTACAGGATTGTTTCCTGTTCTTATTTCTCATTTAACATTGATTTGATGTAGCTGAAACTTTGCTGAAGTCCCAGCTGTGAACCACGACTTAATCAACCTCAGTGTTTTCTGTGAATTGCTCCAGAGCTGCTCAGAGAGCAGGAGGTAACCTTTTCAAGACAAAAATTTGTATTGAACTGAAAGTGAAATTGAAACTGGGTTCTGACTCAAGCAAAACTGGGCTACTTGAGTTTTCACCATCCTAATGATGAAGTGTTCCCCACATCACACATGTTTGTCTGCTGGGGAGGGGTATCAAACAGGAGTAGGATTTTCTAATTTTTTATTTTCATGATATATGTTTGTTAATGCAGGAAGCAGACAAATGTTGGTTGACTAAGTCTCTGTCACCCATATGCTGATGATTTAAATGTACTCCAGGCCAACAATGACTGTTCATTTTGTCTGCTCTGTTGCTGATGTCTGTCAATAAAGCAGGAGAAATGGGCAGACAGTTTTATCCTATTCCTTCTTTAATGGGTGTGGTCAGCAGGCTCACTAGCATGGCTGTTTTAAGGGTCATGTATGTGCCATGTCGGTCTTTCAGAAGCGCTTCTTTCAGGCTGCAGATGAGCATTAGGTGAGGGTAGAAACATTCCAGGTTCTTTGCCCACTGACCATTCATTAAGAAAAAATGACTGTTGTGTTGTTTATTGCTAGTCTGAAAGATGTCACTTGTTTCAACAGTTCTAAATTCTGCTGTGTTTTTAAAATACATCAATGTGCCAGGGACTCTTTAGAGTTAGAGATAGTACAATGTTAGAGATGACAAAAGTAGTACAACAATAGGTAGCACAATGGAAGATAAATGATGTGTTCCTGTGGTGCAAACCACCGGCTGCCAGTGTGTCAGAGCCAGTCCCTGTCCTTATACTCTGTATTCATTAGCGCCTCAAGGGGTACTTATTCACCTTATCTGTTCTGTTCTAGTGATACACCATTTTTCAGGGGAAGAGAGGCCCATGCAAGTGATAAAAGAGATGGCTTGCATCTTGAGAGTAGGAGGCCAGATAATGATATATGTGTGGGCAACGGAGCAAAAATGGAGAAGATTTGAAAAGCAAGACATCTTTGTTCCTTAGAAACCTTCACCTCCTTCCTGCTCCTCAGGTGAGCCTTGCTCACACGGAGCACAAAAATCAATTCTTCACAAGGACAAAGAGCTGGCTTTGAACCAGCCCTGTCATAAGCTGGATAGGACTTCAGAGGTATTCAGGACAGCAAGGAGCTCGTCCTGCAGAGGGGAGAAAAAAGCACCATGCACAGTATCAGAGAAATCTCTGAGATGGTCTCTGTTCTCAAGATCACTTGACTCAGTATTCGATTTGGGTGATCAGTGGCACCAAGATGGGCTTGTTAGTTACTGCAATTAGTGTCAAGCTGAATGAATTAAAAAGGGGGGAAAACACTAGAAAAAAACCCCAGAGAACATGGCTTTCTGAAACATGCTTCTGACTTTTTTTCTATGTTGCAAACTGAGTTTCAAAAATACAACAACATTTGAAGTGGCTGTTAAACCTGTGCTGCCCTGTGCTGCCCATGTCACCACGTTGCTCAAAGGCTTTCAGAAGTTGCTATTCAGAATTAGGGCAAGCAACTATACAGCTCCCTATGGCTGCAGGTACTCTTCATGATTGCAGCAGAGTGTATTTACCTGACCTGATTTCACGTCAGAAAGAATTAGCTGTCAGACAACAACTTAAAATAGACCATCACCCAAACCAGGGAGCATTTTGCCAGTCTCAGAGCAAAAGCCGAGTAGGGTCTTCTATGCAGAAAACAGACAGTGAGCGTGTCCTGACCATGCATAGCTGACAGCAGACAGGTCCTGGTGGGGCCTGACTGGGGTACTGCCACATTTTTAAAGAAGGTGGCTGAGCTGATAGAGCATCATATTCCTGAGCTATGTATTACTCATTCATACTTTGACCACACCAACTGGTGCGTGATCACAGAAAAGACTAAAGCGTGGAAGACCTAGGGAAAATTCCCTTATTGAAATGCATAGGGAATACTTAGAGGTTTTCTTTCTTTTGAAAGCTCAGTGCCTTTGAAAATCTTTCCTGAAATTTTTATAGCCTTGGGTTTGTTTTGGGGAAAGGGGTATGTATGAGGAGACTGCTTTGAAACTCTCAGGTTCTGTGACTTTGTTTTCTTTGATTTTGTTCTTAAAATACATCTCTGTTGAAATTTTTTTCCTGAAGTTATTATTTCAGGCTGAGCACAGTTTAGCACGCTGATCCCTTTTCATAAACAGCTGCCAGCTGTGTTTTGTTGCTTGAAAATAGATTAAAATACAGTCAGAAGGTGATTGTTGGATTATTTTTTATGTGTGCTTTAAAAGTCTTTGTTACTCATTTATTACTCTGTAATCATTCGTGACAACTTTTTATTTTAAAATTTATTGTACTCTGCCACTAGATGTAACATAACATGGGACATAGTTGGAAGGTGCACTATTTTACAGTTCCACTTTGTCAGCCCATATGATACTTCCAGTCATACAAGACAGACATTCTTTTATGAGGATTACTGGGTGTACAGAGCCCTCATGGCAGAGGCAGTAACTCATGACACTGTCATAGTCCAGAGATCTTTTTCATTGCCTTGTAGCAGTCATAGCCAAGAAAGCAAAAAAATATTTGCCTTCCTATACACCACCACATGACCCCCAAAACCATAGTTTTAAAAGTGAGCTTAATGTGTATGTTTAAGGCTACTGCATATATAAATATGAAAAACAAGCTTAGGATTGCTCTTTCTCCTTGTCAATAAAACCAGAAGTCAGGATTTAATAAGTCATTTAAATGTATATAGTGAATGAGGATAGCACAGAAAAGTGTTCCAGTGACCACTAGTCAAATGATAAAATATTTAACATAAGCATGTAATAATAATGCTTTTATCTGCAGATCTGCCTTTTTTAAAGATCAGACTAATTACTGATTTTTATAGATGAAAAACCTGAAACAATTTACAGCTAAAGGTTGCAACATAAAGTAAATATTTGGAAGAAAACCAAACAATAATCCCAAACAACACAGCTGCTTTGCTGATGATTATTTATTAATGTCTGCCCATAATTTTATTTCCTGCCTTTGTTTCTGAGGATCTGTGAAGGAGCAAGTCAGAGATCAAACTTGTTTTCTGAGAAATAAGCCCCTGTATGTTCTTTATGTGCCTGTCAGTAGCAGATGTATATCCTGTTTTCAGATGTGGCATGGAACAGTACAGTAATCTCAGGTTTTTAATGCAGCTGCAATTTAATTTGGAGGTAATATCTGTAATCACATTTCCTTTACTTCTTTCCATGGAGTTAAAATCGCCAGTATCATAGTACATCTTGTATTTTCAGGTGGAAAAGTTAGATAGGCTAATCAGTGTCCTCCATCTGTAATGACTGCCTTTGTAGCGCTCCTTTTTTCCCTGCTAAATCCCCATCCAAGAGAAGAAAATAATTTTAGCCACAAAATGTTGCTGCTCTTCGGCTCTGATGACACCACTCCTTTCATTTCACACACACACTTGTTCCATTGCCAGAAGGATTTGACAGCATCTCCCTGTTTTTCGGTGCATCATCAGGTTGCCCCAAGCAGCAGCACTGCCTTTCAACTCTGAGCCTCTCCATCATGTCTGTTCCTAAGGTTCAACAGGCTGTTAACCCATAAAATGCACAAGAAAAATGCCTCTGATGATGGCTGCCAGTCCTTGCCCTCAAGGACACCTGATGTTTAGTTTTCCTGTAATACAGATATTTTAACTGAACCTGAGTAGTCCTCTTGGAAGTTTTAGCCTGCTCCAGAATTCCCTAAATGAAAGGTGCTCATCATCTACCGTTCTTCCTCCAGATGCAATGAGTCACCACTAGATTTTTCCTAATGATACCCCTGTCTACCTGTTCCCGGCCAGCTGTTCTCAAACAAGATCTGTACCACAGGGACAATACTCGCCTCACTGGAAGGGATTTTAACCTGTGGAAAACTGTTTATGGCTCTAAAAGCAACTCTCACCTTCAACAAGGAGTTAATGTCCTTATTTTGCATGAAACAAACTGCAAAGTACCACTTCTTCTGTAGGGGAGCTCTGCCTAAGGCATAGGTTAGACCTGCTTCCACATGGGATGGCTTCTACTCATGATGGCTGCCTCTGGCTTCCTGGGATCAGAGTAAATTCAGACTCTTGCAAATGAAACTGCTCCAGGACAGGGCCCTGACTATGCAGGGGAAAAAAGGTAAAAACATAGATTTGTTTGAAAGGATCATGTATTAATAAATCCTCACATTTATGCATGTCAGAAATATTATAAAGCCATAAGCTCTATTTGAAACTCTCATTTTGATCAGGATGCCAGTAGCAAAACCAAGACTGAATGCATTCCTTCATTTCTACATCACAGGTTGCATTTGCAGTCCTCAGGGCAGGCACTACCTTGTCCCAAGGAACACAGCAGGGAAATGCTCTGCACTTCTGAGCAGCACTTGATTCTAATTTGTTTTCCTCTTGTGCTCTTTGCTGTTCTGAGCTGGATTCTAGAATAGAAAGGTACATTTTTTCTGGCTTCATTTAGCCATCTAATCTGTAGATCTGTATGTAAGTCTAGCTTTGTGCTCCATGTACCTCTGGAGTTAATGGCAAGGAATAGCCCCTCTTGAGGACGAACTATGAAATATACCTTGAACAGCTGTTGGGACTAAAAAGCTCATGTTCAGCACCTCTCATCTCTTTCCGTTGCTTGTGGAAGGAGCTTAGAGAGGAGCTCAGCCATAAACGCTGATACTTCAATGCTTCAGTTAGGAGAGATGGATCCTACCTAGGAATCTTTTAAGTTTTAAGGATGGAAAAAAGAAGCACAAAAAATGTTAAAATCAGACAGACTCATCCTGCCATCTGCCAAGCAGTACTGACTATATATCCCTGTTTTCTAGAAACTGTGCAGAAAAATTCCCTGTTAAGCTGGAAGGCAAAAAGCAGCATCCTTCTTCAGCTCTTCCTTATATCATCTGCTGCCACTCTGAATTTATGGTCACTTGAAGACCCACCTGCTCAAGGGACACTTTCAGAAAAGCTTCCAATGTCTGACACAATCTTTTATCTACCAGTGCTGTTCCCCTTTGCAGATACTAATATGAATAAAACCAATGTTTTATCTTTTCTTTTTTTTTTTTCTGATTTTCAGGTCCCAAAAAATTCCCCAGTGCTGGCGATTTCTGAGTTTTCTCCACAGACAGTTGTTGTGTTGTTCCTAAATGAAAGGTGCTCATCATCTACTCATCTAGTTTGTGGAGCTCTGGGAAACAGTCCACAGACATCCCATGACCCACGAGCACTGCTGGGAGTCCTCTGTTCTGTGCTTGCCACATGAAGCACTGTCACACTGAGTCCCACACAGCTGACGTGAAGTTGGCACGGTAGCGGCTGCCAGAGCTGCTCACATCACTACAGAGAATCCCTGTGAGTGCAGAACTGTTTATCTTCCTTGGGCATAAACAGATTTGATGAGAGTGAGTCTATCACAAAAGATTTTTGCCCACTGGGTAAATGTCTTTCTTCTAATTGTCTGCTAATTGGCAAACAGCTAACCCCCCTTATTATCAAAATTCTTTCTCCAGAGAAAACTCAGCCAAGAGTTTCATAAATCCTTTTCCCTCATCCTTTTTAATTTTAAAAATTGTTCCAAGTATCATTTGGTAGTTATCACCTAAGGAGGCATTCCATTTGAGTTAATCAGCTCCTGCAAGGTTATCTGTGGTCTATTTGAAAATGCCTTAGCCAGCATCTAGCTTTCTGTCTTAATTAGTAATTAATGGCCTAAAATTGTCACATAGTATAGGCATTTGTATTGACCTCTAAAATTAAGATCATTCACAAAATTAAAAGAGGAAGAAGCCTATTTGGTCACTTATGCTGTGCACCAAAGTGTATTTATTATTTGTGGTGTGTGGCAGGGAATATAACTGTAGGGTATGATTGAGAACACCGCAGGTAGCTCTACTTTGAAATGTAAATACAATTGATGAGTATACTTGTCTTTCCCCAGGATCTGTCTTTGCCTGCTTTGTCATTCGGACTTCTTTCTTTCTTCCCTTTGATAGGGCTTCTGATTTTCTTTCCTTCCTTCTCACTCAAAACATTTTGCAGAAGAATTCCAAGTGGACAAAGCACAGAAAATATTCCATGGATTTCTTAAAACACATGCTTTACTAACATGCCCTTCAGATCTCATTGTGACCAGTAGTGTGCTCAGTGTCACCCTCACAATTTGGCACAATTCATTTGAAATGAACATACTATCATAAGTTTAAAAAAGAACACCAGCTTGCTTGCAGTGAAAGCCCACGTTGGCAACATTTAGCTATAGTGAAACTGTGCCATTCATTGGCTGTCACAGATTTCCAACTAAGAGCCTCACATTTAAAACAGCAAAGTAAATCCACCCAGGTAAAACTAAGAAACATTATGTGGGGAAACACTTGGGTCAACCAAGAGAGAGAGCAAGACAGTAGGTCTCCAGCTCTCAGACTCCAGTTGCCCCATACGTAAACTTTGCTCTTTATAACTGTATAGAGTGGCTTGAAAAGAGGTCAAAAATACCAAAGAAAGACCAACACTACTCCATGTCTTGGTACAGGACTCGAGATCAACTCCAAGAAGGTGTCAGGACAGAAGTGATGGTTGCTAGGATAAATGCAGGTGGACCCGTGTCAGTGGTACTGTTAAGTACTGGTACTATCTGGTGCCTCAGTCCTGTTTAAGAGATGCCAAACCCATCTCCACTGAAATACCACCTAACACTCAAATGCTGGAGACAGTATATACTAACTCCAGGATTGCTGAAACAGAGTATACAATTTCTTCCAGAAATTCAGCATGCACACACTGTACACAACAGTAGAAGAGAATCTGGTATAGGAATGTTAAACTATTAACAGAATCAATTTTAAGACAAGCAAAGCATCCACCATTTTAAAATGCAAAAAAAAACCCCAAAACAACAAACCTGGGGGAGGCACCAGTTCCGTTGATTCATTTGGACAGAAAATAATTTTGATGACAGAGAAAATTTTGAGTCAATTCCCCAATGTGTTGAAGTTAATGGCAAACTATTTTAATCTTGGTCTTTTTTTGATATGCTACTACTTCCCAACATACAACTTGCATGACATGCTACTGATTAGACTTCACAGCACATTCAACAATAAAGGTTAATTTCTTTTGCATGCTCACACATTCATATTCCCTCCCTCCTTATGGAAGGTAACAATCAAGAGAAGTACTTTGGCCTTCAAGAACTAGAAACACATTTCACTGTCACCAACTACTACCCTGGGGTTTGGTTTGAAACAAATTCATACAGTATTACTTGTTAGTGCATGAAAAAAAAGTTAAGCAAAAAGGAGTAAAGGCTGCTCAGGCATACCACATCTCTTTCCAACAAGACAAATTACAGCTATTACTTTATAGCAATGAACTGTAATAATCTTGAATACTCTGCACTGGAAGAAAAAAATTTGTGATAATGAGCTTTAATCTACCTTAGTTTCTACCTTGCAAGAATCGGAGTACTTGGTTGGTAGAGAAGGGGACATTTTCATGCCAACTTTGTTCATATGGATTTATTTAACAAAATATATATATTTAAATCAGTCTTCCAATCACTTAGTATGTTCATTACGATTAATGCTCAAGTAGTTGTTTACCCTGGATGTCTAAAAATAGCATGATTTTAAAAATAATGTTTCTCACAGGAGTTAACACTTGGACTTCAGAAATGGAGAATAAAGTGTGAATGCACCATTCGCCTTTTGCACAGCTGATCTTTGGAGAGCAAAGTCCAACAGAAGTAGCTGCTGCTTTAGTTTCTTGATCATTTTTTTTTAAATCGGTTTCACCTCTGGCTTTCTGTGCTAGCACAAAGCCAACTCCTCTGCAACCTCTTAGACTTGTTCAGTGCTTAAGTCCCACCCAGGAGGGAGCAGCTTGGAGTTTTCATTTGGAACTAGCAGGAGGTGTCGCTGGATGAAAGCAAGGGTAATCCTCTCAGCATGCAATTCAGAAGCAATTCTAAGCAGGCCTCAAAAGATGAAATCAGCTGAAGAAATGGATCATCTAGAGGTTGGTCCTGTGCTATTCAGTGTTTAAAAGTCTATCTGCACTGCTGCTCCCTCTTGATCTGTGAAGCAGGTGTGCAGTGCTCAGCATAGGTCCAGCACAGCACTGTCACTGGGCCGTGTGTGTGCAGGCTTGATTGTACTCAAATGATCTCAGAGGGCTTTTCAAACCTAAATGATTCTATGATTTTGCTCTGTGCTGGAGAAGCAGCTGTGCCCACCACAGGAGACTCTTGCTTGCCAGCATAGGGTTCTGCAGTTTTGGTAAACCCTGCTCACACATTCCCATCAGCCCTTTTTGCCAGTGCACAGCACAAGGGGCGGGGGGGTTACTGGTCCTTGCCTCCTCCAGCACAGCCCAAGACCTCAGTTCTGAATAACGCTGCCTATAAGAACTGCAGCTACCCACGAGGGAGGGGAAGCAGCATCCAAGGATGTTAGTCTCCAAAATGTTCCCAAAAAGCACACCCACTGATCATTATCACAGAATCTCTCAAGGTGGAAGTGACTCCTTGGAACCACGGAATCCAACTCCCTGCTTCTCACAGGACTAACTAAAACTAAATCACATGACACAACGAATCAGCCAGACACTCCTTGCATTCTGACAGGCTTGGTGGCATGACCATTTCCCAGAGAGCCTGTGATGGATACAAAGGCAAAATTTCATGAAAAATTACTAGGAAGGAAAGACATGTGCAGAGACTTACGAGATACTATGCCCATATGTTTAAATTTGTGTTCTAGACTGTGGAAGACAAAGAGGCAGGAGTACTATCACCAGGGAGAAATGTGGGCTCTCAGGAAGTGATAGCTATTTTCTCTCTCAGAAATCCCCAGCCATTATCCCATTTTTCCATCCTTGACTACTCTTGATTCATTCCAGGTAGAATAGGATTAAAATGAAAATTCAATAAGAGGTAGCAAGAACACCTTCACAAGAGATTCTTGTTGGGGTCTCAGACTCCCAGACAAAGCTACTGACACCTTTTGGAACAGCAAGTTGCTCTTCCACCTTTGCCCCTTGACAAACCTACAGTCCCGCTCCTGCCTCTCCACCCTCCCCAGCAATACTGTCCCTGTGCATTTCAACTGTATTTCACAAACCCCTACATACATTCCCATATTAGCTTTTGGGGTTGTTTTTAAGGGGGGAAGTATTTCATTATCTTTTGGACTCACTTTTGCTTCCCCACCTGCTATATTTGTAGTATGAGAGAAATGGTAATTTTGTTCAGTTTTTAAAAATTCGTAGCTAAGATGAGGCTCTTGAAAGAGTGGGGCAGTTCGGATATGCAGTAATTAATCCCCCTCTACCTTTGTGCTCTTCTTTGTAATGGATTCAAGTATTCATTGTCAGTAGCACTGGTTAATGTTTTTCTAGGATCTCTGACACTCAAGACACTCACAATCTGACAAGTTATCAGTACTGTGAATTTGGGTGACAAGCATAAGGAAGAAAAAAATTCATTTTCCACTTCTTCAGAACAGTTGAGCATGACGTAGGCCAGCACAGTATTACTGAGAATGAATCCAAAGGCAAACTGTTCACTAATACCACACATGGAAGGATCAAATTCCTGTGAACAGCAGCGACACTGCCTCTTTCAGGATTAATGCTGCCTTTTGTATATTTCAAAGGGGATGACAAGAGTTACTAATAATTAGAGAGATTCTTTATCAATTGCTAGTGGAAAGGCTTTAGCTTCCAAAACAACTGCCACTATGCATAACTACCTCTAACACAAAAAGCCTCAAATATTAAACCCTCTCCTGAAGAAAAAAAGAGGAAGAAGGGAATGGGAAACTGTTTAATTCACTTTAGCTTTAAATACTATCTCGTAATAGCTTAAATTAGCGTAGTGAAGCAATAATGGTCATGAATTCAGTCATGAAATAATGGTCATGAATTTTTAGGCTACCATAATACATAAACATCTGAAAGACTTGCAGATAGGTATTGTTGGCTTTCTATTATTATTATTATTACTATTTTGGGAGGTTGGGTTTTTTTCTTTTTTCTTCTTGCTTTATTTTGATTTGTTTAGGCTTCAGTACCTCCCTTTAGTCTTACAGCATGTGTGGGATATCCCACCTTTCTGAAAGATGTCTATGTCAAAGCAAACAAATGTACCCAGGCAGTTCACAGACAGCATAAAATACCAATTCAGCACTTCAGTTGTTCATATTTTCTGCAATTTATTTCACCATTTTAAAAATGTCAGATATCAATTTAAGAGGTGAAAGAATATTTGTTAAAAGCTGAAACTTTTTGTTAAAAAATAGTCAAAAGAATAACTTTTACCTAAAAGTATTATGTATGTTGAGGTAAACCCAAAAGTGTCAGACAGGAAAGTGGACTTGCTTTATATAGATACAGTCCTTCTAAACAAGATGTTCCATGAGGTCAATCCAACTTACAAGCAATACAAAATTACTGCTCATCCACAAATTAAATGCAACAGCTTACAAAGAAGAAAAAGTCAGAAAACATTCTGTGTGAGCACACCACAGAAAACAACACGGCTGAAAAAAAAAAAGCGCCAAACAGCAAGATGTGTAGATCAGCAGGCAGAAAATTCATGTTCAAGCTGAAACTTACCACAACATGGGAAAAGCATCTTTTTCTTACAGCCTTGCCCATCTGTGATTAACAAACAAAAACCAAGCATGCAGCATCTGTGTTCTCTCTTCTTAATGTCAAGCTTACAAATACTGCAAAGCAACTATGATCTTATACATCTTCCAAGGCAACGTGTTGTCTTTCTGAAAGGCCAATGTATTTTGTATGGATCTAAAGATGGATTCGTGGCTGTCAAACAATCCATCTGGTTTCTAAAGCTGAGCAAACATTGTTTCATTAAACAGCAAAATAAAAATATTTGACTTAGAACTAGACCCACATGTACTCAAGTACCAAGTAGACAGTTGCTACATTATCGGTATCTTGAACCAAGATTCTGTGTATGACTTTAGGCATCAGTTAGAACATCATGTCATCTAGCCCATCCTCCATGAACTTCTTGTAAATTGCCATAAACTTTGCAACAAATGCTTCCAGATGATAGATGGCCTTGCTGCCCAGTTGCAGGCGGTGTTCATAGAAGGCTGCCATCTGTGCTACTTCTCCTTTAAGCTGTCCATCACAGTTATTTAGAAGTTCTGTCAGGAGGCCCTAAAATGGGAAAAAAAAGGACAGTATTTGAAAAATTAGGTGTTTTTTATTAAGAGGATAACCTTGTTTCTTTGAAAATAGCCAAGCATTGATCAACAGTTTGCTCATTAATCCAACATAAAAGACATTTGAGAATTATTTACTGGAACTATTTATGCTTTAATAAAGAAAATAAATTAATCTCATCTCCAAGTACTATAACTTCTACTGCATAGAGGCATATAACCCCGGAGAGAATTCTTACCAAGATAGAAACTGTATTAAAATCACTTCTGTCTTGACAGCATTGAGCACAAAGAGAAACATTAATAAAAAACAAGGAAAGGACGCATTTAGAATTTAAGTATATCTATTTATATTTACGTACATATTTATGTGCAGAAAGACACAATACAACTCAACCACAGTACTTTAGTCACTACAAAACCCCAAAACGCATGATTTTATATCACAGACAATCATAATAAAATAAAATAATTTGCAATAAAATCATGGCAAATCCATCTATATTAAAACAGTCAGGATTAGGTGACAAATATCTCTAGACCGTTTCAAGTTTATGAAGAGTGTGTAAAGAATGTCCACCTTTCACCTCCCAAACATACCAGTGGAGGATCCATTAACCTACCATAAGAAATGAAGGTTAAAGAAACATCTAAGTACCAAAAATGTCAGAAAGCAGAAATCAGTTAATGCGAAAAATTATGTCTGAAAGCAAGAGTCCACCTAGGTTAAGTTGCAAACATTATCTTTAATCTTTGTTCTGCTCTAGTCTAGCTGTCTTCAGCATCCTTTCACCATGTACACCCCACTTCTTTTTCCTGCCAAGATGACTTCTGTCTTTGAATAGGCCTGCTGGTCTAGCTTCCTACAGCACACCCCTCCACTAAGACACAGCAAATATTGAATTTCTAACAACAAAACTTCTACAAAAGAAAACAAATCCTATCAAGATTAGCCTACAGAATCACATAACCATTAAGGCTGTAGACCACCCAGATGATCCAATACAACTTTTGACAGAATACCACCATGCCCTCTAAGCCCTATCACGAAGTGCCAAGTCTACTTGCTTTTTGAACACCTCCAGGGATGGGTATTTGGAAAGGGCACAGCTTTCCATCAACGTTTGGATAATTTGTGATGTTTTTCTGTAGGTGTTTTTGGGGGTTTTTTTGTTTTGTTTGTTTTTTTAACTCTAGTTGAGATTGTCGTAGCATTAATATTTACAACACATTAAGAGCTAGATAGCTCAATTACCTTCATTATAATCTCAGGAGGAATGCAGTGTGTCAAGAGTTCATAAAGCCGTCCACGGACCTCTAAAAGCCTGTTGGAAAGACACCACAAAATATGAGTATGACCCCAAAGCATACTACTGTATTTTCACTGGTTATGAAATATTCTGCAGGAACAAAGTCAACCAGGTAAAGTTTCTTTTCTGCTTTTGGGCTTCTGTGTTATTTTAAATCCAAAAGCTCTCCATGAGTCAGTTTCAATTCAAATGCTGTATATCACCTTTAATTCAAAATATAAGTTACATATACTCTAGTTACAATGGTCTCAGTTAACCTAGAAACTACAAGGCTATCAGAATTTGTCTCAGGCTTGTTTTCCTTTAATTCCTCTTCATATCCAAGTTCTTATTCATGCTTAAGATTAGCAAGGAGACACAAACAAAACTGATTAGAAAGACAGGATTCCTTTATACTGTTTTCCTGTTTCACTGTTTACAAAAAGGGGTAAGATAATTAGGTAGCAAAAGTGACACAGTTACCAATGCCCAGCTTTTGATATGAGGACGTCAGACACTACAAGCATGTAAATTAAGTGACATCTCCTGCATGTAATATATGGAACGTACTAAAAGGATCAGGCTGTGTATATGACACTGAGATGGGCAAAGGAACCATCCCCTAATGTTCTTTAAAAAACCCAACATTTTCTCATTTCCAGTTCTTTTACAAAGCTGTATTGTGCTAAAGATGGTGAAAGAGAAACCATAAATAAAACAAACTACAACCATGTACACCCACCACCCAAAAAAAACAGACAAACATGCAAAAACACAACAGAAAACACAAATGCAACTAAGCCCATGCTCACTTTTGATTAGTGAGTTTCAACAGGGAAAAGCAACAGCTTTTCAGTTCCTGACAGTCATTCAGCATCTTCTGGCAATTTTAAAACTCACTTCCTCTGGCTGCAAAGTACCAGCTCCAGTAGAAATAACAGAAAATGACATATAACAATAAAGTAAAGATGCCACATTTTTTAAGACAACTCTTTCTCTTTTTTTAGATTCCAGAGTACACCAAAAAGCATAACTTGAAACAAGTCCATTCACCTACCTTTGTGGTGTTTGTTGACCAACAATGGCATTTGCAGTTTCTCTCAAATAAACTTCCCAGTCCATCTCAGGAATGTCTTGATCAGCAGTAAAAGGATACCTATACAGCAATAACATTTTTAAAATATTAATATCAAAACAAAAAACACCCATTCCAACAAGTTACCTTAGAAGTAAGGTAATCCATGTGTCTGACAGCGTAATTTACATTAATTTTTGTAGTGACTTACTGTTGTACTCTGCAGGACTCACACATAAGTAGTGCCTTCCGAAGGTTCCTGCCAGATTTCTCTGCAATCCTTTGAGCCAGCTCCTGAGGAAGAGTCAGGCCTTCTTTCTTACAGACACTGGACAAGACATAGCAGATCTAGATGGAAAACAGATAGCAGTGAGTACAATACTTTAGCAAACTGCTCAGCACCCACAGATTCTCCTGTTAGAAAGATTTCTGGACCAGAGATGGACCAGTCTTTCATAAACTATGCTTGACAAGTCACCCACCACAAACTAAAACTAGGTAATTATGTGAAAGTACAATATTTCATAAGTCCACAGTAAGAATTTATCTAGTAAGAATTTTTAAATAATTTATTTTGCTTCTGTTTTAACATACATCTTCAATGCTGGGAGCAGGCACTCGTACAGCCAGGCATCTGCTTTGAATGGGTCCTATAATTTTTGACATGGAGTTGCAACACAGGATCAACCTGCAGGTCGCCATGTACTTCTCCATTGTTCTTCGCAAAGCATGCTGAGCATCTTTAGTGAGTTTGTCAACTTCTGTTAACAGCACCACTGAAAAAAGGGATTAAAAATAGTGGGGTTTTGCATTAATATCAAATCTTCCTGAGAAAACTTTTGACATAGAAGCAATAATACAAAAACAAATGATAACATGCAGAAAGAGGCAGCACAATTTCACAAGCAGAGAAACAAAGATTAGGATAACCTGCATGCCTTTTTTTGACCGTACAATATGCTCCTTCACACACCATATTCAAGTACTGTAATGTCATTTTCTTCAGAAAAGGGCCTGCAATGCTTCAGTGCCAAGAAATAACCCAGGTAGATGTAGAAGTTTTCACCCTGATAACTAGTACAGTAACTTTTTAAGGGAGTTTTGAAGTAAGAAATGCAGGAGAATTTATGGTATAATGACATATCAAAAACCAAAAATTTCTCAACAACTGTCCTCATTACATTTTACATTTATAAGCCAATGTCTTAGCCTGACAAAGAAGTAGTAAAAGGCTGCCTTACTATTGTAGCTGCAGCACCTTTCTTTTCCTTTTAAAGAAAAACGTTTAAAATATGCTTCACAACAATCAGGAGACACCTAATACGAAGCAGCCAACCTAACAAGCTATCTTCTACAGGTTCCTCCATAGGTAACTGACAGATGGCTCATTTCAATACTCTGAATTGTCCAGAGCCTGGAGAAACAAGTCAGCCCAGTATTCTTCTTCCATTTCTCTTCTGGTTATACACACAGCCTAGCAAGATCCGACAGCTTAAAAGATACTTTAAGGGGTATGCTATGACTGCAGCTCTAAGGATATATACATCAATAACTGGTAGAGCCAATCAGTGACTAGCAGCTCAGGTGAAACAAAGAAAGAAACAGAACAGTAGGAAAATGAGACTAAGTACTAAATCCATGACCATTTTCAGCTAATTTCTGCTCTACTACCTGTCACGACTTCCTCTCTCCTACAATCCCATTATACAGTTCTGATTTCACTTTTAAGTTAGTCATGGAGAGGAAAAATAAGCCAATTATAGCAACATGTGTCTTGGAAAATTCAATTAAAGTCTTCTTCATTTTCTTACCCAGTGTACCTCTGTAGACTATGGATAAAAATCTTCTAAATGGGAAAAGGTTTGTGTGTACCTGGATATTGCATGAAGGTACACACATGAAACAGTGAGCTGAAATTTCTGAAAAAAAAAATCCAAGTTTAAAAAGCTTTTGACTGGTTTTAACTGTTCTACTCACCTTTAAAATCTCGCTGAGTACTTGTCTCAAGCTGTTGGGACTGTGCTACTGTCTTCAAGAGCTCCTGAATTACTACACGGTCATTGTTTCCTGCATCGCTGTAGCAGGAGTTTGAATAAATCTTGTTTTAGAACAACTTTATATTGTGCATAAAATACATCTGCCTTAGCAGCCAACTGACTCAACAAGAAAATTCAGAAGCTGCTGAGGCTAGACTTAAGCTTAACACACATACTTTGTTGAGTTACCTTCCCAGTAATTAAAACACCACAAAGCCTATGCAGGCACAGCTGGATTAGTAGCACTGTTTTGAAAAGTAGTGAAACCACTGTCAAATCAACTCATAAAAACACAACTTATCCTTCTGGGACAAGAAGACTAAACTTTTGTAACCCACAACCTGGACAAAGACACACAATGTGAACACTTTTATTCATTATAGGAAGAACAATTAAGTCTAACCACATAATAGGATGCCTGACTCAATGGACTGCTCCAAATGCAGGGTGTTTTTCTCAAAAAAACCCCAAAACTAGATGTCATGCCATGAACAACCTATATGCTCAATGCACGCTTAAACGGCAGACACACTGAAGTTACTAGTAAAATACTGAGATACTATTACAGCATGAGGTTTGTTTTTCTCCTCTAAGAAGGCAGGAAAATATGAGGAAATTCTAGATCTTCTCCTACCTCTTCACTATCCACTACAGTAGCATTGCACAGCTTTCTCAGTCCCCAGGTTAGTAGTAGCTCTGCTAGCTTGACTCAGATTTGACAACCAGAGGGGACTAATGACTTGCAAGCTGGATTACCAAAAAAGCAAAGAAAAAGGGGGGAAAACCCCTTGCTCTTTAGCCTTCCCAGAAGCAGCAGTTCTGCTGTATTTCACTGGCAAGCAGATGAAAATACATTTGTCTGCGCTGTTCTCTTCACCACTTGACCAAACCTTCCTCATTCTTGCTAAGGAGAAGGCAGCAGAACAGAGAGAAGTAATTAGCCCAAGAGTTCACTACCTGCTCAATAGGCTATGCTGACCTGGACTGCAGAACTCTGCCCTTCAGCAGGGGAGCAGATCTTTGCTTTTGTATTTGTGCTGTAATCAAAATGAAACAAGCCCGCTGCAGTTCTACTTATGAGTTAGGCCAACTGTTAAAATAGGAAGTGGTTAAAATAGTGTCCTAATATTTATTTTCTGTGGCAACAGAGAACGCAGAGCTATAATTTCATGGCAAAAGATTATCTTTGGTATTATGTGACCACATCAAACATTCCAGGAAAACAATGAATAAAGGCAGTTATCAGACAAGCATTTCATTTTTATTGTTCCTTATTCTTTAATGAGGCACTTAGTCAGCAGAATCCATTTTAAAGCATCTACCCAAGCTTGTCAAGGGAACAGAAGACAACACTTTGGAATTCAGATGTTATCCTCCTTTGGAAGGAAAAAGTATATTTCTCTTAAATGTTAATGTTACACTTTTATCTAATGTTAAATAAATCTAAGTTTCATAACAAATTCAGCATCTGCATAGTCCTTCTTAGAAATTCATTTCCTTTCCTTGTTGTAGCCATTTTTCACGCTGCATGTTATTCAAGATGCACAACATGATTTTACCATTCAATCAAACTTCACAGGCTACAGCACAGCACATGTTGTCTGGTCAGACATAAATATGACAATTGCTTGATCACTTAAAGCCTATGAATCAATATATTAATTCCTAATCAAAACACACCACTACTATTATGTACAATAACCGCTACAGTAATTCTACAGTTTTAGGATTTTTGTATTAAAAATAAAATACAATTATTGTATATGAGATTAGCTCAGTTGGTCAGAGCATGATGCTAATAACAGCACAGTTGTGGATTCGATTCCTGTATGGACCATTCACTTAGGAGTTGGACTCGGTGATCTTTGCGGGTCCTTTCCAACTGAGACTATTCTGTGAAATCTATGTTTGAAGCTGTAAGTACTCTATGCAGAGTAACAGAAGTATTAGTAGTATCAGGTTATCAGAGCAGAAGACTGAATGGTGGTATATTTTATATTACCAAAATGACATATTCAGTTAACTACCCATAAAACTCAGGGCTTTTATTGGTAATTAACTGTTAATTACTTGTGTATATTAGAACACCAGCAGATATTCACTAATCAATACATAGGTTAGCAGCAAAACAAGATTTTTAAGAAAATGTGGCACATGAGAATAGCTTCTAAAATGCAAAGCAGCATGAGCAAAGGTTTAGCAGTAAGCACAAAGTTACTTCAGGGTACACAATGTCTTTTAATTGCAACACAGGCAACAAAGCCAACATAACCGACACCTCCCAGTGCACAATGGCATCCATTCTTATGCGATTTAAAGTAATACTGTGAAGTTTCAGGTAAATACAAGTATTTACTTTGGGTTAGTGAACTATCAGCAGCAATTTCACAACTGTCAAAGAAGACATACAGTACCTTATTATAGGCTCTGTTGTTTAAATCAGCATCTGATCTCAAACAAGACAGGATTTTATGGTCATGCTCTTTCCTGTGCTCTAAAACACTCCTTTTGAAGACTTATTGGGTAAACCTTGCTTACATTCAAAACCCTTTAGTTTTGTATTTTTGAGAGAATAAGCAATATGAAGGTGTTACTTCCAACGAAAGTTCTCAGTGTTGACTGAAACGGTTAGGTCTATGAATCCAGAATTGTTTCTGTTACCCAGTCCTCAACATCAGCATGCTTATGTGGCTATTTAAGCAGAACATTAGTGTCTTTAGTATACCGTAATCCAAACTTTTGTTCATTTAGAGTTGTTCAATTAAAAATCCTCTCCTTGTTCTCATGTGCAGAAGCCACCCATAAACGATTATCTAATTTGCTCAGGCAACAAATTGAGCAATCAGTCCCTCATATACCCAGGCTGAAACCACTTGCATCACAACCAGTGGTTTATCTTTGAATTGGGCATTTTTACTGCACACTTACCTTGGGTTAACTTCAAGGTGATAATTACTTGCAATGGTGCTAATTTCAATCTTCTTTTTAGAAGGAGCCTATAGAGCAAGTAAGCATATTACGTTTCAGAAAGTGCTCTAAAAATCTATTTTACAGATTACAAGTGGCTAGGTCACAGGAAAACCAAGAATCTCAGAGATCAAGGAACTGCTGAGACACTGGATTTGCATATCTCCTATGCCCCCAACCCCACCTCCAAAGGAAAAAATGAGTACTGACACATCATCCAGCCTATAAAATAGCAAAAATTACTATTATAGCAACACCTAGTAGGTATTACTGCATATTCCAGTTTTGCAAAAGAAGGCTTGTTATTGGAATCGGTTGTTCAAAATAAGCTACATTTTGTCCATCCAAAGAAAAGCTTTGGAAGTAAAACTGCTGGACAAACCCCAAAAGGTTCTTTACTTCTGTTGTCAAAGAATTTAAACTCTATACTTTGCTTGAAAACACTTCTATTTATATCACCAATGAATTTGGGTCCCAACACTAAATACATTCTATATTTCTATCATGCAAAAAGTAGTGCTAAGAATTTAAAAAATAACTCTTATTTCTAGAGACAAATTCTATACATTTAATTCAGAACTAGGGCATCATAACAGATGCTACTGTCCAAACCAACCTGTAAACAACAAATAAGAAAACCCACTCCAAACAAAAAAACACCCAGGAACAGCTAACCACACACAGAAAACAGAGAACCCTGTATCCTGAAGACCTAAGGTACATGAACATTTGAAAAAGTATTTGCTCATATAACCAAACTAGTATGCTTAATTACATAAAAAAACTTGTAAATACTTAGTGCAAAACAACTCCCCATATTTTTAAAACTCAAATAAATATAAAGGCCTCACAACAGAAATATGTCAGTATATCCACATTACTTTACAGCAGATGGGAGATTTATTTTTTACCGTTATACTCTGATGCTCAATCCTCAGTTTTTCCACTCCTGCACCATACAATTCCCTTAATAAACACATTATTCTTGTCTTTTTTCCAGCTCCTGATGGTCCATATACCAATAGATGAGGAAAGTCACCACACTGAACCTGAACAAAAAGCAACAAAAATTAGTTAACTGTAACAGTATTTTCCTTATAAGAGAGTATGCATCCTTCAATTCTCATCCAGGTTTAAATTAAATCACTTTTCCAGCTCCAGCACAACATAAAATTAAAATTGCAGAATTCCTTTCCTGCATCAACATTTCCTACAGAAAATGTTTTTCTGAAAGTCATGTGTAACTCATTTAACTTCAAACACTTCACCTCTGAAAAAATACCCCAAACCAACCAACAAACAACAAAACGACCCCAAATCCCAGTTTTTACATGCTTTCCAGGGTTACTAGAATGACAACTGCAATAAACAGAGTAAAAAGGTTTAAAACACAGTTTAAAAAAGATATACATATATATGATTATGATATATATTCATATATACAATTACTTCGGAGTTTCACTTGCAAGCCTTGAATACAGGCAAAGGAGTAACAGGTAGCCTGCACTTAAAGGAGGTCATAAGTTTAAATACTGAGAAGCTAAAAAGCATCACTTTGAGTGCATCTGACCGTGCCCACAGTGCACATTTACACTAAGTAGGTATCACGGACCGCGGCGGGAGGAAATCAACCCATCAGTGCGGGACAGCTCCGGGCTGCAGAACCCCGGGGATGGGCCGGGCTGGAAGGGACTACGGCGGGCCATCTGGCCCAGCCTCCCTGTCCAGGCGGGGCCATCCCGGAGCACATGGCACAGGATTGTGTCCAGACGGGTCCTGGGCATCTCCGGTGAGGGAGACCCCACCACCGCTCCGGGCAATCCGATGCAGCGTTCGGTCAGCCCCACAGCGGAGCAGCTCTCCCTCCCAGCCAGGCGGAACCGCCGGGGGGCCCTCCCTGCGGGAAAGGGGTGCCGCCGGTGTCTGCCGCACTGACCAGGTTGCGGAGCCGCGCCGCCTGCTCGCGGTGGAAGTCGAGGCGGCCGAGGGTGGCGGGCCGGTGCTTGTCTGCCCACAGGCTCATGGCGCTGCCTCCGCCGCCTCAGCGCCACCGGCACGCGGGAAGCGCGCCCGCTACGGCGGCCGCCGAGGGACACGGGGCGGCAGGGCGGAGGCGGCCCCGCCCCCAGCTCTCTCAGCCCGGGCAGGCCCCCGGAGCCGCTGCGGGCCCGCGTCCCTGGGACAGTCATTGCCGGGGCGGAGGCATTCCCGGGACAGAGTCATTCCTGGGGCAGAGGGCCCCGTGAGCGATGGGAGCAGCCGGCTCAGCCCCGTCCCATCGCCGGGGGATCGGGCCCTCCGAGCCCCGCTGGAAGCACTGCCTCCTCCGGGTGGTGTCGCAGGATCAGCGAGGTTGGGAAAGACCTCTGGGGTCATGGAGGCCAACCGGTGTCCGAATACCGCCGTGTGAGCCAGACCAGGGCACTGAGCCGCATTCACCCTTTCCTGAAACCCCTGCAGGGACCGGGACTGCAGCACCTCTCTGGCAGCCCATTCCGGTGTCTTAACCAAGAACAAGTTCTTCCTAATGTCCAGCCTAAGCATCCCCTGGCACAGCATAAGGCCATAAAGACACAGAGGGGCTTACAAGCAGACTGTAGTTTGGAATATGCATGCCCCAAAACCCTACACCACCTAAAAAAGCTTGTGTTCCTTTCCTGTGGGTTGGTGGAGATAGCACTGTTACCTTATTAATAATGATGGAGTGGGTTGCATGCTGTTGGTGCCAAACTCAGCGTTCTTACTAATCCCACACAGGCAGGCCTTGCAGGCGATGGTGGCAGGGGTGTGCTGGCCATGTGTGTGACCTCCCAGAGAAGGCATGTTGGGGCAGAGAGGTGGGAGGGATGGGAGGGAAGCAAGGCAGGGAAGGAAGCAGCAAGGTGGTGTGAGAAAAGAGCCCTTGGGGCACACATGGTTTGCCTGTGACCAGGCTCAGCTGCACAGATGGCTAGCAAAGAGAGGGCACTTCCCTGTCTGAGGGTTCTTCTGGTCCTCGGGTTCTTTGTCTTGGTGTTACCCCGGGTTTGCTGCCCTGTTATAAATTACTGCATTGCCCATAGTCTATTGCACAGTGAATTTGCACGCTCCATCTCTGTGCGTGGCTTTATGTATATGCAGAATGTGTATGCAGAGAATTACATAAAGAACATATATGTAATAGAGAAACTCTTATTTTGTTTCTTTGTGTAGCATCCCTAATAAATGAAGTATCATGTACAAGTGATATTTGAAAGTAGAATTCCTTGAAGTAATGAAATATGGATATACATATGAATAGTCTGAAATGTGTCAGCCTAATTTTTTAATGATTTCTGTGAAAAAAATCATAATTAGATGAAGCATTCGTGTGACTATCCATGTTTTACCAGCTCTGTGTGCACATTTATTCTCACAGTCAGAATGCATAAGGCAGGTAATGGCTTCACTAACCAAGACATTCAAGTTATCTCATAAAGACCACAGAAACCTACTGGGGGCACTAGGTAGTAGAGCACTTTTGTTAATACCGTATTACCTGTTTATCTGAAATAGTTACTTACTCTCATAGACATTCATTAATGAGGTTTTTTTGCAGATTGTCATGAATTAGCAAATTCTACAACTACCTGAAAGGAGATTGTAGCCAGGTGGAAATCAGCCTCCTCTCTCAGGCAATTAGTGACAAAAGGTCAAAATCTTAAGCTGCACAAGAGGAGGTTTAGGTTAGACATTAGGATGAAATTCTTTACAGAAAGTCCTTAGACATTGGAACAGGCTGCCCAGAGAGGTGGTGGAGTCCCCATCCCTGGAGGTGTTTAAGGAAAGACTGGACATGGCACTTAGTGCCATAGTTTAGTTAACATGGTGATGTTAGGTCACAGGGTGGACTCAATGATCTCAGAGGTCTTTTCCAACCTAATTGATTCTGTGATTCTCCTGTTACTGCTTTGTCAGAACTGTCATGGTATATGACTGAGCCTGTGAGAGCTGCAGCAGCAATATCCTACGCAGTGCCTACCTTCATGTCTTTTCTTATACTCAGCACCACAGAATGGCCTGCTCCTCTGCCATTTTCTACATTTATACTTTGTGGGTCTGCAGTGTTTCTCATCTGCACCTGTTTTCTCTGGTCCACGCCTTCTGTTCTTCAAAGTAATCTCTGAATTTGACTGTTAATTACTTTGGTATCCTCTTTGGTTAGCTGTATTTATGACTTGGTTTTTTATGCTTTTTTAGATCCTGAGCTCATTTGCCTGACTTTTTAATAGTTTCTGAATGCTTTCCTGCTCTTTTTGTGTCTGTCAGTGTCATGCTTAACTTAATTGCAACTTCTTGATAACTCCTTATAACCTATGCAGTTTTTCCAGCCCCCAGAGAGTTTTTGCTAACACATGCCAGCTTCCAGAAAGTGCTCTGACAGGTACTCCAGGCTTTTAAAGTATCAATGAAAACAAATCTTTTTTGGATGAAGTCAGACTTAAGCAGGTAGGACCCAGTCCAGAAGGCTTTTAGATACTTTCAGCTCACGAAGAGATCAAGGAGTGAAGATACATAGCACCTCTGAAAAGCCCTAGGTTCTTTTTATTATTAGCTTTATTTATTATTAAACTTCCATCGGATTTCTTCTTATCCTGAGAAGAAAGTCTTGGAAATTTTGCCCTACTTCAGCAATGTGTTTAAGCCTGGGTTTACACTAAGCTTTCAGTTATTTCTTGCTATAGGAAGTAATTGGGCAGATGAACAAAATTAATTTGTCAAGTAAAAATTTTATCATTTTAAAACTTGGGTCTGCTTGAAGCGTTGCAGTAGTGGTAATTTATATCTCATTAAAATGCGCTACAATGCTCTGATTTTCTGCTCCATTAATTTTTTAACTTCACTATAAATCTAAAAAAAAATAAGTAAATATCTAAAATGGAATGGTTTGGCCAAGTGTATTGCAAATAAATTAATGTGAATAATACAGGACTCACTGGTGATTTCAGCTGCAGTCACAATTCACTCAAATACAAAGACTGTTAGAATATGTCTTCACTCATTTTGTTCAGTCCAGCAGAAAGGTCAAAAGGTAAAATGACTTCTCTGCATGAATAAGCTAGACAGTGTCTCTGAAAATGGAGATTTTAACTACAAATGGCATTTTGAGCCTCTTACTACCAGCAGGCATGTTATTAGAAAGTGACACAATGTCAGGCACTGTAAGAGAAGCTCCATCTTATACCCAGATTGAAGTAAAACTGTGAGACCTGGGTCCTGTTCTTATATATATACATATATATATATATATATTGGTTTTAACCAGCTTTAAAACAATCATTGGAACAGTGCTAGAACAAATTAGAATCTTATTATACTGACCTGGTAAATATCTTTAGAGCATGATCCAAGCAATCCAAGTAGCATTAACCAAGTCCAAGTACCATTTTACTGTACAACTTGTGCTTTCCAAACAGAAGAGTGTTTGGAATCCTTTGATCCTTCAGGCTGTTTAGCTGACTGAGATAGATTTTTCTTTTCAGCTTCAAATATTTCAGAGGATCATTGCTGCTCTGTTGGCTGTCACGCTGGGTTACATCACTCTGTTCCCTTCAGAGCACCTATATTGCTGCAAGAAAATTGTAGCGTGTCAAGAACAACCAGATCACTAATTACAATGCAAAAAAAAAAAGGCAAAAAAAAAAAACAAAAAGAAAGGCCATAATAATAAAGTGACATCTGTTCTACTGGTGACATGCTGATGTCATGCAGATTGAATCTGACAGTGGAAAAAACATTAATGGTGATAGCCAAATAAAAATCTAAAATAAACATATCTCATATAGATTGGCAGCATTAAAGAAGCTGCTCCTTTATAAGAGATGTAAAACCAAAAAATCCTTTCTTTTCAAGAGTCTGATGGTTTGTCTTAGAATCCTTTATTTACTCTGGAAAATTAAAGCAATAAAAACATCATGGAAGTTTTCCATGCAAGGATGAGGCAAACTAAGAAGCTAGAAGAAGGTAAGTTTTCATAACCACTGGAAGTGCATTCTGGAAAAGGCTACAGAGGTAACATTGTATTGAAGGATACATTTTGTCCATTGGTCATTGCTGCAAAACATTTTGTACATTTGTCCATCTGGAAAAGATTAAACAAAGCCCTTTTCTAAAGATGTGGAAAGATGAAAATAATTAGGTGTATTAAAAAAGAAAAAAAACAACACCAAAAAACCCACTCAGGACATTTGTTCTGATTTAATAAGTACTTTTTCATGTTCCAACTCCTGCTGCTAAGGACCAGACCCTGCTCAGCTTCCCTAGTCTCTAATGTGCCTGGAGAAGTAGAAGAAAAAAGATACATGTTTTGCTGTTCTTGTGCTCTGAGGCCTCAATTGGGCATAACTGTGCAAACCTAAGATGCTTTTTTTCTAACATTAAGAATTGTCCAGCTACACATTTAAGCAAGATTTACAGCAGCATAGTTAATCATGGTAGGAAAACATAAGGAGGCAGTTGACATTGTGTAAATAGCCTGAACATAAATTCAAACATCTGTCTGGGGACATGTAGAGTTACAGATCCCTTCTTTAGATGAGCTACAGCTTTGTTGAATACATACCCATTTTTTACTGCAGGTTTTGATAAAAATCATAGGCTATTTTCGTATGTAATTTAGGTATTTTCCCCTGAGTTTTACAAGGTCACTGACTAAAAAATACCGTCAAGGGCTTCAGTTTCCACCAGCCTGTTACTGTTTTGCAGTAACAGAAGAACTGCACAAAGGAAGCTCTTGTCCACTTAGGATTGCAGACTTGAATTTAGGTTTCCTGAAAGTGTTCTGAAAATGATTCAGTAAGTTAAGAAATATTCAACATTCTTTTCTCGGTGTATTCTAAATAAGGCACACAAGTACCTTACAGAAACTAGTAATGAAGCTCTTTAAAGAATGACATACTGTCAGATACTTAAATATATGAAGAAATATTGGTACTTGACCAATTTTGTGAAAATAATGACGTATGATATTTTTTGTCTCTTTCTAGGCAAGGATAGATGTCACTGACAAAGGGCTAAGGATTGTTTTTGAATGTAGGGGATTTGCTTCTGTTCTCATCATGACTTGAACTAGAATTTTTTTTTTTACTTGACCTACTTTTACAGTGAAAAAAAAATGGAAAATAATGTATTTTTGCAAAAAAAAAAAACCAACAGGTGAGTGTACAGGAAAGAAGTTACATCCTAGATACCCCTGTCTGTAATATCCTAAGTAATGTGACTAAGATAATAAGTGGTTTTTACATTTCTAACATTTGATAACTGATATCTCTTCAGGATAAATATCTCAGATCCTTTTAATCTATGGAATATTAATAAGTTAAATTCAGACACCTCTGAACACATGTTGGTGTATTTCCAAAAATGGCAATAAATGTGGCATGGAAAAATCAGATTTCTATTGCATTCCTATAAAGTTATTAGAAAATTTTGTTACCCAAACCTGTATCTATTCTGTGCTATTGGAAGAATATGTTGTCCTTGTAGTGGGTTGACCCTGGCAGGATACCAGGTACCCACTAAAGCTGCTCTCTCACTCCCCTCTGCAACTGAACAGAGGAGAGAAAATATATAATGAAGGGTTCATGAGCTGAGATAAGGACCAGGAGAGATCACTCAGCAATTACTGTCATGGGCAAAACAGACTCAAAGTGGGGATATTAATTAAGTTTATTACTAACAGAATCAGAGCAGGAGAATAAGAAATAAAATAAATCTTAAAGACACCTTACCCCCACCCCTTCCTCCTTCCAAGTTCTACCTCCTCCTGCCAACAGCACAGGGAGACAGGGAATGGAGGTCATGGTCCATTGTTTCTTCTGCCACTGCTCAGGGAGAGGAGTCCTTCCCCTGCTCCCCATGGGATCTCTCAAGAACTTCTCCAACGTGAGTCCATCACGTGGGCAACAATTTTGCACAGACTGCTGCAACATGGGTCACTTTTCCATGGGGTGCAGTCCCTCAGACACAGCTGCCCACCATAGGTCCCCCACAGAGCCACAAGTCCTACCAAGAAAACCTGCTCCAGAGTTGGCTTCTGTCTCCATGGGTCAGCAGGTCCCTGCCAGGACCCTCCAGAACCCAGATCCATCATGGACCTCCCATGGGGTCAAAGCCTATTTTGGGTATCCATCTACTCCTCCATTGGCTGCAGGTGGATCTCTGCACCCCAATGGTCCTCCATGGGCTGCAGGGGAGCAGTTGTCACACCATGGTGTGCACCACGGGCTGCAGGGAAACCTCAGCTCTGGTGTCTGGAAGAACCTCTTCCCCCTCCTTCTCTGCTGAGTGACCCTGGTGCCTGCAGAGTTGTTCACATGTTTTCAATCTGCTTTTTGGCTGCAATTTTCATCTGCCCAACAATTTTTTTTTTCCTTCTTAAATCTTTTGTCAAAGAGGCATTACTGTCATTCCTGACTGGCTTGGCCTTGGCCAGCGGTGGGTTCATCCTGGAGCCAACTGGCATTGGCTCTACTGGACACTGGGGAAGCTTCTGGCAGCTTCTCACAGAAGCCACCCCTGTAGCACTCCCACTGCCAGACCCTGGCCATGCAAGACCAATACACCATAATCACAGTTTTCTTACATTTACTGAAACTCGAAGGTTCTATAGCAAATACTACGTTTTATGAACCCAGTAATATGTCAGAGCTTGACTATCATAATTTCATCACCTATGAAATCATCAAGTTGTTCTTGTAGGATCTCTTTTATTCAGGCCACAGCAGTCTTGCTCATCTCTCTTAATTTGTCTTTCCCCTTGTAGAGTAATTACATTTTTGTTGAATCAGTGGACATACTGAAGCTTTTGAATTTCCTAGTTTTCTCCTGAGACTCTTCATTTTCAGAAGAGCTTTCATCTTAAGTTCAATGTCAGTTTCAGTAAATTTTGCTAATCTTTCAAGTTTTGTTTTGATGTCAGTCAGTAAACTCATCAGAGGTTTACACAGATTTACTCTCTAATCCGAGGCCAGCCCTGTTCATGTGTCAGTAGGTAGAATCTTAAAAGCAGTGTATTCTCATATCCTCACTGTAAATGTGTTTCTGTTATAAATATGCATAACAACAGAACATACTACATCATGCTACACTTCCTGGTTTCATACATTAAATGTCCAATATACAATGACAAAAGAAATCGGGAGCAGAAAAGCATTTACCACCAATTTATCTGCCTTTGGTAAGAGGAGACTTGTGCACATAATGCTATTACCTAACTGTGGTCTTGGAAAATCACCACAGAGCAATACCTGCTATGAAAAACTATTAGATACATCTTCATACTGCTGCGTTGCTATTGATGTGAAGGGGAATGATCCACAGTCCCAGATCTCCTTGTGCTGGGAGATTTTACCAGCTGAGATTAGATGTTTGACTTCCTGTTCTTCGATATTACAACACTATAAAGAAAAAATGCTGCTTTTCTTTTGGTTTAGCAAAAGGGAAAACTGTGTCATGAGGTCCTCTGATCATTCCTCTGTTTCTTATATTTCTTAGGCGAGGGGACTTTAAATTAGTGGATTTTGTTGAAGTAGGCAATGCAGAACCTAGCTCTCAATGCTAAACTGTCTTTGAAGAACAGTCTGCTCTGCTGTTGAATTTAAGGAAAATGAGACATAATAGATCAAAGACTTTACATTAATTCTCTTCCTCTGTTTTGTCCTTCCACTTCTTCAGGTTTCTGTCTGAATTTACATTTCCTTACAGTGAAGAGATGAACTCATCTTCACTGTGTAGAGTCTTTTCAAACTTTGGTGCAGGTAGAATAATTTGCTGTATTCACAGCAAAGCTGTTCTCTTGTTTCATTTTGCCTCAGGTGTCTATCATTTGGAAGAATCAGCTTAAACTATCAGCATATGAAGGCCTTGAAGAACCATTAAGTTCATCCTTCAGATATGCAGCTGTTAAAATTTATGGATTATTTCCTAGCTGCACATATGCAACTGCGTTGATTGTGATAGAGAAATAAGGTGCCTGGGCTAACACCTCGTATCTTTTTTAAATTATCTAAATTGTTACTGCCATGTTTCCTTCTCTTCCTCTCCTCCCAACTTTCTACCCTTTTACGCAATTTTCTGTTGCTGTGCTTATCTAATTCCATGAACAGTCAGTTCAGTCAGCTAAATGGGCAATAAAAGTAATTACTTTTTACCACTCTAGATCCCTGGAAGTTCTGCTATAAAGTCAGCTGGATGCAAGGGGTTGGCAAGACTTTGCTCATGCCAACTTCAAACTGTTTAAAATCTTGTGAAGTCACATTGTCAGAATGATGCATTAGGGCTCTGTTTGCTGCCCTATCCTTAACTTTAATTTTAAACTTCATTATTTTTCATAGAGAGACCTGAGACCAGTATTGGTATTTGTGTAAATGGCCTCTATTTCATAGTTTTTGATCTGAGGGACCTCCCTGTTTCTAAACAGCTCTTCATTAAGAGAGTTGTTTGCAGGGATACTGTGGCTATGAGTAGCATTCATGTGCACAGGCTGTCACTTTTGCTGCTTTCTACACATTTTTCCTTTCTGAATCTGTTTTTTTTTTCTACTATGTTCTCTGCACATAGGCATCATTCCTTTTATCAATCTGTATTATCCTTGTGCGATGGCTAATTAGAAGTCAAAATCATGTCAAGTACTGTGTAAACAGTTTATTGATACAGGCCCAGGTCATGTGGTTTATCAGTATAAATATACAGTAAGGCTGTATGTGTGCTGCTGAACCAAATCAAACAGACCTTAGGGACCATTCTCTGAAGCTGAATGATAGAGGCTTTGGCGTTTCTAGGTTGTATTATTTATGTACTATTTATTTTATATAATACCGTTTATTTTTTTTTTAATTTTCTTTTTCTGTACAGAATGTCTGACATAAAGGGAAAGTTGGGTTGCATCCCATCAGAGTCCAGTTTTCATAGCACAACACTGAATGTATGTATGGCATATCCTTGGGTATGACATGAGTAGATATGGCATATTTTGGGGGCTGAAAGGTCTGCTAGGGCAGTGCTGGAGAAGCAGGTAGGGTGGAGGAAGCCAGATGTGGTGCAGTGTTTTCTATGCTGTCTGTTAGGAACAGCATATGCTGTTCTCCAGAGCATGACCTTGGCATTGCCTTAGACAATATTAATTAGAATGGGCCAAAGTTGTTCCAAGGAACATGCTTGGTGTCAGGTATCAGGGATGAGCAGCTGTATAGTGCTGACATGCATTCTTTGGCCTTTATCACTTACCAGTATAAAGGAGCATGGGTATTGTATGACTTCTTGGTCCCAGCATCAGTACTCCAGGACTGACCAGCCATGCTGATGGCCACCTGAAAAACCTTAAGCACAGGAGACAGACTGCTTATGTCGCTTCTAGCAACTAAGGGGTATGAACTTTTGAAGGTTCAAAACAAGACGAATGCGGTTCTCCACAAGATACTGTGAAGGCTAAAGTTCACAGGATTTAAGGAAAAGGCCACATAAACTCACACAAGAAAAACTGGCAACATTTATTGACTTTGTGGAAGCTACATCTGGCCTAGAGGGCTCCTAGAACACCACTGTTGGATTTCGGGGGAAGGCCAAGGGAAATTATCACTCTGTATTTGCCCCACTTTTCTGCTCTATCCCATGTGTCCTCCGTGGCTGCTGTGAGAGACAGGATTATTGAGCTGGAATTGTCTGGTCCAGCTGCCATGGTCTCTCATATTTATCTTCAGTCTCATCTCCATCTCTATGCAAGCATCCAGTGAAATCGAGGCATACAGAGTCTGCTACTTGGAGTGTTAAGTTTTTTCCATTGCTTTATGTGGGAACCTAGTCCAGACAGGATCGTTGTATGTATTTCTTCAGCACCTACAGACCTTTTGTCATCATAAGCTTCGTGCTTAGCTTAGTAAGCTCTTAATTAGCTTCTATATCTTTTCTGTCATTCTTCCATTCGGCCACAGCAGCCTATTTCTTCTAGGAAGCAGAAATTTGGCTTTTTAGGTCATTAGTGTCTCTGCTGGTAAATCATCTTGCCCCCAGAAAAAGCTGCTGTAATTCTTTAACACTGCCAGACAATAAACCTTTCCTTCCTCTGATACCATTTCCTGTCATCACCTTGTGTATCTGTTCCAGAAAGTCTGCCTTTCTGCTGCTTTGTTGGTAACTGGTGGAAGAAGTCATGGGCCTATTTGCATTCTGCATCAGTGTGCAGTGTCTGAGCAGCAGCATGAAGTGTCTGCACTTAGGGTGTCAGATATGTCATACCTTTTCAACTTCAGCCACTTTACCACTTTTTACCTGTAAATCCTTTGACTGGCCCACATTCTAGAAAATAGAGCTGTAATTTACTATGACATGACTTCCCCCATTAAAAATGAGTACATCTATTCACTTAGCTATGGCTTCCTTAGCACCCTCCAGTAGCAACATAATTAGAGTTCTAATTGCAACCTGCTAATGATTCCTTCCCCAAATATCTCCCAATCTAATTTTAAATGTGACAGCAAATGGTGCTAATAAACAGCAAGGAAGAACATGGTAGGGGTAAATGTGCTATAGCAATATCACGTATGAAAATTTATTAAAGCATTGATACAAGTGTGGACTCACAAGCTTCTGTAGGTATTAGAGGTTTAAGACTGTCTAAGAAGACAAAGACATAGATGTGGAGTACATTCAGGACCATATCACCGGGCCTGCCTCGCATATTATACCTTATCTAAGTTTGTTCGTGCTAAAGATACAAACGGAAAATTTGCTTCTGTTTCTAATAGAAATTTTCATTTATTTTTAATAAGCATCTAAAGTCTTTTGTTCTTGGAAGTGTACTGTTATTTCAGAAAACATGTTTGTCAAATTGCTGGTTATCAAAACAATTCTGAGACTTTCCACTGACTTCAGAAGGCAGCTGATCAGCTTTACTGTGTGGCTGCTTGGATACATGTGAAGCCCATACTTTATCTGTAGTCAAGGAATCTCTGAGAGAAGTCAGATATGTAAGTTTAAAAGATGACACTATTAAAGGTTTTGGTACTTAGATGAGACTATTAAAGGGTTTGGTACTATCAAAAGCTTTAATTATTAAATCATTATAGAAATGGTGCAGATTTTTATCACAGTGAAGGAGATAGTTATTTTGCTGTTGATTTCCACAGATTTTATTGAAAACGTACAAAGAAAATTTGATTTATTAGATTTAAAATCTTACTAACTTTAAAATATATTTAGTAATATAGTGGAATATGCATTCTTGGGCAGTCCAGCTGTTCCACTAAATGTTCCAGAAGCACCCTCAGGTAAAGTGTCATTACTTTCTTCTCCGTTTTGTTTTTACAACCTCTGTTTATCATTGAACACCATATGGTGCATGTTCTTGACATCATTCATCAATATAGCATCATGCATTCTGTTCCCCTGTTCTACATGCTGGTGTCAGTCATCCTGTGATTTCAGAATATAGGGATTGTCCAAAGTTTTTTTTTGTTTCCAACAATCAAACACTGTGGATTAACTATTTATGTAAACCTAATTATTTCTCATTAAATGTATTAAAAATTTAAAAATGAAGTTATTTAAATCTTATGCATTAAAGAGCAAGCAGATTACAAGTAAAGACCAGAAAGAATCATTCTTCGCATCCAATAACTGATAAACAGGTGGATGGTTAAGAACAGGGTTTTTTCTTCATTTTACAATATCAGATATTGATCAGAGTTCAGAACAGGTTTTTTATCTGTTGATCTAACGTCTTTCTTACTTAGAATCCTGTGGTTTTTTAACCCTTGGAATTATTTTGTAACTAAGAAATGGATATGATAGAATAAATTATTCTGCAATTCAGTCATCTCTATTAGGATTGCCAAGGAAGAGACCAGATGCAATTAGGAAAATTTACACTTTGTCAGCATTGTAAATGTTACTTACAAGGTTCTGTAGAAATGTTTTGAAGGTATTGAGCAGAATAGAAGAGTTAATGAAGTAGGAAGAGATATTGTTTCTATTTTAAGGTAATATAGAGCTGCTCTTGGGATTATTTGCTGTGTTCCATTTAAATGTTGCTTTATTCTTGATCTGGCTGAGTGCCATCTTTGATTTTTATATGTCATATAAGGATAACCTGAATTTTAAAATCACTCCATTAACTTAGAAACCTTTTTGGTGCAGTCAAATAGTCAATATCAGAAAATTTTGTCGTGTCACTTCTCGGTGGAATGTTAACCTATGGAACCTTTCAATATTGCTCTGTAAAAGTTTTTGAAAATCCAATATAAGAAAGAGGGCCTCAGAAAATGCCTTGAGGAAAGTAAAAAATGTAGCTTTTTTCCCTGCTTTTATGATTATATTATGTGATGTGGCTTTCTTCAGATCCTGCTTAGAATCACTGCTATTAACTTGTATTATATTATTTGAACTGATTTTCATTCAGAGCAGGAGTTTCTGTAGTGTAGTGTTTATCATGTTTGCCTATCATTTGAAAGGTTCATGGTTTGAAACTGGACAGAAACATGATGCTTTGGGGGAGCAAAGAACTTCTCACTGTAAGAGAAAATCAGGTTCATGACCACCTGAGGAATGCACACAGGCCCATGAGACCTGATGAGGTGCATCCCACAGTCCTGAGGGAGCTGGCTGCTGTAGTTGCCCAGCCACTCTCCATTATATTTGAAAAGTCATAGCAGCCAGGTGAAGTCCCTGGTGACTGGAAAAAGGGAAACATTGCAATCATCTTTAAAAAGGGTAGAAAGGAGGATCCTGGGAACTACTGACCTCTCAGCCTTACCTTTGTGCCTGAGAAGGTCATGGAACAGATCCTCCTGGAAGCTATTGCTGTAGTTTTAGTTAAATGGGAAAAAATTTTAGTGAATTTTTTCATACCATGATGTAATCGGGAGCATGGGGGACTTCTGCCCCTTCCCTGTTCAAGCTGAATCAGGGAAAGGCTGTCCCCAGCGTCATGGGACATGCCGGAATGATGGGTTCCTTAAGTGAAGCATCCCAGGACCTTGGGAGACAGGAGATTAAAACAGGTACGCACCACAATTCTTCCTTCTTGGTTCTTGGTTTCTTTTGCCTGCTCTAGCACTGCAGACTTTTGGAGCCTCTTTACTGGGGACCACCGGCCCCAGCTGAGTAATCCCATGGCCTGTGACTGCCTGGCCTCAGCACCATGCCAGGTCATCCTGACCCCACTGTCTCAGCTTAAGGCGATTTCCTCTTATCCTCTCAGTGTAGGCACAGCAGAAGAGACCAGCTCCCACCTGACTGCAGCCTCCTCTCAGATAGTTGTAGAGAGTGATGAGGTCCCTGCTGAGCCTCCTCTTCTCTTGGCTAAATAAACCCAACTCCTTCAGACACTCTTATAAGACATTTTTTCTAGACCCTTCCTGAGCCTGGCTGTGCTTCTCTGGGCACACTCCAGCACCTCCATGTCCTTTTTGAATTGAGGGGCCCAAAACTAAGTGCAGGACTCAAGGTGCAACCTCACCAGTGCCAAGTACAGGGGGACATTACTTCCCTAGTCCTACTGATCATACTGTTCTTGACAGACAAAGGGATCAAGTAGCCCCCAGGCAAATTTGCAGATGACACCAAACTGAGTACTGTGGAAGGTGTCCCTGCCCATGGCTGGGGGGTTGGAACTAAATGATCTTTAAGGTCTTTTCCAACCCAAACCATTGTATGACTCTATGATTCTATGATGTATTATATTCAGATACATTTAAAAAGCTATATCCAGCTTCGATTGAAGAGGGATTTTTTGTTTTCTTAAAAGCAAATGCAAAGATACAATCTAATGCCTAACTATGTAAATTCAAGTGTTCCCACTGATTTTGGTGGAGGATGTTTCAAGCAGTCTGCGTGTCCCTGTGAGAGTAAAATTTCCACTGATTTCGCATAGAACAAAAGATGGTTTTGAAAAATTCGGCTTAGACAAGATAGCAAAGACAATGTACAGAGATACAGGTGGGAGATTTTTTTCCCATCCTTTCTTCAGCCACTTTCCATCCCAGTTCTCTTCCCCTGTGAACCAGGATATAATATTGCCTTACATCTAACTCTCAATGCTTTCTGCTGGTGGTGGCAGTGTGATGTGCAGAGGAAGGTTTTTAGCCCCTTGCTGCTTCCCCCACCTGGGCAGCTCTTGAATCCTTAAATCCCAAGCTCTTTTGTCTGTGAGCTTGGGAACCACACTGATTTCAGTGTCTAGGAAGCCTTTGGTACAAGAAAATAAGCTGAATTTTAGGCCAAGTGAAAGATCAGTTTATAGTGTAATTTTGAAAATCTGCTGATATATGCAGTCTCAGGGCAAATTAAAACCTCAGCAGGAGTAATACCGTGCTGTGTGAAAAGATTGCAATTGATGCTTCTATTTTTTACTGTAATTGTCTGAGACCCTCAGGAGAATACACACCAGACTCTGAAAGAAAGCATGCTTGTAAGCCCTATGAGCTATGCCATAAACTGGTATTTTGAATAGCACAGGGATGTGAAAAAGAAAAATGACACTGCATGAAGTTCTGTATGATAAAAACAAATTAGCTCCTTCTGCTATAGCTGCTGCTACTCATATACTCACAGGTTTGTTTTTGTTTAAAAATAATCTAAAGTGCTTTTTTATTTAAAAAAATAAATTATTGCTCATAAAAAACCTCAGGAGGTAGATGTTTTATTATCATGGCTGACACAAGAATAATGTGCAGCATGAGGAACTTCCTACTGTGGCAGAATTCAAATGGTAACAAAAATTTAAGTACTCATCCAAAGTACAGAACAGCAGGAGATTTTATTGCCTTGCCCTGAATCATCAGGTTATTTCCGAGTAGGTAAAGTGATACAGTGTGTTACTCCAGTCCTGACCTTACCTCTTGCAAGCCTTGTCTTACCTCCTCAAGCCAAACTGAATCAACCCTCTCTACAATCATAGAAAGCAGAGTATTGTGGGCCCTCTGAGCTCCTGACCTCTATTTCTGTGCTGTCCTCTCTCTGGACTAAGGTATCAGACTCATATAATTCAGGGATGGTTTGATGATGCGGATTCTTGTCAATAACCAAGGGAAGCAGCCCAATAAATTCCTTTTAAAACTAGTAGACATGTTGAATTTTAGCAATTTTGATCTAGGTTGCTCCTGGTCCTAACCACCCTGAAAAGATGCAAATAATCTGCCTTGCTGTGCTTCTGCTTCTGAGATTAAAATAATCTCATTGCAATATGAATGCTACCATGGTGAATACTGACTGTATTTTAAAGGATCCAGAGGCGCATCATATTTCCTAGAGCAGCCAGTCCTTCCAAAGTAAGAAAGGTAGGAGTCATGCAACCACTGATAAGATGTAGAGGGAGAACTAAACTGCATTGCCTGCCATTTCCATGTATCTGGGGAGCTAGCAGGTCCCTTGTGAAGTTCTCAGTGACTACAAATACAATATGTAGTGGTTATTAAAATTATAATTGTCCTATATATAATAAATGGTCTGCTAGTGATGCTAGGAGAGAAAAAATCTTTCTTCAGGAATATTTTTTCTTCACTTGAAATCAAATTATAAGTTTTTCTCAGCTCCTACAGGAGACCTTTTACTTTAATTGTTTAGAGACTTGTTCTTGCTGCCACTTGTTATTGGTAAACAAGTACCTGGATTCCTCATCCAAATTACTTACATGATTTTTTTTTCCCTCAAAACCATCTCATCAATCATACTATTAAATGAACATTATAAAAATGAATGTAAGAAACTATCATGTAAAGTCTCTACAGTTTACAGTAAAATCTGGATTACCTCAGGAATTTGTATGGCAGTTTTATTAAAAAAAAAAAAAAGCACTGCTCTTTGAAAAATACTTTGTAGAGTAATAGTTTCCTATTTTTGTATCTTTATGGAAGTGTGGCTAGTTTCTAGCCAGTCAAGAAAATATGATTGTAATGATATGATTCATCAATAAATGAAGCAGAATTGCATCTTCCTTATCTCCTGTTACTCTTTAACTATTGCATATGTTTTCAACACAACAGCAACTACAATAGCAAATCACCTAGAATTTAGGATGTTTCAGTATATTTATCATTTAAAATATATAATAGATAAATATCGTTCCAAGTACATTGCTTAATATCTATTGAAACGCACTTTTTTCCCCATTTATTTTTTAACTCTATTGCAAAGACATTCAGCAGTTCAGGCAAAATTGTCCGTGTGCTTGGTCACTTGAGAAACAAAATTGAGTCATATCTTTTGTACATACCTTATTTAGCTCCTTGTTTTTATTAGCCATTTGCCAAGTGCTAGAAATTTGGAGCTTTATCTTACAAAAAGTTGTTGCAATTCCAGAAAGCACTTGATGTTTGAAGTTCTCAGCTTACTTTGGAAATGTGATCTAAGTGACCAAAACCATATGTATATATCTGAAAATTTTCTTCCATCTCACTCTTTTTTTAGTTTTGTCAGAGGGAAATGGCAAAGGAACTGCTTCCTTTAAGAGCTGAGCATGTTGCTTTAGCCAATAATAGTCAAACTCTGCAATACAAAAATCAATGCCTGTAAATGTGGCATTTTCATGGACATTCTGCTCTTCTTATTTCTTGTGGCTTTTCAATTCAATTGAATAAACGAAACGTTAAAAATCTATTTGTTCTTCCCCTTATAGGTTACATGCAAACTGTTGCTTAGATGACATGTCTAAAATAACATGCATGTGTAGGGCCCAGCTATATTTATGCCACCAGATGAAACAGCTGTTTGAGGTAACACTGGAACTATTGTACAATATGGGTCTCCACACACTTCTCAAGCAGTCCTTCTCATTTGGTGCTGCTAGCCAGAAAGGTCACAATTAGGATCTCAAATAAGCAAAAAGTTGTCTATGCACCTTAAGTAGAGCCGTTGAATGAGGAATATACTGAAATTGAGGGCAATTGAAAGTATTTGCTGGTTTTGTCTTGATCTGTTAGTAGCGTTATTTCTTCCTGAAAATACAAGAAAAGCCAAAGCATCACAACATTTCTGAAAAGGAACATCCACTAAATAATGTTCTCAGCTTGAAATCACCAAGGCTGTATTTTCAACTGCTTCATGATTATTCTTTTCAGTCGAAGAAATTTTGTGAGTTGATCCAAACTATTTTCCAGCCCTTCTTTTGACAAGAGAAAATTGATTTTGCTTGTTTATTTGTAACTTCATTCAGTTTTCTGTTTAGGTCAGCACACAGGAAAAAAGTGATTTGCATAGTTCTGTGACCTTCTGTTAGGAAAAAAATAACAAACAGCTACAAAAGAAGTTATATCAGGGTCATGAAGCTGGGTTATGATTGCACCTACCATTGCCTGCCAGGGTGCAACTTATGATGCTTTTGAGGTCTGTGTGGGTTCATGCACCCGTGAGTCACGGTGCTGGGGTCTGTGCCTGGAGCACAGCAGCTGGTGTTCCTGCAGGGATCTGAGACCTGCAAGGACCTTGCACCTGGACCTGGGAGCTCAAAAACACTTTGCACTCTGCACTGTATCTAATGCTGCTTTAACAGCTACAGTCTGGAAAAAGTGGTTGGAAAAATCAGCTAGAAAACCATACCTGGCATTCCTTTATAATGAAAAACTAATTTTAAAAATTATGATTGAAACCTCTCAGGTTAACGAAATTCTTTCTACAATTTATTTTGAATACTCTCTTTTTTTTTTTCCGCCCAGACCCACATATCCCTGTCCTGGTCTGTGCTCGCCTGGCCCCATCTCCGGGCGCTGCCCTGTAAGAGGGCTGGAGCCCACGAGGTGGCAGAGCTCGCCTTGAAGTGCAGCCTTTAGTGCAAAAAAAAAATAAATAAAAAAAACCTTCTTTTTGGCTAGGAAAGCTCCCTCCCCCTCTTTCTTCCGCTTACTCATTAATTGCAAATGTACCTTCCTTTTTGCAGATAAATCATAATTTCCTTAGACAAATAAAGGAAAACAATCATCCAGATGTAGATGGGGGATCAGTTATTATATTGCTTTTGATTCAAAGGTTCTTCTGTCAACAAAAATAGGAATTTTTGTCCAACTTCATTTGCATTAAGAGTTTCAAACTAGTTGAACAAGTTGTAATTTGTTTAATCTCATTAGAATTTATCTCAGTTTCAGTGTTTTGAGGAAAACTTGGAAATAGCAAAACCAAATGAAAAATGTGTTCAACCTTTCAGCTTTTAGAATAGTAAATGATTTTTTTTTTAAAAAAAAGGAATGTTTAAAAATCATCTCCGAACAAGAAGTGTCTGTCACTGTTTAAAAATTATTAAATTTTCATCCACTCATCACAGGAATTTGATCTGAGCCAGCTCAATATAGCTTGGCCAGTAAAGAAGTTCCAACATGTGACTTCATTTGGTTTTGTTCCTTTTCTTTTTTCAGCTTTCAGGCAGGAAGGGAGAGCAGATATGATTAACATAGTTCTAAATTAGAGTCACTGATGTTATTGTAGGAGTTAGTAGGAGTGCAATATTCATGCTAAGTCTGCCAATCCCTATAAGAAAGCTGAACAGGAGAGTTATTTAAGTAGATTAAATGATGCAGAATAAACCTTCCAAAAGCTGTAATTGAAAGTGACAGAAACATTAGCTTTGAAACAAGTAACATTTAATCACACAGATTATACAGAAACATAATTTTTGTATGTTGTTTTCTTCAATAGAATTTAATTTTAATCTGTTGAGACAGCTCATCATTTTCAGCTGCCTACTGCCAGAAGCCTGTCAGAATATGTAAATATACGTCTACTGTGAGGAGTGGGACCTGTTCTCTCCAACACTGGCCTCAGTTTATGCATGCCTAAAATTTCAAGTGCTCCTACCTGCACCTGCGGGTTGCAGGTGTAAGCATTTGCACCACTCTTTGCCTTTGTGTGTACCATTTGAACGGTTGAACTTCTGAACTTCTGGGCAAGCCGCGTGGTCCCAGTGAAAGCATCATATTTGTGCAGTCATAAGTAGAACATTATTAAAGGGCAAAGGCACAAAGAAAAAAAACATTAAAAAAACCCTTACATGAACACAGAGTCCAGGAGAAGAGTTCAGACGTTCCTGTATACACCATTTGATTTTATTCTTTTAAAAGCATACAGGAAATCCAAATGGGATCACAGTAGCTGAAGGCATGAAAGAATTTGTAAGTGGTTTGATTAGTCAGGACATAGAGTAAATCTCAGTGCAGTACCAGAATAACAACTCCTTTGATGTTGCAGAACATGTACATTTATCAGTGTACCTGCCCTGACCAATATGAAAACTAGCTCTGTATTTGCAGAATGTAGGAACAGGAGGAAATGTGACCTCCAGGAAGACTGATATGAAGTGTCTTTCCCTCCTGGGGACTCAGAAGGGCAAGAGACAAAAACTCACGTTGACACTAACCTGCTGTTTCTAGCAGCCAAGAAGTACATGTGAAAGCATGTCAAAAACTCCAAGCATTTTGGATGGTTACCATGAAATTTCTTGAGTGTATTTGCTCATTATAAAACTTGTTTGAAAGTGAAGCCAGCTATCCAAAAAAGGGTTTGATCAACAAGGTTATAGGGAGGTTTATTTTATTTTTCTCTGCCAGTGCCTTTCTTTGCTAATATGGATGTTTAAAAAACAAAGTTTCGCCTGCGTTTCACTCTCAATTCCTTACAAAGTCTGAGTTATTTAGAGATGCCTTTGTTTTGAGGAAGTTCATATCAATAGTTCAACATGGCAGATTTCCAGAAAACAAGTATTTTGTATACAGAGCAGTTCATTTTGCTTATGGTGAGAATATTAAAACAGACGCAGTTTCAGTGTGAAATGCAATCAGGGACAGATCCTGACCTCTTGAATTTGGAAGAGGCCAGGGCATCATTGGTAAGTCCCAAGCAGCAATCCTGGCTGTTCTCCAGCCCTCTGGGCACTGTAGAAGCTGCCTCTGTCCTGTGACAGCTTACAGCTAACCAAGGACCTATGTGACCCTATTCAAAACTCTAACAGAGTTGATGCCATCCCTTTGTTATTGACAGGGAGACTCTGAGCATGAGATCAGGACACAGGAGCCCTAATTCTGGGCTCACGGTGCCTGGAAAGGTTTGGCACTGCAGCTCCCATCGTGGATGACATTGCCCTAATGGGTAAGCTAAAGGGGGCTGGGAGTAAATACACTTCCAACCCTGCCGTGACAGCCAGGATACTGCTCATAAGAAATTTAAGACCCAGACGCCCAACACAACATAGAGTGCAGGTGCTAGGGGAAAATCTTGCAATTTTGTGTTCTTTGCTGCTCATATACTTCTAATTGGCCACCCTTCAGATCAGAATATCAGTCCATGGTGCCGGGCTGGGACCACTGTGCTCTCCCCTCCTGCCCCACAGATCAGGCTGGGGTTTGTTCTGCTCCCACAGGTCTGGCTGGCTCTGCTGGCTGAGCACCAGGGGTGGTAAAGTTTTGATGAAGAATCCAAAAGTTCAGAAAAAAATATTAATTTATCTATAACCAAAGTAAACTATATTATCTTCAGGGGAAGGGCTGTCTTGCCACGTGTGTTTGCAAATGTTTGAGCCATTTGCCCTTTGTCAGTAATAAATGATAACGTAGCAAGGAAGCAAAATGGACTTCAGAAAAGATTGCCGGCCTAAAAAGAGCAGCCAGAGAGACTAAACCTGCAGGCATAGCTTTAATGGTGATACTGTCACTAAGAGAGACACAAGCTCTTGCCAAAAAAGAGCTATTATAATACTCTGTTTATTACAGCGTTTGGTACAGGACATGTAGTCATCCTGGCATGGAGTAACACTTGTTATATTGTGCTCAGAATAAGTAATGAATATGATGTGAGTAAGAAATGTATCAGTTCTTTCCAAAACTGTGTCTGGGCAGGCAAGAGGATGGCTGCCTCAGTCAGCAGGACACTCAAGCTTCGTTGTGCTACTTTGATGGCACAGAGCTCCTAGGAGGTTTATATGACTGGTTGCATAGGGATGCTGCTTGTGTGAGAGCAAGAGCCACTGATGGACAAGAAGTCCAGCATGACTTGGTCACAGTGTCAAGGAGGCACCAGCACAATCTTGATTGTCTCCAAGAATCTGCAGGGATTTTGACAAGCTACTACTGTTCCTTGTGCATTCTATTTTTAATGGAGAATGGGTGGCTGTAAGTTTGATCAAAAGGTCATAATTTCTGTTTTGTCCACAGCTATTGATGCCACCAATAAAGGGATTTTGCCAGACTGCACCATACTCATTATAATAAAGAAGCAAAATTATTCCTATGTGGTACTCTATGATTCCTTTGTTGACATGGCCCAGGTGACAGCTCTGAGTCTCTCTGGAATGACTGGGCCATCAGACATCTGAAGCCACAGTGCAAAGAATGGAATACAGGAGTTTACTGTCTAGTAGACTGATGGCCCTCAGGTTTGTGCCTTCTTCCTATCTGTTCATGGCACCATTATGAGCAAATCAGCAAACCTGGAGCATTTCTGAATGTCATTTGATTGTCACTTCATTCATTGATTGGAATGCTGAACAGCTGTTGGTATCTGGAGGGATTAATCTGTTGGTTTCATACTGGTGCCTCTGACAAGACCTTTCATAACTAAAGCATGTGATCTCGGTCTTGCAAAGACCTGGGCAGCTCTTACAATGTGAGCTGGTAACACTGGTCAATGGCAGGCATCTTCCAAAGTTCCTTTTAGGGAATGATGTAAAGACAAGAAGCATCTGCAGGTTTTGAGGAATGGAAGAGAATTTGGGGGATAAAGGAAATTGGTGACATTTTATTTATGTGTGTGGAGTGAACAGGCATTATGTCCGGCTTTGGATAAACATCTACTAAAGCTTCTGAACAGCAAACTAGACAAATGGGAGCTTTCATAAAAAATATAGTGTATTTCTATAAAAAGTCTTATTTATCTGGGGTGATAAAAGAAAAGCTGAGTAGAAAAGCTTAATACTCTACTATATCAGTTTTATAGCAGAGTAGCTGCCCATAAATTCAGTGGAATTTCACCAGTGTTAAACTAGAAAAACACGATGGAAAAAAAACATTCTTCTGAATTCAAAGAGAAAACAAGATCAAGGGTGAGTTTGCTTATTTTGATAATAAAATAAATGCTGTGAGAACATAGAAAGCTATCACATGATTAGGTTAGAAGAATCAGTAAGACTGTTTATACAGAAATATCATTGATGATAAACTCATTGCTCAGTTAATTTTTCAAAGGCTAAGAGAGTGATAATTTCTATTAGTTCTTCATGTTAACAAACACTCTGCTATAGAATCTGCTATAAATGTTATCCGTACAATAAGGGAAGAATAAATACTTGGTTGTGAAAGGACACCTGATTTTTTTTGTTATAGCTTATTTCTACTGCCTTATAGCTACCTTTCAGTTTTTAATCTTTTTTCTTCTTGTTTTAAAATGTTGACAAACTTTCCATTCCACATAAACATCTAAACTCCCACAGTAAAAAAAACTCTACACAAAAAAAAAATCCTTTACTTTTTTCCCCTATAAAATCACTTTATAAACACTTTCAAAAGCTGCCAATCTAGCAATTTCCCCAGATGTCTTGTTATATCTTAGTAATTGAATTGTAGTCTCTGAGCTGTCTTTTTCATAACTAAGTTTACAGGAAATGCATCTTCATCCTTGTGTACTGCAGTATAAAAATGTTCGGTTGGGAATACAGTTGTATTTATTGATTCTTCAGAATTTTTAATTCCTTTTAAAATAAATTTACTTAGCTCTTTTAAGCTTTCATGAACTGGTGAAGGCAGCAAACTGTAATGATTTGAAAAGACACTTCTAGGGAGCTTTATGACTGTATGCAGTTTGGTACAGGATCTGCATTAGAAATGTGTTCTCCCTGGTACCCACATATTCTTGCCACATTCTTTAACTTTATAAAATGTCTGATTGCAAGAGCTCAAAAACAATATGCTCTATTTCAAGCTATGTGTATATCACAGTTGCTAATGTGAAGTATTTATGCAATCCCTCATCAAAAAGACAGAGTAGTAGAGAAGATAATCACCAGAACTGATCTCTTGGAAAGTAAGAGAACTAATCCCAGAATTCTACTGGGGGATGAGGCTTCTAGCCTCTTCATGTCCTTATTTAAGGACTAACATTGGAAGTTTCCTGGCTGACCTTGGATGTCAGAGCAGCAGGTACAGCAAGGCACCCTATGGCTTATCTGTTCTTGGCAACTACTTGCAAGAGCCTCGAGCTGCACATGGCTTTCTGCTTCCCAGCAGACCCCCTTACCCAAGCACAGATTTCAGGCAGGCAGGGAAATTTTCTACCAAGCCCATGCCATTGAGAGCGCACAGCAAGCCCTGCACTGTACTCCTATGTCCTTGCAACCATACCTGCCTGGGGACTCAGTGCCAAGGCTTTGTCCACAGCAGAGATCCCAAAGAACCCTCAGTACCTGGCAGAGCAGAAAAAGGGACAGATTAGCCCACAGGCCACTCACAAGCCACCACCCCTTTCCTCTGCCTCTATAGCAGCCAGGGTATTGGTTTGCCTTAGGGACCCTCAACCCAACCTTTGCAGGGTGATCCAAGAAACCTGCCCCATGGGATGGGAACTGCTCTTATCACTTCAGCTGGTCTGAATTTACCCAAAGGTTTCAGGATTTGTTTTCCAGGACCTTGATATATATCTGATACTGGGTATGGGGGCCAAGTTAAAGCTTCCCATTCTCTGGACTACTGTCTCAGACAACTGAGTATGGCAAGAGGGAAGAAGAAAAGCAATCTCCCTCTCCTGATGGCATGATTTCACATGGAAACATTACTGAGAACACAAGGGAGAAGATTTTCAGGAGGATGTCCAACCCACTGGATTAGAGATGCATCCTGACACTCATCCACGTTTCCATGTCTGTTTAGACATTTCGTACAAAATCAACTAAGTCCCACAAGAAAGACTAAAGCAGGTTTTATGTGAGGATAATATAAAAGCTTATAATTAGAATAGTCTGCCAACAAATTAAAAACTTTCATGTAATTCTCTTGCAAAATTTATTTGTTCAAGTGAGTTTGTACTGGAATTTCCCAGCATAATTTCCTTCAGTTGTGAGTACTTGATGGTTTCTTATGGATATGCACCAATTCTTCCTGTTGGTGATGTTCCACAATTGCAGTAAGTACCTATATAGTCAAAATAAATGGAAAACAACAGCCCCAATGCTTTATCATATATATATAATGGCTTCCCACCCAAATAAAAACATGTTTCTCTAGCAGTGACCTCCTGAGTCATTTGGCTGAATATTCTTAGTTTATGCAGCTGTGTCCATCCCCAAGTGCCTCTCAGTCATGCAAAAAAGTTCAGCATCTGCTTTGCATTAAAAAACTACATCCATAGCAGATATTAAACTGCTCTACATTCAGTGCATTATTCTTCTCTAATGCAATGATTACAGCACTTTTCCCAGTTTTGTTAGTGAAATCAGAAGATCAAAATTTCTATCAGTATTGACTGGGACTTGTTTTCATCCACCTATATGCTTTTCAGCATGCACGTTGCTCATAATCTAAAGATACATGCTTTTTCAGCATCACCGAGAATCTACCATGAATTACAACACAATTTGCAATGTGATGTTCATTTACTGCTTTTTGTTGTTGCTGCAGACCATCTTAAATTATTGTGAGATTATTCAGAACATCACATCTTTTCAAAGTTGATTTTCTCTGAAAACACTGCAGCAGTTTTGTTCCATGCTCCTTGTTTTCCACTTGATAATTCAAAGACTTGGAATGAATTAAATATGAGTCATGTACATTATGAACTATTCCATGTATTAGGAACACAGATGTTTACTGCCATTAATTATTGACATCATTTTGAGATGAACTTTCTTATAACCTTGAAATGAGCCAGCTGACGGAGAATACAAATCAATGTAAAGTTTTTCTGTGGCTCTGAAATCTCTTTCTCTAAGAAAAGCTGCAGAAGTATTTTGAAACCAAAACTTTAAGCTCAAAATTTTCTGAAGAATAAACCAGAAAATGTTTCCTATCTATGGTGAGAGCTGAACCGAGTTCATCTGTATTTCAAAAACCAGAATTCCAAATTGTTTCTTGTCTTACTGTGTTTATTAGAAAAGAGAGATGGTCTGAATAGGCTATTGTTAGTAACAAGCTTTGCTTCATCAAGTCAATAAATAGATGAATTGTTGTATCATGTAGTTTCAGTTCATGAATTGGGCATCTGTTCAAGCCTTGAAAGACTGAGAGTGCCAGTTTAAAGGTTGCAAACTTTTCCTAGCTCGCAATTTCACTTTTCGAAAAAGAAGTTAAATGTAGCATCAGTTGTTAAGGAGAGAAATCAGGGTGAGAGTTAGGCTACTTAGGGATATGTAGCAGTCTAGTCAAACCTGGGAATGGCAACAAATGCTGCAAGCAAGACTTCCCAAACTCACTGCTTTTTCTGTAACATAATAATTACCGAAGCTAACTTTTGACAGTGTATTAGTTTGAATGGCACAACCAGGCAGATTTCAGGAGATTATCGGCACCTTTGATCTCTTAATCTATGCATGCAAACCCCTTTGATGATGGGTGCAAATCCAGCATGAACCAAAGATGGCCTATTTTCTCAACAACAGAGGCGGATCTGGAAAAGGTCAGGCAGAGAAAATGGATGCAAAGATAAGAAAGTATCATACTAAAAAAAATGAAAAAAAAAGCCCATCTTTCTCTCACTGGCTAAATGAACTTTTCTGGAGTTATTTACTTTGCTTTGTTATGCTTTAACAAAAATGAAATACAATGCAGAAAGAATTGTGGGTGTAGCATTTCACTTCCTGGCTTTGACATTTCTGGTGTGACAATAGTGCTAAGTATTTGTGAGTGTTAGTGGCCTTCAGAGTTCTAAGAACTGCCACCAGGAGGGAGATGCACACAGGGTCACAATTAGCCTATTATTTAAAGTACTGATGGAAGCTATGTTAGCTGCAACTTTAGTTGCAACCTCTGTCCCTGGACTTGTTAAAGTCCCTTCTCAAGAGGACAGGGTGATGCATGACTGTCCCAGGCAGTAGTGATTGGGACTGTGGGATTTGTGAGAAGATGGAAGAGGCTGCTGCTGGACATCTGCTGTTGGAGTGATTTTGTTTCTGTATGCAGGCCACAGTGGGGAAATATCCCAAAATAAATGGTAGAAAAAATGTGAAGAGGGAACAGAACCTGTAGATACCTAATGAAATAATGACGCTCATTTTACTGTGTCTCTCTTCTTGCCCTAAACAAATGACCATTTTCCATAGCTTTTGTTTTGTGACAAAGTAACTGTCATGTGTTTTCATGTAAAGAAAACATTTATCCAACTGATGTGAACATATTTATTCATTGTATTAAAAACTCTTTGTTATGGATATGCTATTTTTAATCACATTTCTGGGCATGTTCTTCTAGTAGCTGTTATCTTAATTCTGAAAGGGAAAAAATGATCAGCCCTAAGGTGGTCAGATGACAGATGCAAACTGTCCTTTCTATTCCTCCTTCAGCTGATTATAACATGCACTGTCGGTCTGCAGGGGTGGCAAGTGCCCTTGGTCCTTCCCAGCCACAGTGCTGAGACACTGACATAGGTGTGGCACACTGACATAGAGAGGTTTGGCTGTCAGTATAGATCCAGTTCCTGTATTGCTGCTTATAATGTTGATCTATAATTAGAATATTTCTCACTTGCAGAGAGTATTGCCATGCTGTCTAATGTCTAAAAACATCCGAGCAATGATTTCACATTCACAAGGGCATTTTCAGTATAGCAGTATGTAGGAATTCTTGGTAAGATTGCTATGATTTAGGATGTTTTATTTAGGGTGTTTTAGTCTTAAAAGGGGTGTCCTTCAAAAGTAGTTCCTTTTTTTTTTGAACAGTAAGAACTCAAAGTTTCAGATTATTCCTTTGATCACAAAATTTCATGCATATTGAAGCTCTGTAAGTCCTTCAGAACTATCTCAGTCAATGAATTGCCACACAAGGACAGTCTTATCTTTATTTAGCATTTCTGGAGAAGTGGATGTCAGAATCTGATTTTGAATTCACATATGTTAGGATGAAAAGAAAAAGCCACAAAGGCCCAGACACACAGGGATCCCAGATGGTGGCATCCAACTGGACTTCCCAGTGTCATCTCAGAGGCAGAAATTTGCAGTCCTGAGTTACTCACCTAGCTATCCTGTACAGGAAAACTTAGTTACCAGGATTCAGGCTTTAGAACAGCCAGGGAACCAAGCAAAGGGATGCAGAGAAAATGCTGAAGAAAGGGATGAGTCTGCATTTCCCTCTCTCTGTCCCAGGGGTTCAGACAGCTGAGAGAGGAGGTTTTATGTCTGAAAACCCACAGCCACTTCAGTTACTGCTTGTGAATGAGTAACTCTGTTAAAAGAAGATGCCTAGCAGTAATGGTACTGTTCCTCACCTTTTTGTAGTGCAGGTGATGTACACCATTCCACAGGGGTGTTCATCTGAATGATTTGGGAATAGCAGCAGGCACATGAACTCCCCACTTAGATGCTGAGCTCCGTTGTGTTGGCACAGGAGAGGTGTTGTGCAACCATCTCTGATTGACAGTAAGTTTTAGGCACCCCACCAACTAGTTGGAGAATGCATAAACACACCATGAAACAAAATCTCTGCTGAGACACTCATCTCATCCAAGATAAGAAGGCCTCTGGGAATATGTATTAGAAGTACTTTAGGTGCCTAAATAACTTTACTGATGACATCTTAGGTGCCTTTCAGGTATGTTTGCTGCAGGCAAAATTGTTGTGACTCACTTGAATGCAGGTATCTAAACTCTGCTTGAGCTATGCCATAGGCTTATAAAGGCTTTTGGAATTTTTTCCTAAGTTATTTGAATTTATAAAAATATCTTGTTTCAAAAATATGGCAAGGATTCAAACAGTTTCTCATTTGCTATATAAATGAGTAGAAGGTGATGTTTTAAACTTTTCTAGATTGCTTCATATTCCTAAAGTAATAACCAGAATAGGATTTAAATTAATCCAGCACATCCAAAAATTTTCATTGATTTGACCACAGCTATATGTCAAAAAACATTAACATTTTTGGACATTATCTCAGGACTTCTTAAGTTTCTTTTCCAACTATCTTTTGCAAACATGATTCTGAGACCAGATTTCTGTTATCCCAAAACTTTGTTTCAGGTAACATCTAGGCATGTTTTTACATTTTATATATGACTTTTACACCTTATCTGCGAGACAATAATCCTCAGCTTCTACAATTTTTTTTAAAATTCCCCAGCAATGAGAACTTAGCTATAACATCAAAGGCAGCTCTGAGTCAATGTGCTGCTTTATAAAAATTAGTAGTTTTCTTTTTTGTCCAAAGTGATGTTTTTTCATTAAGACCTGGAACTATAACTTGGAGATGGCTATTTTAATGATCCTGCTGAAGACAAAGGCTGATCAGCTATGCAAAGCAAGAGTGTGCTGTCTAACCAGTGTTAACACTACAAAACCCAGGAAAATAAATCTACTGCTTTACCTAAGATTTTTCCTGGTTTACAGCAGTCCAGTTTAATAAATCCTGTATCCTGTTGTGCTGCATGGGCATTTAGTTGGTGGCTGTAGCTGCAGCCAGGTGATTTATTACTACTAATGCCACATCCTTTAGGATGGATGTATAACATTACTTGCACTGGAAGTTGTTCTGCTTCCAGACATGCACACCAGAAAATAATAGCAGTACTATATCTTCTCTCACCTCACATATCAGCACTAAGTTGTTCCACATGTGTTTCTGTGGTCTTTCATGTCGTTAAGGAAGTAAGCAATTAAGAGGGAGAGCATCCAGGTTTGCTTGGTGATGACTGCCCCAGGGACAGAGGACTCCTGGAATGGGCAGGAGCCCACTCACTCCCGTCATTCTCCTTCTCCAGCTGGCTTGCTGGCATCCAGGTATCACAAGATGGTGCTCTTGTACTTATGGCAAATTATTCAGTAGCCGACACCTGAGGTGCCTGCCTGAGGCTCTCTCTCAACCTTCTGCTGCATAGGACAAGTTGAACAAAGCAGCAGTGTTGGTTGTTGCACGCCTGCTGTACCAGAAGAGAAGCCTGGTGAGAGCAGCATCTCCAAGGATGTGCCTCCCTATGTAAGAAAAGATTAAGTGCTGCACGCTCACAGGATTGCTATGTGTCGCAATAATGTGAGATCTCTTCTTGGTGCCTCATCAAAAGACATTCTCTTGAGCAGATGTCATAAAATCTGGGTTCAGTGCTTCCTTCATGTTTCTAATTCTCCAGTGTGAAGAGAAGTGGACCCAAAAAGCTATTTCTTTCCATCCTCTTTTAAAGCTGAGCTCACTATCCTATTGAAATGACTTTGTCACACACTGGTGTGATACATCCCATTTGAAACAGACTATTCATCATTTTTACCCAAGCCGGACTCTGTATTTTGCTTTCTGCATTTCTCACTTATCCATTGTCTTTTCTCCAAGGGTTCTTGGCTTTAAGGATGACACATTAAAGAATCTGTGATATCTCAAAGGCCCTTTGCTAGTGTTTATACAGATCTAATAGCAGGACTCCAGAAATCCTACAAAATTAATATCTCAGAGAGCAAGAGAGAAAAGAAGTTCTGGGATTATGTTTAAAAAGATAAAACATCTTTTTCTACAAATCTGGAAAATGGGCCTTATTATAATGAGATTTCAGCAGGCTATTTCAAGAGACTGGAGGATGCAGCAGTCTTGTAGTTATACAAGGGCAATTGGATTACAGAGTAGGCTGCTGTGACTGCTGCTCATTGTGTACCTGAGTGAGAAGCGAACATCTCTCACTCCTCATTTCTCTGAACATCCCCTCTTTGCACACCCTTCTTACTACAGCCTGTAGACTGTGCCTGATAGGTGTTACTCTGTACAAGAGATAACACATTGCTAAGACCTCTGAATTGTGTCGTAATAAGGCCAGCAGTCTACATTTTTAAGCTACATACTGGAATATAGAAAACCCTTGCTTATTGCTTGTGGTTCTCTAGGAAAATTTTCTCTCCTATTCATATTTAGTGATCATCTTAGTGCTCTGTACTTTATAAAAAATTCTGTGTCCCCAACTTTTACCTATTTATTTTTTCAGTATCACTTCGCTGAAGTGAGGCACATGTTGAAATGATAACTGTTGTCACCACTGCATGCACCAGTAATTCATATGTATGCAAATAAAAGTAGTACTAACTTGTGCAACTCTGGTACAAGGTCTTCTATGGTTAAAATTTACTTCAGAAGCCATTGCTGACAACTTTGCTTCAAAGAAATACAGGGAAAGTTTGAGCTTGCTGCAGCATTCTGGAAAATAAAAGGGGATATGTTAAGAACAAAGCAGCTTTTCTCTCTCACTCAGTAGAATTTCTTATTCTTATGACCACCACAGTCTGGTTTTAACACCAGTGTGACAGCATTCACTGTCTTCTCTTGAATTGCTTTCTCTGGCTGAAGGGGAAAATTGCTTGTTTTTCTGTGATCTTGTTCTGTGAGGACACTGGAAAGAGCTATGCAAAATATGTTCCCTACTTGCTAGGAAAGACAATGTTAATAACAAGGGCATTTCTATTGGATTCCATAAATGTGACTACATTTGCTAAAGTAGCCTGCAGTAAAAACATTGAAAATACAGTTGAAACAAAATTTGTGTGTGTATTGGTAACGAAGTTGTTCAATGTGATTGTAAAGTTCAAATAATGTAACGGGAATTTTAATGCAACCCACCATACACTTTTATGTTTCAGGATAAGGTTATAATTCATAAAAAAAGACTACATCATTCAAGCATGTACACACATACAAAAGCACCTGAGTACACCCTCAGCAAATTTGCAGATGACACCAAGCTAAATGGTGCAGTTGATATACCTGAAGGATGAGATGCTGTGCAGAGGGACCTGGATAAGCTCAAGAAGTGAGCCCATGGGAATCTCATGATGTTTAACAAGACCAAATACAAAGTACTGCACCTGGTCAGGGCAATCCCCAGTACCAACACAGGCTGTGGGATGAAGGGATTGAGAGCAGCCCTGCCAAGAAGGACTTGAGGGTGCTGGTGAGTGAGAGGCTGGACATGAGCTGACAGTGTGCGCTTGCAGCCCAGAAAGCCAAATGTGTCCTGGGCTGCATCAAAAGCAGCATGGCCAGCAGGGTGAGGGAAGGGATTCTGCCCCTCCACCCCACCAAGAGTACTGCAACGTCCAGCTCTGGGGTTCCCAGCATGGGAAGGATCGACTTGTTGGAATGAGTCCAGAGGAGGCCCACCAAGACGATTAGAGGGATGGTGCACCTCTTCTACAAGGGAAGGCTGAGAGAATCATGATTGTTCAGCCTGGAAAAGAGAAGGCTTCAGAGTGACCTAACTGTGTCCTCAAGAAAGAGAGAGATACTTCTTACATGAAGAGGCAGAATGGCTTCAAACTGAAAGAGAGTAGATTTAGATTAGATGTTAGGAAGAAATTCTTTACTGTGTGAGTGGTGAGACATTGGAACAAGTTGCCAACAGAAGTTGTGGATGCAATATTCAAGGCCAGGTTGGATGGGACTTTGAGCAACCTATTATAGTGAAAGGTGTCCCTGACCACCGCAGGAGGGTTGGAACTAGTTGATCTTAAGATCCCTTCCAACCCAACTCATTCCATGATTCTATGAGTCTGTGAGTCTATGATTCTACAACTTTGACTGTCCCTGAATGTGTAGTAAAATAGAGAGATGCCTCAGGATCTTGCATTCACTTCTCTGTGTAATTTGTTCTTCAAATTCCTTGAAACATTCAATGCCAGGTTGGATGGAGCTCTGAGCAACCTGATCTAGTTGAAGATGTCCCTGCTCATTGCTGAGTGTGTGGATGACCTTTAAAAGTCCCTTCCAATCCAAACTCTTCTGTGTTCTTCAGACAAAATGGCTCAGTTTTGCCTCTTTTACAGAAGTATGAAGCCTTCATAATTCTAGTTGAAGTTAGTGGCTAGCATTATAAATTAAATACTCAAAATTGGCTCTGAATGACTAACAGAAAACTTCACAGTACACTAGTTGGAGGTGAATTAAAAACCTGATGCTCAAGTCTTTGCATATGTTTATGCAGCACAGTGCTGGAGCCAGAGAAGAGTTAAGCTAACAAAGGCATCAGCAGCAAAACAGTCATTTTAGAACCCTTCCCTCCTGAACAGTCTCTGGATCTAGCTTAGTTTCCTTCTAAGCTTTTCTTTTTTTTTTTTCCTTCTATTTAGCTTTTGGGGAACATTGTGTTAACATAGTTAAGCTACCTTTAAGTGTTTGAACTGCTGTACATGGCACATAGTACACAGTTTCCAGTCTTAGACCCCTACCATTGTGTCCAGTTACCACCTCTCCTTTCAGACAAGGGGAATGTGGTGGATTTGTTGTGTTTTGACTTCAGTGAGGCTTTGGACACACATGATATCCTCATTCGGACACTAAGGTTGTATGTATTGGTTGGAAGAGCAGCCTGAGCTACACCACTGGGCTCATCAGGAGTAATCAGTGGTGGTTTTGTGCTCAGCTGCAGTCCGGTAACACACAGAGTATCTTCTGGCTTGGCATGGGGCCTATTTTGTCCAATATGATCATAACTACTTCATTGATGACACCCGAGTGCACTCTCAGCAAACCTGCAAACAGAAGGAATGGATGATCCTGTTTCTGTGTGATTCAGTTCAACATGATCTCGAGAACCTTGAGAGCCTTGAGAGTTCACTTCCCCTTCATCAAGGAAAAGGCCAAAGCCTTTATGTGCAGCAAAAAAAAAAAACAACCCTGCACCAGTATGGGCTGGGAACAACTGGCAGAGTAACAGGCTGTCCCCAGTGAAAAGAACCTAAGGTCCTGGGAGCCTGGCTGAATATGAGCCAACTGTGAGCTTTCATCACAGAGGACAAAGATTTCTTCCTCAGCTCTATTGCAAGGACCATGGCCAGCATTGCAAGGCCTGTTACTATCCGCTCTGCTTGGCACTGGCCCATTTGGAATAGTGTCCAGTTTTGGGCCTAAAGTCCATTACCTGAAGGAGATTCTGAGGTGTCTAGGATAAAAAGGAGTCCACAAGGTGATGAAATAGCAACCTACAACTATGCCAAGGAGTACTACTAAGAGTACAACAGAATCAAGTATTTCTTTGACATAGAAGACATCCAGTTGCAGAAGAGGCAATGATCACAGATTGTGTCATGAGAGATTCAGGACAGAATTTGGGAAACAATTAGAGAGGCTAGTGACAGTGGTGGTGGAATCTGTCCTTTGAATGGGTCCTGAGAACTCAACTAGAAAAAGTATGGCTGACTTGATCAAGTGCTGGTAATAGTGCTGCTTTGAGTTGCAGGGTGAGCCTCCAGAGATCCCTTCCAACCAGCATTTCTGTGGGCCTATGATATATCCCTAAGAATGCTTCTCTGGCAAGAAAATTATTATTCCTTCAGTACTTTTGTTAGGTGTTGGGGCAGTATATTTTCTATGAATATTTCAGGCACACACAAGCCAGAAATGTGTCATTGCCAAGATGCATCTGCTTGCCAAAAAGAAAAGAACTTGCCACATTCTTCTTCCAAAACCAGAAAGCCATACAATCTTGGCAAGCATACTGCATGAACCTAGGGCTGGCACATTCCTAAGGCATCCACTCTCCCTTCTTTTGCTTGGATCAAAGGCAGAAGTAGTTCAGCTCTGCCCAGAGCATGGTGAGGACATGTGTTACTCACACACTGGTGGTGACACTGAGCCTGATCTGGTACATTCATGGTTTTAAAATAGTCACAGAACAAGGAGATTTTAGTTTTACAGACAGATTTGAGAATACCAAATTTTGTTTTATTCTGTGATAGGATTAGAAGTCCGGCTCTAAGAATGAAGATACATGGCTGGGGGCCTTGCTGTTTGGGGAGTGCATGAGTAGCAACCTGGGATTCAGTGACTTAACTCCAGATCACAGCTCTACTCTTGCTCTGTGAATGGGGCTTGAAGGAACCTGAGCACCAAGCCAGAAGAGTGTCACTGAGAAGGTCTAGTTGGACAGGGAGCTTCAAGAGTCAGAGCAGTTCTCTTGTGCAGGAACTGGTACATGGAGGCATGACATAGAACTGTATCATTCTCTGTGACATTTGCTTTAAGACAGAGAAGATCAAGGAGGAGGTTAATGGAAATACAACTTCATAAACTCATTTGATTCAAGTGATTATTTAAATACAATTAATTTCCAGAATGTTTCTGCTAGATATAGAAGATGGTGCTCTAAGTACTTTAAATGGGATAGTAAGTAATAGTATATCATAGAATATAAAGAATATTTATATGAGGCCTCCTGAAGTGCTGGAGAACAGATGAGGTATGGTCCTCCCAAATACAGGGGCCCTGTTTCAATAGATCCCATGCAGCACTTTATCTGACCTCTGCTTTCAGTATAGCTGTTGTGATTAGGCAGGGAAGAAACAAGGGATCTTTCTGTTCTGTATCCTCTCCCACTTCCATTTCTAAGAGCTTTACTCTGTGTAAAAATTGCCTGAAAACAAGAGGGCTGTCCCTTGTCATCATAGTTGTACATGGTGATCTCTTCATTCTTACTTCTATAGCCACCAGTCTTGAATAAGCCGCAAAGTATATTGCTGCTTTTGTGGATCAGAAAAAGTTCAGCCATCAGAAACAGTGCAGAAAATAAATACCCAAGAATGTTGCTGCCTGGAATTTTATAATTAAACAAAGATCTTATCACCAGCAATAGAGCATCTGTCATGATGGAGGGAAGTTGTTTCAATTTTGTATTTCTTTGCAGAATTCATTGCAAGTTTTATGTACTTCAGTGCTTTTTTTCAAAACAGCTGTTCATTGTAAAGCAGGGCTAGTGCCTTGCAAAACTGGTAAAAGCTTGTGGTATTAACATCTCAAGGCCAACAATTGTGTATGGGAGATGTAGAAGGCTTTTAGATGTAAGTCTGTGAAATACTTTGTTCGTGTCAACCTGATCTTCAGAAACAGCATAGTGCTATAGCCAGCTGACAGGGTAAAGGTGGAGACACAAGAACATTTAAAAGGTAGAGTTTTCTGCTTGCTTTCAGAAGGCAACATTTGCTCTTTGAAGGGCTCAGATACCTTAGAGCAGGACAGATATAAATTGAACATAAGTTCCTTTCTCTCCAGAGTTTGTAGCCCTTATTTTAAAACTGTGCACAAGGAAACCTCTGAATAGTTTTTCCTAGCATTCTCCTGAGAAAAGAAGATATACATCATTTGGTAGGATTTTATTTTTACACTCTAAATATTGATTTATTGCTGCTTATCTCTTGCATTTCTACTCCCTTGGGCCCACACACTATAATACATCTTCACCTACAGTTCTCTAAGTGATATTCCAGTCACATTCAGTCCCTCCATCACCTCCTCTGTTCTTTCCCTCCCACTGTGACCTCTGGAGTGCAGCCAGTTTAAGTTCAGACTCTATAATTGACTGGAGGCAGCTTCAGTGAAAGGGGTTAGATAATAATTGGTTTATTTCTGAAAAATGAAAACTGAAAGATGTGTGGGTAGCAGGGGAAAAGTGTGTTTTGACAAGTACATTTCTTTAGAATAATTAATACATCTTATAAGCATTCAATCCCTTTCCCACTAAAATGCCCTTACCTTCTGCATTAGGACAATAAACCTCAGCAGTTTGAGTTGAGGTTTATAGGAATTGAATTCTAACTGTGCAGTGTTTGCCAATGCAGTGATATTGTCCAAAGCTTCCTCTCATTGAGTCTCCCATGATTTAACCTTGAGCAAGCTGCATCAGGGGACTTCTAAGCCTCCTTGTGTTAGGGAAGATGTGACCTAACCAGTGTCCAGCCTGAGCAATGGGATGATGGCACGAGTTAGCATTCCTGTAAGATGACGTGTTGTTGTCACCAAGTGTAATCTCAAACTGAATTGCTGTGAACCAAAGTATTTCTTGTCACTCGAGCAAACTCAGTTGAAACCTTTTTTTTGTATTTGGAGCATGTCAGAATATTTAATTTCAATATAAATTAGTAAGAAACTAATGTAGACATATTCCCTAAAAATATTTTAAAACTAAGTTTGGCTTTTCATGGCATGAATAATGAAAATTTCAACTCCTTGCAGTGAGAACAAATGGTACAATGTCAAAGTATCCCAGTGGATGAAATTGTTTTCCTTCTCAGCTGTGCTTTTTGGGAATTGGGTGGTATGACATGCTTCTGTACTATTTTTTTTGTAATATCTGTGCACCTTGAGACTGCTGGTGTAATTTTTAAACAGACCTTTCTACCCAAAAGTAAAATTGGCATGTAGCCTTTTGATTCAGTTAACAGATGGTGTATGGTATTTATGAGAACAGTTGTTAAATGCTTTATAGTGTGACTCACCACAGTGATAGCTGCATATCAATGGAAAGTGGATGATGCTATCGCATTTACAAGTGCTCTATTGTTGAGGGGAGCTGGTTAAGCTGATTCATATAAGCAATTTCCCTCAGAAGTTCAGCCTAGAATATTTGGATTCTTTCTCAACTGCTATTTTTTTGCAGCTGAAAACTGCTAGCCTTACTGAAAAACAAAACAAAAAAAACTTTAAATCTTTTCAACCAGAACTTTGACCTTAGTTTTGGGGTGGGAAGAGGGGGAGGGAAGGGGAAATGCAGTTCATCAGTTAATTATATTTTTTTTTTACAATTAATTTCTGATCTGGGTGATGTTCTAGCTACTAAATGAAATTATCTAGGGAAAAATGAAACATATTTGTGATGGTCATATCAGTATATTACATATTAGCTGTAAATCAGACCAGCCAGAAGGCATTCTTTCCTTTTCATGGTATAAATTATGAAGGATTTTAGAGAGAAATTTGTTTTCCCCATTTTCACAGTCTTAAGAAATCATTCTAGAGCAACATGATAGGATTGAACTCAATTCAGGTATTGTTTAAAAATCCTTGTTATGAGATTTTTTGATAAGACACTCTGCCTATCAGTTCAAGAGCTGGAATAAACACTGAAAACATGCCACACATTTCATGAAATTAAAAGAAGCATAAAACAGGCCTACACCACATGACCATGAAAACTATTGCAAAGGCAACCAGATACCATTGACAAAACTATTATTTTGTTGCCTTTATCTTGTGTTTGTTTAGGTTGCTTTTGTTTGCCTTTGAATGGTAAAATTGAAGTGACATGAGTAGCACTGCTACAACGTGCTGTTACTCATGTCAATAAAAATAAGCCCTAACATAACTAAACTAAAATTACAGACCTTGTTCTCTCTGGCCACTGCATTGCAGACAGACTAGCGTCCAAAGGGAATAGCCTCTGGTGGAGAGATTTGTACAAAAGGTGCAGGATATAACATTTTTTCCAGGGTTTAGAAGGATTCAAAATACCCAAAATACACCAGATGGAGGGCAGCCCTGAGTTGTTCTCTGATTCTTCATCATCTCTGCAGAACTTTACTTACCTAAAGTTGCAATTCGGATTTAAGGGCATCCCAAGAAAAGTGGGTGGAAGATATAGCCTGGGGCAATGCCAGAGGCTCCAAATAAACCCTGGAGAATTTTACCATTCTCCTGCTGCTCCCATGAATAATCAAACCTTATTTAAAATGTCTGGGGATTATTTTTATCTCCTTCAGCTCGCACTAAGCCTTAGTAAGTCTAGTGAGATTCCAGTGGGATCCTTAGCAGAGTAAAGTACTATTTGTGCCATAGGCAACCACACAGCATCTGCTGGCAAAGGATGGAGAAACATGTTGTATTCACAGGATATTGCAGCACTTTTCTCTTTACTCAGATGCCTGTTTGCTCTTTGGCCTTGGGGTAACATAGGGGATGTACCAACCTTCTCAGGTGACCACTGACCCAGCAGCCGCTTGTGACTGGTATTTCAGGCAGGGCTGGAGCTCCTCCCAGGCTCCACTGCTGCAGAAGACCCCATCTCTCTGGCAATGTGCAAGTTGGATTCCCAGGTACTGCCAAAGGTCTTGTCCTGAGGGTGCAACCATACAACTGTTTGCCCGCACATGCACATGCATGACCAGGTGGCTTCATGCAAAGTAATGCATTTACCCAGGACAGTAAATTATATATTAGTGTGTTTGACAAAAGGGGTCACAAAGCATCAGGATTTCAACAGAACCCTAGTTATCAAAAAAAATGCAACAAATAAATGGGAAAACAGATGAAGTTAGAGTTGGTCAGTTCAAATACAAATTTGCCTTAAACTTTTCTTAATAGGCTTTTATTTTCATCCAGCTATTGCCCTTCTTTAAAGAAAAGATAATTAAATTTCCCTCTACTGTCTTTTAAAACCAAATAGAATCTGAAAACTGTACAGGAAAAAGCAGCAAAAACAGAGGGGCTGGAGGAACTGATTAATGAGGAAAAAAAATACATAGAACTTAGTGAGTTCACAGGCAATGTGACAAGTCTACAAATATTTGCAGGTTGTAAATACCGAGGGTAGGAATTTAGTACGACATAGGCAGGCATAATCAGGACTAAAAGGAGAAGAAAAAAAATATATGTTGGGAGTTGAGGAAAAGATCTGCCATTGAGATGCAATAGAGCTGGGAATTAATAGATGGCATGCATGTCCTGAGGGGAGGAAAGTGTTGGTAAGTAAATAGGCTGAGAGAGATGACAGGACTGTTCATCTTGAACTGCTGTGGTAAGGTGACTTGTTAAATCACAGCCATTATTGTGTATATGCTTAGCTTTCAAGAGCTGCGTTGGCTGCTCAGTTTCCCAGGCCTGATGCAAATTTGGGCCGGCTGTGCCACCCCTTTCACAGCCAGGGCAGGTACCCAAGGCAGAGAGAGGGCTAAAGCAGTTCTGCCGTGTGTGACTGCAGATTCACAGTCCCACCTGTCACTGCTATGGGGGCATGAGTCTGGATGGGGCAGAACACCTAGACCTTGTGTAGGATCAAAAAACAAATTTTGAAACTAGACCCTTTGAAAGCTTGTGGAAAGGTAGTGAGGATGTTGGGGTAAGAGAACCAACAGTCTGTGAGCAGGTCTCTGTCCTGGCTGTACGGGGAGGCTTCTGCTCAGGTTCCTCGGCATCACCCCAGCAAGGTCTCAGACTCAGTGGAAATACCTGTTTTACAGGGCTCAGCATTTTGTCCTCTCCCACCAAGTGCTGCCAGATGGTGCACCCTCTTCAGCAGCAAAACAGAGTGAAGGTTTTTCCCAGCCCCAGGGAGAGAGCCAGGCAGGCTGACCCAACTCCAACCCCCTGCCCAGTACTGGGTGCGGAACCAGGACCAGGATCAGGCAGGAAAACCTCCGGCCAGCCTTGCCCCAGCCGCTCCCAGCTCGGAAACCTCTGAACAAAATGTTCCCGGCTGGGAACTGGAAACAAGTTTGCTCCTTGTTGCAGATTTGAAAAAGACCTTACACACCCCAAAGACGGTCCCTCTCGCTCCTCCCCGCCCTGCCGGAGGCCGATGAAAGAAATCACTTCCACTTCGGCTCTTGGCTCTTGCTAACGGAGAGTTATTTCCTGCTTGGGGTGTGCTGGCCGTAGCCTCTGGAAATGGGAAATTCCACCCTGAACGCGAAGGGAACTTATTTCACTGACCGAAGTTCATCCTTTCTCAGTGACTTTCTGTGGGAATTTTTCCTCTGAGAAACCAGTGGGTTCTTGAGACGGAAAAAGGAACTTTGGCAAAGTTTTTAACCAGCTTGGTTAAACCACTATTGGAAAAGCATCCTAAAATGACCCTTTATTGAATTACTAATCTACTAAGCTAGAATTTAGACCCAAAATTAATTTAATCAAACCAGCAAGTTATTCACAGACTAAAGCTAGCAGTTTTTATTACAGCCAGTTCCACTCTAATCTGCACCGTGAATGCCAAAGTCAGGCCATTTGATCCAGAAAAGCTGCTACTGTGAATTAATAAAGCCAGCTGAGGTTATGAGAGATGCAAGGTGGGAAGGCCTTTAGTTCTCATCCTCCAACTGGAAAAGGCACGGCTTTTGCTCTCATGTGTTTACTGGTTTCCCTTCCCAGCATGTTGTGACTCGCATATAAGCTCCCAGGAGTGAAAACAGACCTACAGATATTAGTTCTTTGTGCTCACTTATGGAGGGTCTGAGTTTTTTGCAGCGTTCCTGCTGCACCTCCAACCTGCATTAAAGGATGTGCTTTTCTCACTCCTGGTTTTGTGCGAGGGCTGAGCGCACAGTGACAAGAGAAGCTGTGGGTGTATGCCCCTCAATATGATTTCTAAAGAGCTTGCACGTAAATGTCAAGTTAAACAGCTGCAAGAAGAAAATGACCTCTCTGACTGACAGGCACAGAGCAAAGCTGCACCTGAGGAGCTCATACAGCAGAGCTGGGCAGTGTGGCAGGGGCAGGAGGAGCAGGGAACCTGAGGGCAATCAGCCCTACAGCATCAGGAAAGGGAGAAAAACACAGGTGAGGATGACCCATAGAGTCAGGAGCATTGCCAGCCTCACTGTTATGAGGGGCTGACAATGCCCAGGGCTTTTCCACAGGCAGGGTCTTCCAGGGATGAGGTTTGGAATAAACAGCCTTAAATGGGGTTAGAATAGCAACTAGCAGAAAAAAAGTGAAGATGCATTTAATACAACAGTAAATGATATTATTGTTCTTAAAACAGTAAAGAATAATGCCCAAAGAGGCAAGGCACAATTCTTGGCCTCAGGCTCTATGGCTGGCGTAGCAGGGCCAGCGGCACTGCTGTGGTCGGATAAAGGTTCTGCCTTGGCTCCTGCAGTCAAGGTCGCACTTGCCAGCAGCCCTCCACCTCACCTCCCGCGGCTGGGCTGGGGCCGGGGCACCCCCAGCCCCGTGTTTTGTTAACACCCGAGTTCATCTGGCAGCCGTGTCCCCCAGAGCAGATGCTGCCCGTGGCCGTGACTGGAGCACAGGCGAGCAGCATTCCACATGTGTTCCCAGGGTCTCCCGATTGGTGTGCTCCGCAGAAGGGGCTAGTCCTTGAAGTCAGCTCCTGTGCCTGTGACAGATGATATTTTTATGCAAGAAAACAAAACCAGGATATCTGATGGACTGCATTATCTTTCCAGACAGCTTGGAGCTACAGATGCAAAGCAAGAAGTTTTATGCTTAGACTTCAAAACTGTGAGTGGAATTTAAACAGCAGTTTTAAACGCCTACTTTTTTTTTCTCTTTATACTTTGCGTGTGTGTGTGTGCGCAACTTTGCATGAAGTACATATATCTGCATAACTTATTATCGAGCAAGCTGTTGTGAATTCTCCTAAGATGAAATAATTATTGCTTTGGAAAACTTCACAAAATGTTAGCTACATTTTTGGCTGGACTGATAAATATGTCCTGAGGAGAAGGTGGATGCTCTTTTCAGTAAATGCAATTAGTCCAGTTGTAAATTATTTCAAATCATCTTTTCCACTGGAAAATGTGTTTGAGCAGAAGAGCTGAGAGAGAATCTCCTGGGAGTTATCAGCAAATGTCAGGCTGGTCTGTGTGTCTTTGTCACAGGCACATTTGATGTTTGCTTGTGTATGGAGAGGGATTAGGTAAAAACCTGCTGTTACCATTGTGTGGCACTGCACTTGCTGGATGAAAAATCTGTTGGTACCAGGTGCTAGAAAGCTGGCCAATTAATGACGATTGGGGGAAATTATTTTAAGACAATATTGTCCACTATGATGCAGATTTACAGAAATAACACTTACTAGTGCACAGGAGGATCACTCCTGTAGCTGAAACATGAATAACTTGCTCTTTCTTGGATGAGAATAATTAAATGGATTTCTGTGGAAGAGCTCTAGATGCTGATACCCAAATCAGGAGTCCAAACCTGACGGGCAGGCAGTTTGCAACTCCAAACTTATGGTACTTTACATTCCTTATGGGAACTGTCCAGAATGATCTAAAATGATGTCTGTCATCTTATGGCATTTTTTCATGTGGAATCTTCAGTGAAAAGGGCTATATGTTGCAACTTTTCTTGATACATTTTGAGGTTAGTAATAGCTGAGATACATCTCTCAAAACCAAACCAAAACAAAACAAGAAACAAACAAACAGAGGGTTGTTTTAAACTCTCTCTCTCTAGATACCTGAAACAATCTAGCATCCTTCCCAATTTCACATATATTTTCCTTACTAAGCAGGCAACTTCATGTTTCTGTTTCTTGGCAAGTGTCTTGTGTCAGTTTATACATCTATATTCTGGTGGATCCAGGTGAAATCCAAAGGTTATTTGAAAAGTGTTAAAAAGTGGCATGTTATTGCTAACTAGGTGTGGCAGAAACCTCATCCCTGGTGAATCCACCACCACTCATTCTCCATCTGAGCACTTCCAGATCATGCAGCAACACAAACAGCATCCAGATGAGGTGTGGGCATACAAGTGCATTTCTGGAGCATTAGTCAGAGCACATAACATGGGACAATACCAACTTTGTACAGACAGCGGTGAGGCAATTCAGTCCATTGCCTGCTAAAAGGTAAATGTCAATATTTCTTTAACAAATTAACTGCTGGAGTAAATCTATAGCATTTTGCTACTCTTACATCATTGGTTGCAGAGTTTTTGTTACAGCACTGGAATTTCTAAAGTCTGATTTACTCTATCATCAAGCCATGGCCTGAATGAATCTAAACTTATTGGAAATAATACAGTGATGATAAATTTCCCTTACCTTCATTCCTTTTCTCTGTCCTTTGTTGGTCTCTACAACAGGGACACCCTGAGTTTGCCCAGCAGAGCAAAACACAGCATTTTTCACAAAGCTGAATTTGGCACCAACAGAAAAATGCTCCCACAGAGAAAATCATGAAACTCAACATATTTCAGCCAGAGAGGCCTTCTTAATTGATGTGGAGGAAATCCTAAACGGAAGACGTCTTAATCCAGACTGCTGCTCATAGATGTATAATGAATTAACGCTCTGTGTTGAACAAATCCCAGTATTTTTATTTCAATAATGTTAAAATCACTTTTATTTCAATTTTCTAAAGTGGCAAATGAGGCTTAAGAAAACTAGCTGTGTATAGAAATGCTTTTCAGTGAACTGTCCTTTAAATGCTGACAAAGTCCTTAAACTAAAGGGCCTCTATAATCCTTATAATGTGAAATGTTTCCTCTTCATGTGACATAGTCTGGTTCTTCTTGTTCCCTTAATTTGGCAGTATTTTCTCTATTAGATATTGGTACCTAGATAGAATGGTCCAGATTCTCAGCTAGGCAAGCATGAATAAAGAATAACTTCATTGAAGTCAATGACATGACCCTGGATTTATTCCAGTGTGACCGGAATTGGAATGTGGTTCAATACATGCAGCTGCCATCCCTGCCAGGCTGGGTAAGGAGGTAAACAAAGAGTTACTGCAGTTGTGCATGTTGCTAGCAGAAGGGTGGTCCTGACTGCTCTCAGCTGTGCTTTCACCTGCAGCTTCTTCCAAAAGAAAAGATTAAGCAGAGCAATCTTGTATTCCACCAACTTCAGCTTTGTGCCTTCAACTTATGAAAAGTCTTGCAAAAACTCCTAAATCCATCTACTTGCCTTCATACTTCATCAAAACCTTTGACATATAGCTCAAGCAATAAAATACATGTGTTATTGTCTTTCCTCCTGCTCAGGAAAATTTTAGGTTTTCCTTGATAATTTATGTTTATGGTGTTCTTTACTGGTGATATTGTTTTAGGAAGCTTGGCTTCATGCTGTGAAAGTGCTGCTCTCTGTAGTACTCCTGGAAGCTGCTTCCCCATTCCTAGAGAAAGTTCTGGTTTCCGCCTCTGTTTTGTGATGATAACCACACTGTTCCCATGGCCACCTACTCAGCAAAATAACTCCCAGGTCTTTGTCGTAGAGAGACTAATGGGATTATTTTGTATTATAGGTGGGGCTTCCTTACAACCCTTTTAATTTCCCGGTTCTGCATGCTAGGACAGTCCTGAGCTGCTGCTCTGAAGAGAGAAGTTTTGTGTGGCTATCTGCAAGCTCTGTCCTGAAATTCATGCCAAAGGCATAAGTTGGCCATGGTTCAGATGAGAGAGCCAGCTCTTACTGATCCTGCTGGTCAGAAACACCTAGTTTATAACCCTCTTGCTGCAGCTAAAGAACTGAATTCTGTGACGTTTTTACCAACAGCAATTCATCTCCACTAGTTAGAAATGACAAAGCTGCAAAAGGATCTTGAGGGGCGGACTCGGTGCATGGTTTGGGGTGAGTCTGGTTTCCTAGTTACTCTGAAGGGGAAACAAAAACATGATATGTTTGGATTTTAAGGAGTTCATTACAAGTGCTACCTGCTGTGAGGATTTCCAGGGACACACAAGTCTCTGAACATTCAGTCTCACCAAGAAAAAACCACCAATGAAGCCAACAGGCAGGGGAGTGCCTGTTCCTCTTTTTCACAATTTCCTAGAATGAAGGGTGCTCATATCTAACACTGAAGTGGGGATTAGATGAAGCTAAGACTCAACTGAACCGTAGCTAAAATTGTTTCTTTCAAAGTGGTTTTTATCATTACTCAGATATTTTTGTGCTATGTGGGCACGTTCTCAGCAACAGCACTCTATTAATGAAAAATAACTTACTAAATTCTTTATGGGCACAAGGCTTACCTTACCAAAAATTCATATGATGTAGGCAGCCTAATTACAAAACTTTTAAAAACATTTAAAATGTTTTATCAAAACTTCAAAGTTTTATAAAATCTTACCTTTAATAAGTATTTAGTATTCTGTAGCATTCTGTTGCTGATAACAGGTACGTATCACAGACTTATTTTGGATTAAGTAGTTCCAGTAGGAAACTAGAAAAATGGGCCTGATATTTTTATTTTTAAAATTAATATTCTGCTGCCACATATGCATTTGTGAGATGAGGATATTTGTTGTGCAGTTAGTCAATAAGGGTTATGAAAGCGATCAAGCCGGTGAAAAGAAGCTGAGCACATACAAAAGAGTCCACAAATTCAGGGAGCTTGTGGACCTAAAAGATAACACCTTGGTTGCAACACTACTAATATCTCTGTTTTTTCAGGACTGAGAAGTATCACACTATAATCTCATAAAGCTTTGTGAAATTGGGGGCTTTGAGTCACCTGAGAGAAGCTGTCCAGAAGCAATATGTGAAAGGAAGGGAGTTACAGGGGAAAGGAAAACACTGAAAAAACAGACCGGTGCTAATACTACACAAATGCTCCTTGAAGCTGAAAATGGGAAAGGACAAAAGCTGTCAAGGGCAAAGATGAGGGTATGAGTAAGAGTCATGTACCTCTGATGGTTTTTACCCTTTTTGCTATGTGTTTCGTGCCTTAGGGTGAATGAATAATACTCTGTTTTGAAGACAAATTAAGTTACTTTAATTAATGCATAACACATTGTTTTGAAGACAATTACCTTAATTAAATTTCTGGTTGTGGGCTCTCAGAAGAAGAAAGGTGTATCCCTGTGTCAAAGGTAGATACATCATTTGGGATCACACATGTAAGAGGAATGTGTAGGGCAGGAAGGAGGTGCACTGCTGAGCAACCCAGACCACAAGTTCTATCCAGAAAAATTAGAGGGATCACAAATGCAGTTGATCCCAAAACCTGCACAACCACAACTGGATTTTTCAACATTCAAACCCCAGCTTTTTTAGTGTCACTGCATTATGTCTTGAAATTACAGCAGTGTGAGTGGCATATCTAGACAACATAAAAACCCCTACCTTTTTCAACAGTTTGCATATCATATAGAACCAGCAAATGGTATGGTTTATCTTTGTCTCTCTGTGAACAAAAGCCCTTTCCTTTGTTTGTTATTGTAGTGGCACAAATAGATGAATTATATATATATTAAAGAGAGAGCATTTAAAGATTGGTTTTGAGTAAACCTGTGGGACTGACTCTAATATCTTGGAGTTTGGCCAATGGAAAAATAGTCTGAAAATAATGTTGGCTATTGTTTGTCATTATCTCAAACTGAAACTTTAAAAATTCCAATCCATATATTTATACAACCTGATACATATATTTACACCTCTATATCTTGTCACTTTCTTTCGTGTCTTCACACCTATCTTTATTAACCCGCAGAGTTTAAGCCCACCTAATACTAATTCGTGGAAACAAATGTGGGTTTATTTTTTGTGCAAGGCAGGATTGCAGTCTTGATGTAAACCAAGAAAATGCATGTCAAAAGAAAATTCAGGCAACAAAAATGGAAAATAATTAAAGGCAACATAAACATTCAGGATTTTTAAACACTTTCTGAAGTTTTTATGGGTTGCTGGAGCAGAGTCTAGTCTTGGGCTGAGCAGTGTTGCAAATCCACTAAACCTAATGGGAACAGAAATAATGTATAATTAAGGTGCCCTCAAACACTTTGTAAACTCTTCAGAGAACTCCCTACTGTGTAATTCCTGCCTTTGAAACATTCTGCACCAAAGCACTGCGACAGCAACCACAGGCAGCTCAGGCTGGGGAGGAAAGATAAGGATGCTCTGGCCCTTGTATCAAGAGAGCAGTATTGGGAAGAAGGGCTGTGACTGTATTTGCTGGAATTTGGTAGGGGTTCAAATTTAAAACATTGCAAAATTCCGCAATACCTGTAATGCCAATATAGAATCAGGATATCAGTATCAGCATAGTCCGACATGCCTAAACACAAGTATCAGTGTCAAGGATGCCTGTGCTATTACTATTGCATCATTTTAATTACAATAACACCTAGAGGTTAAGCTGTGCTGTGCCAGCTGCACACAGTCCATGGCAATACACCTACATGGTGTGTCTACACTCCACTTGTTCTGCTCTACTTACAAAAAAACACCTGTGGCCTCACCTTCAAGGTGGTTTAAGCAACTCTATCTGGCTGCAGGGCAGAGGCAGGGTATAACCCCGTCTACTCCTCATATTAAACCTGAAGGCTCACTTGAATGCTGCATTTTCCAAAGGCCTTTCTACTATTTTCATGGAGAGAAGAGAAGATTTGCGCTCTCGTGTTTGGAATATGTGGATGTGAATCCCTGCAGACTGAGGAGCAACAGTACCATGTCCTTCCAACTCTGCAGCCAATGCTCTCACCCCTGAGAGCATTGCACAGGCTGCAGAAGGCATGACTGCTGCTCCCTCCCACAACACCACTGATTTTAGTGTCAAGGATCCCAGAGAATGCTCCAGCACTCATTTATAGAATCACAGAATCAGTGGAAAAGTTTAGAAAAGGCTTCTAAAGTCACTGAGTCTAAGCATTTACTCAGCACTGCCAAAATCCACCACTGAACCACATCCCAAAGTGTCATATCTACATATGGAGACATATGAAAGAAAGAGAAGGGGAACCTTCCTAAAGTGGCTTCTCAGGCATGGTGGAAAAGTGCTGCATTGTCACTCTTGCACAGTTGCACTCAGTTACTCCATCACCCCTTCAAGGAACTCAGGCATCAGACTTCAACACCTTAAATTATGATGCTAGGATCAGGAGCTGTGATGCCTCAGGTGGGTATCCAAGTCAGGCATGCTAAAACTCACACAGAATTTCCAAGTAAGTAAGCAAAAATAACATTCCTTCTCATGTTCTTGGCTCTTGCTATCTCCATCCCGACATGGATTAAACAAACACACAGATATCAGCAGAAGGAGATGCCAAAGGCTGGGATGTTTTATATAGGTTATTTGCACACACAGATCATGAGTAGTCAGGAGCAGTGATTTCAAATGCTGCCAGCTTGGCTGCCCAGCACTGAAACAGATGACCGTGACTCTTCCAGGTCTTCAATACAATTTCCTGCAACAGTTAAGTTGGCAATCTATAAGTGACATATCTACTCTTCATTGCTGCTCTTCATTGGGGTAAGAAGGCCTTGGGATTTATGCACTGCCCCTATTTTACATTTTAAAGTTGACTTCCATTTATTTTTTCCCCCAAGCCTTAAATTGCCAAATGCTTCTGAAAAACATCTCCATGGAACTGAGATGCTTCTCCATACCCTTTGCAAGTGTAAATTAACTAATCTTGCAGAAGTAATTGACTGAAAAGTAATTTCCCTTTATCATGACAAACAGTATTGCAGTATGAGAGTAATGACTACAATTTAAGCAACTATGAATTGTGCATTAGAGAGCTCTAGAACTGAATATTGTTCACAATGAAATTTAAATTGCATTTCTTCTGCATCTAGCTGTTTATAAATAACACAGCAGTTACAGCCACAATAGTCATTTTTGTCACAAATTTCTTATTGCCACTGACAATAGAAATAAAAGATCTAGCTAGCTGATGGACAGTGCAATAAAAAGAGGTTAAAATACTCTTTATTAGACTCAAATTTCACTAGAAATAGGAACAAACCAAAACCCTAGCTCCAACCACAGCATGATGTGAAAGTGCTTTGAAAACTTAAGCAAACATTAGCATCTAGCATCTCTTCCATAGCTGGCAATTAAAAAAAAAACAAAACAAAAAAAACAACAAAAGAAACGCAAAAACACCCACAAATCAAACCAACCAAACAACAAAAAACCAACAAAAACCAACCAACCAAAAAAAAACCAACAACAACAACAAAACAAAAACAAAAAAAACACCACAAGACTCCTTGAACTCTGTCATATACATTTAGATTTTGATACAAATTTCTGGCTTGGACTTAACTCTCAATGTATCTGGCAACCATATTTAGATGGAGAAGAATATGTAGTTTAATATGAATTGTAGTAGCCTACAAAACCTGTTGGATCCTGCACACTCAAGAACTTACACAGGTGTGTTGTCAACTCTACAGCTTTCAGTAAGTTGTAACACACTCCATGTTTCCATCCCTGGTGCAACAATCCCCTCTGACAATGTGTGCTGCTGAAATCCTTTATTTAAAGTTAGCTTGAGAGACTGATCTTCCTGTGAATAATGGATAACTAGACAATCCCACTCGTGGTTTTGATACAGCTATTTTTGCAAGTCATCAGTATGATACGGTACACCAGCAATTCTCTTTTGACTGTGGAACATCTCCCTGGAGGGCTGAAGCTCAGATCTGACACCTGTTTTTGACACATATTTTACTCTGTGTGGATATGAAATCTGTGAGGGCATTTCTTAACAACATTTGAGCAGGACAAGCTGCCCGCACTGCTGTAGTCACAAGCACCTTCATGCTGCATTTTACAGATGAGCACAGACTGTCCTTTACCCCAGGGATGGTGATGCTGGAGCCATTCCACTTCTTGGAAATTCTTTGTCTGAGAAACACAGTGCTACCCAAATAGTAGGAAAGGAATGCAATAATGTCTTTTCATTGTAAATATTTAAAATATCTTTTATTGTTCTACAGTTGAGTCATTGCAGTCTAATGTCTCATAGTTCTCACAATGTTTTTAAAGGAATGAGTCCTCAAGACAGGGCTTCAAAGAGGAAAAAGAGTGTTGAGGCAGGCTGTGGGATTGGTATAGGAGGTGACATTAAGAAATGCAAAGCCAAGCAGACATGGACATTGTTGTATTGATGTGGGATGTGGGTTGGCTCAACTAAATGGAAATGAGCATCCACTGCATTTTTATAAATCAGGCAAAAATAATCACAGGTAGAGATAAACTAACTTCAGTGTGAGTACAAGCTCTGCTGTATGCTCCTCTCTGATAATGGGATAAGTTACTGATGTAAAGAAATTTTATTTTGCAGCCTATGAATCAGTTCGCATAGCTGCATATGCAAGATTTAAAGTAATACCTGGTTTTCTAATGGCCCTCATGGAAAATGAGAAAGGGATCTAGAAGATCAGTGGGAAAAAAAAAAAAAAGACGGCTGAAATAGCAACAAAGAGACAAATAATATTTGCTGAATAATTTTGTGCATGAGATACTCTTCTGTGGGTGCTTTTTGCAAGCACCCCTAACACTGTTTTCTGTTCTTCTGACCCTTTCTTACATCTCTGTAACTTTACAGAGATGCACATATCACAAGTGTCTAATGCCTGAGAAGAAGCAAAGGAAATAAATAACCCAAAGATGCAGATTCCTTTGCTGGCAAAAAAAGCATACGAACATGAGTAATGGGAGAACTAGTTTTATGTGATGGCTGGGGAGGATTTACCTTGAGAAAAGGAATACTCAGTTTGAAAATCTACACCTTGAAATTGGTTGTAATTGAAAGCCACTATGGTAGAGCAAATTGGAAAGCTTTTAAATAGTGTCTAAAATATATTCTCTTTAACTGAGACCTGCATTTAAGCTTCAGACTGAGAATAAATATTTTGAGTCAAGAATTTTTTGATAGAAATCTATAATTACCTTCACAATATTGCTGGTATCCATCTACTTAGCAAAAACTCTGATTTTATTAGCTACTTAATCATCTGAAATGCTCTATTACTGAATGTTTAGGGAGAACAATGTCTGTCAGATTGTGCAGCTATTGGATTGTGTTTTTAATAACCTCTTATATTTCAGACCCTGCAGAAATTAGTCACTGAAACTTTTATTCATTTAATCAATCCCCAGGTTAAAGATATGGCCAAACTAAAGCCTTTTTTGAAGTTAGCTTCACAGAGTTTTCATCCTCACCAAAGATTTAGATTATGCCAAAGTCTCTGTCAGCCCTCTGTGTTTCTCAAAAACGTTTTAAAAGTTGTGATTTTAAGGTCATGCCCTTGTGTCAGCTGACAGGGACTCTGCCCAACCCCAGCGGGAGCAGGGGCAAGTAACTCCTGGTGCTGTGCTTCCAGAGCTGCAGCACCCACCCTTGATCTGGACAGCAATCCTGTGTGATAATAAGCCTCCAAATTTCCAAGAAAATGATGGAAATAAGGCCACACCTTATGCAATGGGAATACAGCTCTGGTGTAAATGGAAGTGACTGGCTCCCAGTCCCTCTTCTCCTTTTCCAATGAGCTTGCCTCCTGGAGGCAGCCTCAACCAAACTTTCTGTAACTTGGGGGAATATTACTCTCCCTGCTCTGGCCACCTTCATGTCTTTTCATCAGGAGACACTCCAGGGGACAGAACAAACAGTGGGAAAATCTCCTGAAGTTTGGCAGTGCTTAGAATGCATGCAAAAATGTTAACAACCATACGCCTGGTCCTCGTGGTAGAGTTGCACCCACTACTAAATCCCACATCTCCTCTTTTCTGCACATGAAGTGTTTGTGGCCAAGTTAGTTAAGGAGGCCAGCCTTTCCCAGCTATGTTATTTGTCCAACAGCTCTAGGGCTGTAGTGTCAACAACTTGTAGAGCTGAGACAGCTCAGAAAGCCTCCTGAGGAGCCCAAGCCCTGTAGGCCAGTGCAGTAAAGAAAGAAACACTGCGATCCAGAACAAGGAGAGCAACTCATGTGAGTCTTCATTAAGAATATCAATTTATACAGCTGAGGAATGAAGTTACCTAATATCTGATTTCTTCCTCTGCCACTGCCATTCTGTCCTTTGTATTCCTTTGCCATGAGTTCAGCCTGTATCATCTCTCCCTGTATCATCTCCCCCGACTGCTGATCCTAGATTAAGCTATAGAAAGGCACGGAGCACAAGAGAAAACTCTGCTTTTCACAGACTGCAAACTAAGATCACTTAGTGGATTTCTCAAGCATTAGGACTCCAGGGACAAGAGATTTGGCTTACAGATGGTCAGGGAATGTTCTGCAGCTGCCTGGAGGTGGGAAAACAAAACAGTGTCTTTATTTTAATGTTGTTAATGAGAGGTCAGGGTGAGTCTCTACAGCTGGAAAGACAAAGGCCAAATGGAAGTCAGGGCTATTATACAGATTCAAAAGATGTCTCCTAGTCTTCCTGAAGGTGATGATAATGGGAGCAAATAGTCCCTAGTCCTGCCTATAGTGAGGGCTTTCTATGGTAGGAGGACTTGACTTTGTGGTACAGTGACTGCATAGGCAGCCAGATGGCTTTACAGCCCCTTGACAGCTCCAGGCATACTTGAGGTTGGGAAAGATAAGATAGCAATGAAAAACAACATGTAGAAGTAGAAGAAGTAGCAAATAGAAAGAAGAAACAGGAACAAAAGTCCAAATTCACCTAACCACAGTCAGATGAGCATGAGCTACAGGACACAACAGAAGCAGGTTTCAAGGAGAGATTTTGAAGATGTTATTTTGAAGATTCTTACTATGTTAGCTATGTTAAAAGTTAAAATTTAACTATATTTAAAGTTTTTAACTATACCAAAAACTATGTTTAAAGTTTACTAAGTTAAGTTTCAATATGAGGGAAAGGAAAGCAAGAGAGGCAGACGCTAGTCTGGAAGTTGAATCTGCTGGTCTTAACTGGGCGAAGTGAGGAATAGTCAGTCTTGTAGCTGTAAGATTTGACAGAAAAGATGAGCTCAGAGGGAAGACTTTACAGGGAGGACCACATGTCCTTGGGGAGGATGAGAAACAATGGCAATCTAATCTGCTGAAATCAGGGTAAAAGGAGCTGTGTTCCATATGGATTTGAATAAGGTAGTTCAGAGGGTGTCTGGCCTAACATTGCCAGGATCTGACCCTTCTAGAGCAAGATACAAGCACCAGTCACGTAGAGAGGGTATCCTTGTGGTGATGCTTCATGGGTTGTTGCATTGTCACAGCAGTAAAATGAAGGACAAGAACATGCAAGCAATATTTTAGAGGCACTGGATCTCATGTTAAACATGTCAGTAGCACATTTATATCATACTGAAGTACAGTTCAAATAATTTTAATTACTTTTTTTAGCAATGTCGTGCCTTTTGCTTTCAGGTATTGTCCAGCTTTCCCAAATCTCATCCCTGCACATTGTCAAAACTTCTTTCTGTCTGGCCTTTCAGTTTCTTGAATATTTTTTTCCTCCTTTTCTTCATCTGGATCTTTTCCTGTGCTGGGCTCTCTCAGTCCCTAATGCATGTGCTATCATACTGACTATGGCATATTCTCTGAATTCAAATTCTTCTTTAAAGCACTTTTCTTCTGGGTACCTCTCCAGGGAAAACTGCCTCTTGTGCTGTTGTCTGTTTCATTTATCCCAAAGCACATCTTTGCCTGTGTTCAAGCAGTCTGTTTCACATCTCCTTTATTTGATGTAATTTGTCAGCCCTTCCCACTTTCCTCCTTCCTGCTCCATTGTTTTAATTCTCTGAGTTCATCTGGTTTGCTCTGTCAGCTCTGCCAAAGCTATTTGAACCAATTTTCATCCAAATTATGGAAACTTACTCCACAAAGATGGAGTGAGTTATTCTGGTGTTGCTGATACACCAGGATCTGAATCTGGGATTGATTTCTTTCATGCAATAGCACGCGTGATTTTGGCAATAGCATTGAATAATGAACCTGCTTTCATTTAGAGTACTCAATACCAAATGTACAATTTTGAAAAGATGAATTTTGAGGAAAAAATCCTTCCTATTGTAATTGTCTGTCTACAAACAATGTCATCTGGCAAACAGGAGTCACTAGAGAAGCTCTTTACAACACAGTTGTAACTGGGAACAAGATGGTTTTCCCTGTTTTGCAAGCAATTAAACAAATGTGACAGACAGGGTAGCCTTCAGCAGCCTACAGCAAAGAAGGCTTTGAAGGCTATATTTCTTTCGAAACTTTTAAAAATATTTTGAAAGTTCTAACCTCAGGAATAAGCAGGAGACTCTGAATTGTTGCCTGGAAGTTGCAAAGCTACAGGGAGGAATGGTGTAAATCCCCCAGTTCTTCAAGAAAAACATATTTTTTCTGCAAATACAGCTAGACCTCATGCTTTTTTTCATTTGATATTCAGCTCATCAAAGCTACAATTTCTCAAAGCATCACACTTTGGCTGAAAACACAGATTGGCTTCTTGCCAGATATAATGGTTTAAAGATATTTCTAGGCTTATTTGACTTGCTCTGAATGGACAGAACTGCTGGGTTTTGTACTGTCAGCTGCTCACATTCTTGCACTGAACTCTTTCCTGTTATGCTCTGGATATCCCAAGCTCCTTGCCTCTACAGGTTAAGGGACACTGAAAAAATGTGTAACCCTAGAGTGTGATGACAGCTTTTGCAAAGCATGTTGTTGACTGGTGCTGCTTTGAGCAATGGATGGGTCGGGGAATTTAGCCATGTGCCCAGAGGCTGCCCAGGAATGCCTGCTGGGGAAGCAGTTCCATGGCCAGTGATGCCTTCAATATGTCTGAACTGACTCACAGTTGGGAGGGACTGTCCAGAGTTGCTGAAACCCTCTGCATGAGATACCCACACAGCTTTCCTCCATGGGCCAGAGGGGGAAAAGAGAGAAGACACAAGTAAGAGTCTCTAGGCATCAGTAAAAGGACAAAGAAAAGCTTTTGCTGAAGTGTGGTTGCCAGCCTTAGCACAGCCTGAGGACTGCAGCATGAAAGCCAGGGATGGCAAGACCCACCGACTGCATGTGCACATTTGCCTGCAGGCTGCACCTTGGTGACCACCACAGCCTTCACTGTGATATGCGGCTCAGTCCTTTTCCAGGCCACATCGCTGCTGTCAGGAGGTGACATCAATAAAGAAAATCAGCAGTGAAATGGTACAGATAGAAAACGGACAGATATTAAAAAATATTTCAAAGCCATACAGCATCTCCTCTTTTCTGTGAGGACTCACTTCTTCTGGCCCTTCATGGTCTCCCTGACCTTGCCACGTCTGTGAGCTGCTGACATTTCATCGGTGAGTTATGACAGGAGCTATGAATCTGTGTAGTCCTGTTTTATGATGATGATTTATCATTTGTATTATGGTCATGCCTAGAGGCCTCACGCAAGATCAGGGCCTCATCATGCTAGTCACTGTATAAACATGTATTAGGAGACGGTCCTGCTCTGAAAAGATCACAAACAAAAGGTGGCCAAATGAACAGAAACAGAGATGTGAAATGCAATACCCAGTGCAACCTGAGGACAAGCACCAGGGCACAGAGTAGCAGCTTTCCTGGCCCCTGCTCATTTCTGCATGAGGCTCTGCCATCTACCTCTCCTCCCCACATCCTTCTTCCCAGGGGCTGTGAAGAGGCCAGCCACTCCTGCTTTGATGTGCCTCTGCCCAGGAGACATACCTCTGCCTCACCCAGTCTCTGCTGCAGCTGCACTGGCTCCCATGCAGATCACAGCTGCTGCTGCACTTCTGAAATTATTAACTTTCCATTGTTTTCATGGGATCATAGAACCATTAAAGTTGGAAAAGGCCTCTAACATCATCAGCTCCAAGTGTTACCCCAGCCCTACTGTGTTCATCACTTAGCCACATCCCTAACTGCCACATCCACATGTTTTTGAACACTTCCAGGGATGATGATTCCACCACTTCACTGGACAGCCTGTTCCAGTGCTTGACCACTCTTTCAGTGAATATTTTTTTTCTCTAATACCCAACCTAAACCTCCCCTGGTGCAACCTGGGGCCATTTCCTCTCATCCTGACACTTGTTACCTGGGAGAAGAGAGTGGTTTCTTCACCACTGAGCCGACAGTTGTCACTACCTGCAGAGTTGTTGGTTATCACTTCCAAACTGAGACCAGATGGCTTCATTCCTCTTCAGAGCAAAATAAAACAGGTAACTTAAAGTGCTTGTTATCTTATATACGGACCTAGGATATCTGTGGTGCAAGACTGGCAGTGGACTAAACTCAAAGCAGAGTCAGACTGTGGCACAGCTACATCCTACCTCCACTTACGAGGCTTAGAGCTCACTTATGGCTATGCCAAAACATTGTCCTTGTTTTGCCTTTGCAGCACTTAGGGGATAATTGGAGAGTAATATTTTTCCTCCTTTTCTAATTGTTATTGCACTTGGCATTGTGACCAGAGCTGTTCTCCGTATGTAAAAATGCAGTCCTCAGAGCTTAACCTGAAAGCTGGTATGTGGACTGGCATCAGTCCTGTGTTTACATGAATTATACGTTGGATATTGCTTTGAAAATGTTGCAGGGATAACTCTCCTGAAGTGCAAAATGCTATAGAGAAGACAACACTCTCTGTGTCTGCTGGACTCCTTTCTTCATAATACAATTCAGCCTGTGTTGATTATATCTACATTATACAGACACCATATAATAAACACCACAAGGAGTGGAAACTTTCCCCACAAATGTGTTTAAAATGAGACTTTTCTTACCACTTAATTATTTTGTATGGCTGCAAATAACATCACTGTAAGCAATCTCAACATCAAGCCCATTCTCCTGTCAAAGCAGTTCACCAATGCTCAGTTCCTCATCATTAGTGGGACCTTTGCTGCTCTTTAATTCATTCCCATCCTTCTTTATTTAAATTATTTTTTGCTTTTTTTTATTCCTTCTGTAAAAGGGACACAGGGGTGGTGCTGGTCTTTTTTGCAGTCAATCCAGCCACCCCCCCATGCCTCAGCACAGATGTCACACATGTTACATACTGCTCTATGCACTGATGAAGAAGCAGCCTCAGACTAAAATGAACCATCGAACTAGTCCACTCTCACCAAATAGCCATTTTTAGCTTGTCTGTGTGAGACAGCTATTGACAATCCCAGCACTTCGGGATGATTTTCCTTTCCCCTTGTTGTCAGAGACATGAGGCAGATCTAAGTAGGACACACAATTTTATGGCACCAGGCTTTGCTACTTCCACTTCTCAGAGAGAAAATCCAGTTCTGATATGGCATGTGGTCTGTAAACAGCTTGTCAGCATGTTCCTTGAGGAAAGCTAGCGGAGCTGAGCTGCCAGTGGGGCTCACCTTCAGTGTCTGAAGCTCAGACACCCAGTCTCCCACAAGGCCTCCCTCCTGAAAACATGCAGTAAATACAAAACCAGCAGCATGAAGAGGTTTGGGGATCAAATCTCTTCTGTGGAGACACATCTGGAAACAGCTTGGCTGCATTTCTCTTGAGCTGTTGGCATTTTCCAAACAACCTCACACTACAGCAACAGCCAGTGATGTCTTGCAGACCGGATCACAAGCACGTTCACTGACTGCAGTGGTGCTCTGTAGGAATAAGTATTACACCTGTGAGGTGGAGACGTGTTATTAAAATCATAAAGACAACCGCATTGCTCCTAAGTGGACAAATTTAGTTCAGTGTCAATTACTGTTAAATGGCAAAATTGGAGTTATAGCAATATGGAGATGTAAATGTAATTGTGTATAACATTGTGTAATCATTAAAATCCATACAAGTTTTGCTCACTCAAATTAAATACAAGCTACTGCTTGACACCTGAAACATTACCATGATATTCATGCCATATGGCTGGCATTTTCTGTTTCTTATGTGTCACTCTTCATTCTTGTCAGCTGCTCACAAGAACTTGCCAGATAATATCTACACCATTGCCAAAAATGTCTAACAGCTGGTGTAGTACTGGTTAAACACTCTGTAATGTTTCAAACTGTAGTGCTTCCATCCATGCACTAGAAAGCGGGTTCTTGGAGCAGATGTTTAGCTTTGTTTTTAAATTAACTTCAGTCTGCTTTTGTGTCAGGGCTGTGTTTTTATGCTCCATCATGCTCCTGCCTTCTGTGAGATGAGTTCAGCAGCATCCAGCCTTAAAACACATCAACTGTCATGATAAACTCTGTATTAAAAAAGTGCTCTGCTCTCTGTTTCAGTGCCTGACATGGGCTCAGGGGCTGGACTTCAGCTGCAAACTTAGAGAAAACAGCTCAGATCACCTTTTAGCTGAGTTGCTGATCTCTTACATTTCCCATGTCCATGTGATACTCCTTGTGGCACAGGGATGTGCATCTGCTTGATGCACTTGATGCCACGGGAGCCCCTCTCTGATTCAGAAATTGGCACAGAGGGTCCTAATGCCCAAATGAGACTCCTGAGGCATCCAAACCACCATGTGGGCTTAGGGCACCAGCACTGCATGGGCATGGTTTAGAGCTCTGTCTGCCCCAGATGGGGAGGGAACAGTAGGTCTTTACCAGCAACCAGGCTTGCACATGAAGTGGTTCTTAAACCCACACTCAGCTTGTACGGTTTGAGGCCACTGGTGGAGGACTGGGAACAGGAACATGTGTTTTTGATCCTGTAAATACCCTTTAAAACAGGGCTAGTGACTACATCAGGAATTCTCTAATGTCTTCTTCATGGAAGTCAGTGTGAACTCTTATCATGCTAAAATCTATGTAGTTGGATGATTTACATATTAAGATTTATGATGAACTAGGCACACAAACACTGATGAATTAAACAAACATTCAATTTCATAACCATTCTCATTTTATGGATAGTATTTATGGATAGTATATGCAAATCCCTGAGTTTAAAAGTCTGATTTATACCTTTGGAAAAGAGGACTTCTTGCTTCTTTCATTTTGCTCTTCTTTTCCCTGAGACAAGGAATTATATTACCTTTTGCTAATTAACGTTCTCTTCCAATGGAAGATGCCAGTTAAAATATTGGATTGAATTTTGAGGCCCTGTGATGGAGGGCATTTATTGAGAAGCTGCTAGGACATCCTTCAGTCTCCAGATGGTTTTGTAAGGACAAAAATGTAGAAAGATACGTTTGCTGGAGACAAATGATCTCTGCCCCTCCAGAACTGGGCAATTTGATCCTACTAGGCTGCTTTATCTCGTGCAGGCAGTGACTTAATACATGTCTTTTACAGCAAGACATTTTAATTTGGGCTACCTTTTGGCATAGGACACCCTTTCTGAGCCATAACTCTCCTCTTCTGGCTGTCACCCAGGCACACAACAAAGGAGTGACAGCTGAGTGAATAAACTCCTCATCTAACACAAGGCAAATAACAGAGGTAGGGACAAGCAAAGAGCACAGGGGAATATATGGGTTCATGCTATAGAAAGTGCTCTTAGCATGTCATCACCAACATCAGGACATACACTCATTTTTTGCCATGTGGGATGCATAAACACTGGATATTCAGGCTATGGCTCATGACTCTCATTTCCCTGCATGTGCAGACCTACTCAGATGGAAGAAGGGCTGGCAGAAGAGTAGTGGGCTGCATATATCAAAAAGTAGATTTGCACAAATTTTATTCTTTGCAGACATTTCTGCCTCTATACTGTATCCCTGGATATTACCCATGCTGGATAATGAATGGAATTAGATTAGAAACAACACAAGATGCAATTACTCACTGACGATGACTTGAATAAACTGGTAAAATGGGGCCAGCAGCTGGGTCTGTCAGCATCTGGTTTGTGTGCACACAGAGGAGTCACAGAGGATTTTATCCTTGGCATTATCTGTAATAGGATAAATTCATTTTCTGTTTGTTGAAATCCAGTCTTTTACCCACATTAAAAATCTTTACTGAGCCATTCTCTATCACATAATGGCTCATATCACTTACTGCAATAAGGTGCGAAGTCCATGTGAAGTCCCTAAGTTGAAAAATAAACCCTGTGATTAAAATGAAAATAAGCTTTATCTTTAATGAGGAATAAAAATATTGCCTTAGGACAGAGAACTGCATCAGGCTGCTCATAAGGCCTCTTCCGTACTGTGGGATTCAGGACAGGAGCAAATGCCAGCCCACTCATTTCTTTGTCCAGGATCAGTTCTTTTCCTGAGGAGATCCTTAAAGCTTTTCCTCACACCAAGGTTTGTAAGTTCATTACTGAAATCGACAAGCAAGTGGGACAACCTTGATTTGTTTAGGTGCTTGGTGTATCACTTTAAATGATTTCATTTATTTATTTAGGCATTCAGATACTGTTTGAAAGTCAGACCATCAGATTAGGTTAAGACCATGCAAAAGGCATGATGGAGCTGAGAACAGAGATGCTGTTGGCAGGGTGTTGCCCTACTTTTTCTCTCACACCTGCTTAGCTGTAAATGACAAGAGTTTTAATTCAGAGGTAAGGAGCAAAAGTGGGAAAGTTATGCTAATGGCTGTTCATGCTGGATTTTTTCCTTTTTCTGTGTAGAATCCATGGACCATTTTGTTGTAAATATTTCATTTTACACACAGTAATTGACACAAAAGATTTGGCACAATGTTACACCCCTGAAACTAAAGATGTTGGTTATCAAACTATGATGTTCTGCTGCAAAAAATGACTAAAAGAATGACATAAGGAGATGTTCCTGGAGGCAAAACATGTAGTACGGTGCAGCTCATTACTTAGTAATGTACTGCACAATTGTGATTGTAATCCATCATTTTTACCACCACCTTGAACAGGGTTATAGCCTGCTTGTAGGTTCATACAACTACCTGCATGACCAACACACAGCTACCTGTATGACCTAGGCAGTAAGTTCCTTTCAGCTCAGGCCATCACAAATCTGTCATCTGCAGCGTTCCATTTATGTTGTTTAGTTTATGAATGTGAATTATTTGATGGAAATTGTTTCAGTGCAAAGGCAACCAGGTGATGCTTTGACTAAGTGCCAGCCAGCAGGTCAGGAAAATTGGTTTCACATTTCTTGCTGTTGAGAGGTTTTGCTATGTATTTTTTTTAAATTACTCTTTTATGTCTCTGTATTGATAAAAGATACATTAACACAAAGTTTCGAAACTCAGCTCTTGCCCTGTATATCCTTTCTGCATGTGCTTAAAGCATTGATTTGTCCCGTTCACTTCAGCAGCCTAATCAGGTGCATAATCGGGAGTGTATAATATTTAGAGGATAAGGGTTTAATTCCTTGCAAGGATGCAAAAGAAAGGGAATGCTAAACGTGGTTGTGGCACAAAGCTGTTAAATGTTTCCTTTGTGTGCTGCTCAGAGCATCAAAGCCATGTGGCTAGACCCCCCTGCCAGTGCCCTACAGATCCCCTAAGAGGCTGCCCCGTAGGTCTGATGTGAGATGGCACTTAATGCCCGGTGTGAGAAAGCACCCATCTATACATAAATTCAACATAGTTTGTAAAGTGGAAAGCAGAGAAATAAAAATAATTTTTAAAATCTGCTTTTTTTCTGATTTTATGTCTCCCTAAGTTATTTTACTATAGGACGTCAATGCCTTCTGCTGATGTGGAAATCGGCAGAGTAGCCAAGTCCTTTGTGCACTGTAGGGGGAGCACTGTGCTCTGCTTTAGGGAATCAACCTTCTTTTAGTCGGGAGTATTTCTAAGAACAGATTTAGAGAGGCTGAAAGGCTGAAATAGTTGTCTGTATCAAGCATCACTTTTATAATGGACTTTATCAAAATTTTTATAGACTTTTTAATGCTTCTTTCCCTGAACTCCTCATGAGACTGGTATATACCCCCAGCTTCATAATGTCAGAAGCAATGGCTTGAAAAAACATTAGTCAAAGAAATGCAAATAACTCACTGTTAAATTCAGGGTTTTTTTGCCAATACTTCTCTAAGAAATATTTTGCTGAATTTTAGCTCAGGAAAACTACTGTTGTATATTTAAATCTCTTAACTAACTTTTAAGGGCTTCACTTTGCTGACACTTCTCGGCCTTGCATTAATCTTGGGATTGTTTCACAAGAGACCCAGGGAACACCCACTGATAACAATGTCAAACATTCAATGTATTTACTGAACGTTTCCACTTGCTTGATCATTAAGGCATGCCTTGGGTATGAGGTCACTGATGTTGTGTAAGTGTAGAATTTATGGGGTGATTTGACCTATAGGGGAGTCCTGACACGTTTTTGGCAAATACCGTCAGATACCATGGACTGATGCCACTCAGAATTGTAGCTCTGGGATATGATCAGGTCCTAGCATGAACATTTTGCATTAGAATTCAAATCCTCTGATTACAGAGAAGATGGGAAAAAGGTTATTTGAACAGACCATACATACACTGGAGGAATCTTTTACTAAAACACATTTTCTTGTTTGTTAAAATAGTTTAAACATTAAATCTATTGACAAACAAAAACAAAAATGTAGTTTTAGCAGATCAGAGGAGAAAGCTTTACATCAATGTAGCATGTGATCATCGTGCTCTCCTTTTTAATCCTTCATTTAAGTTGGAGAGAGCAGCAAAGGACTCAGTCAAGAGGGTGGCAGTGAGGCCAATTCACCAGCAGACTGGGCTGTAGCCAAGTCTTATCTTCCGACATTGTACTACCAGGTTTGGCACTGGCTTACTGTGAGCCTTGCAGAGCCTTTTCAAGGACAGTTTAAAATGCATTTAAATCACAAAAAAAAATTCTTCAACTGGATTTTAGCACCCTTTAGATATAGTGATGATGCGTTTTGCTGCCTGAATTTGCCACTTCTCTGTATTGTAGTAAGAAAAACCTAAGACTTGGAGTACTCGAATGAAACAAAATGGGAACAGGATCTGGACCTATGCAGCTGTGGACTTTATCACATACCTGACACCTGACTTTTCTGAATCTGTTTTACCTCCAGCATCTTGTTTTGCATGTTTAAATTCCAAGCTACTTCAGACAAGGTCCATTTCTCACAACAGATTTATAGAATCTGTCATTTGTAGTTGTGCTGCAAGACAAAAACCAGCAAAGGCTGCCACTCGTGTAGGAGGTTTTAGCAGTTCTATTCCACTTTGTCTAAAACTTGCAAATAAGGCCAGTTCTGGTATTGTGCACATTTTAATCCTTTATAAAGACATTAACTCTTTGACATTAGTCCCACTAATTGGACTTTGTTTCATTATCTGAACTTTTCCCCTTAGCATTTTAAAAATCATGTTGTTGTCTGATCACTAAGTATGAGAGACCACAAGTAAATGAATAGCATTTCAGTGTTCTAGAAGGAACAATTTTCCTGCTATTGACTTCCACTGTGTTTCTTCATCCCACCTATAATATAAATGAAGGAGGCAGAACAAAAAACACAGAAAGTAGAATGAAAAGCAGAAGAAAGGAGAGATTCTAGAAGTTTGAGTATGTATTTGAAAAATAAAGACTAAACAAGACTAGCTGATCCATGAACACCATTTTTTTTTATAAAGAGGGCAGGATTGACACACAAAATACTAGGTTTAACACCTAGTTAATTTATAGGGATCACTAGCAGAAATATTTTTTAAGGATCCCTAGCTGAATATGCATAGGAGGATTTAAAGAACAGTCCTGTTTTTGATATGTAACATTCAAGGAATTCCTCAGTTTTTGGAAACGTGCTGTCTAGCCCTAGAAGTCCACCTTTTCAGGAAAGGCCTTTGAACAATGTTTGAGAAATTCCTGACCTGCTCCCTAAAATATTTTCTGTATTGCTTTCTAAAAATACCTGGTTACATGGGATAAATGGTAAAATACCGTGATCTATTTTCCTACCATTGTTTTTATTTAGTGTTTTGTATTCTTATGGGGATAAGGACTACTCAATGACATAGAAAGGACAACCCCACTTTCTGTGGAAAACAGAGCTGCATCTGACAAATAGCACAAAAATTGCTTTGCTCTTTAGGCAGGCAGCATTCTCTGGGTGTCTGAAAGACTTAGAGAAATGGGTGTATTAGTGTAGTGAAGCTGACATTATCAGGTGTTGTATATGAGAAATGCCATTTATGAGTTGTCACACAGCTATTATTAAGAGACTATTCAGAGGAACACAGTACATCATCATGACTGCCACTGCGCCTGCTGCAATCACTGAACAACCAGACATAGTTAAACAGAACATTTCTTTCACTTTCAGAGCAAATTACACTTATGGTTTATTTATGTGATGGATTCGTTGCATTTATGCATCCTATGTAACTGTTTTACGATAGCTCTGGTGGCACAGACCTGCGATGCAGTGCCTGTCAAGGGGGATGGATGTCTGTCCAGCCCCTCACAGGTGACCAGGGAGCAAATGCCCTGTGCTTCCCCAGCTTGGAGGCTGGGGATGAGTAGGTTGGGGGTAAAGAGGTGGGGTTGCTGACCCTCCAGTACCAGTCCCCCTGTCTCACCTGCCAGCACTTTTGGAGGACAGGGTCTGGTGGCTTTAGGCAGCCTCCTGACCCTGGTTCTGGGCAGAATGGGAATTCCATAGCTGCTCTTACCTTGCTGTCTCACCCCAGGCTCTGGGGCAGGGATTCTCACATGTCCTCCATCCCTGCAGAACCTTATACACACTCAGATGTCTCTCTCCCACTACACACCACTTGGAGCAAATTGCAATTCTTCTGTGGGTTTCCCCACAGCCACAGCTATTTACACCAGATATTAAAATGCACACCAAATAATTGAAGTTAGCCCTAGATTTAGGATTTGAACAGACACTGTTGTCTGAATCCCTACTAACATCTTTAGGTCACATGCTGCATTCAGACTGTGCAGCCTTGATCCTCTAATCTCTCTAGACATTAAACTTCCATTGACTTTAACCTGCCCAGCCATATCCTTTAAAGCCAGTCTCCCCCAATTATTGCACCACGTGAAGCCCCGCTGGACCTCTAAATCTTTCAAGAGGTTTGTAATTTGGTGCATTCCCTAAGGAAGACTTGGAAGAGGTCCAGGGAACAAGGCAAATGTAGGAGATGGGAGTATATGTCTTCTAAAGAAATGGCTCCAAGACCTTAACATGTTCGGCCGTGAAAAAGAAGCAGGTGAGATAGGATTTAATTACAATGTACAAGTACCTAAGGGGGTGAACACAGAACTAGGTCTGAATCCCTACCAAAAAGGTAAAATATGAGGTCATGGGCTGAAACTGAAGGGTATATCTCTCTGCAGAAGCCTGCTCTGTATAGGAAATAACCTGGCAAACAAGGTAGTAGAAAATGGTATTAGATGGAGAAACCCATTTATTGCCACTGCAGTGTTATCAGGTGGTCCTGCTGATGGTTCTTGTTAGTCATAAATAGCTATTTTTCCGCATTGTTTTGTGTTTCAATCTACTGTGCTATTTTGGGGTGCTTCTTCAAAGCTGAGCTTCTGGGGGTTAAAAATAGAGGCAGTATTTAAAGGTTAACAGTAAGAAATACATAACTGTTTTTCATTAAATGCTTTGAAGGTTTATGAACATTGTAAGGAAGGTCTGGCAAAATGACATGATTCCCTCTATGGTCTAGTGCTGCACAAGAACACAGTAAATACTGTGCAATTCTGATGAACTTTTGGCAAGTGAAATGGAAGGTTTCCGTCACATAGAAATAGTAATGTGGTACTGGCATAAATGGCCATTCTGCCTCATTCACCCTATTCGTGTTTATGTAATAAGGGAAAAGCAAAAGATCTCATGCAGAAGCTGAGTACAGCACGTGAAACATGAACTTATGCTCCTCTCAAAAACAAGCAAACAAACAAACAACAAAACTAAAAAAAACCCAAGGTTTAAGTTTTTGAATCAGTTTGTGCAGGAGATGTTTCATCTGGTGCCTCCTAATGTGAAAAATACCAGGACCCGTGGAAGCAGCAGGGGCATTGATCTGCCCCTTTGCAAGCTAAGTAGCTTAATTTTCACCCATTTTCAATCACTTAATCATCGACTAATGAAAAAGCTGCTCAGAGAAAAGGTTAATATGAGATTTAAGTTGAATTTATGGGGCATCAATAAGCAAGTTATTTTAGGCAGTCTGCATTGGTGTTTCAAATTTCCTATACAATGTTCAGAGTTTATTTATTTGCTCCACCAGAAGTGTGAGAAAATAATGAGTAAGGCAGCAGGTCTTTCTGCCAATATTGATGTCTATGGTTTGCACATTTATTTATTTTTAACAGCAAACATCCTATTAACAGGTTTGCTAAACTAATCCCAAAACTATAGTATCTGTAGATTAACTGAGGATGGGGCATGCCTAGAACAGCTACAACCCTCAAAGGTCCCAGATGAAGTATTGAAACTTTGATTGCATGCTATGGCTTGTCAGAGGACTATGTTGGTCCCCTCTAGTAATGGAGATGCTTCAAGCTAAACAAAATTTTGGTCTCTCATGGTGGAATGTGTGGTTTTGGGCTGGATAGTCCTGGCGAGATTGAACTGGGCAGAAGGATAACCTCTGTGTAGGGATCATCCTGTGGTCCTTCTTCTATCCCTGGGAGAGACAAACTCTTCTAACATGCAGCTCATTTTGAGGGAAACAGTGAAAAGGGGTCACACAGACTTGTGCCTAACAGACCCTGTTTTCAAGTTTGGATTATAGAGTAAGTCTTGGGTTACTGGTCAGGCTCCTGGAGTCCTTTCACAAGTTATGATTGCAACTGCATGATTTATCCCAGTCATCAGAACTGTCACCACCCAAACTCAACAGTTTTGTCTTCTCTGAGATTTTATTGACACTTCTATCCCAAGATAGCTTAAGTAAAACTGAGATTGTCTTCTATTAGCTTCAGGTTTTCTCATCCAGTATCTGTGACAAAAATAGTAATCTTTAAAATTATGTTATCAATACTTCTTTATCAAGTTTAACAATTTGTGTGAATTTTCTAGAGCAGAGACTGTTTTATCTAGGGTTTGGACTGGTGCATAGCAGAAGTCATAGACTACATCTTGAAAGGGTTTTTAGTATTTTAAAGTATATTTCAGTGCAGCTCAAAATGCTTTTCTAAATTAATTAAAATATAATAGAGGAACTAGAATATTTGACCTATTATAATGATTTCGTTTGGTTTGGTTGGGAATAATTTTTCTCACAGTACAATGAAAATAATAATTTTTTAATAAATAGCTCCTCCTTTAAGGAGCTTTAATTTTTATTTTATCCCATATCCTAACATCTTTTCTCAGCTGAGTCTTTTAGCTATGCTAAAAAACCCAATACTTTTTATTTTATTTTGCAGATCTGATTAATTCCTTCTTTGCACTAGTCAATAAAATGAACAATGCAGGAATGACAGTTTTTATAAAATGTTCAGAGTATTGCTGTGGATTGGTTTATTAGATGATACAAAAGATCTAGTTATATTAACAACTTTAACAAAATAAAACCAGGCAGCAGAGCCAAACAAGCACATGCCAAACCAAGACTGTGTGAGCCTCAGCAGAAGACACACCTCAGCAATCTGTTCTGCTCTGATTAAGCCAGTCATTTGGAGCAAACCACCAACTGTACTTAATCCTTTGTTGTTGTTGTTGTTGCTCTTTGGTGTGGTATCATCTGAAGAGCTGTCTCTAATAACTACATGAAATAAGAGCTGAGTAGCTAATGGAGAAGAATCATATCTCTGACCCAGATACTTCTCATGGAAGAAATTCTGTATTCAGTTATTATAGCAAATAGTTCTCTTTGCCCGTATAGCTTATTTCACTCAGGAGATTGCTTTACATTAATCTAGTAAAAGAAGTCTGTTGAGGAATTCTTTTGCCAAAATAAGCTGCATCTCCCTGAAGAGCAGTTTTCCACAATTTATTTTTTTTTAAAGTATAAACATGGTGACAGACTGAGAATTACTTCATATAATGCTCTGAAGGTAAAATTCAATCCTGTGTCTAGTAAGACATTACTTAAGATGAAGTGTAAAATGGGCAGGCTTTTGCCCTTAAATTTGATGTAAAATTTAATTCCAGAAGTTATAAAGTGCAAAATGTTCTAAAACTTATGTACACATCCCCCTACTTTTGTTTCCTACATGGTCTTTCCCCCATAACTGTGATATTTATTTTGTTGAATACTTTATGGAATTTGGAAAAGAAGCACAAACATGGAAAATGGCCTTGAGTGGCTAGAATTAACTTCATTTGAATTAATGGGATTTAATTAATTTCTGGTTGAAAATAAGTGACTGTTAATCTTCAAAATAGACTAAAAATCTACATAGAAGAAAGACCAATTTTAAATATACAACAGAAAACTGTGGGGTTGCACTGACCTATCAACACTTTACAAATACTTCCTTTAGGTGGCTGAAGTAGTTTGGATGAATAAAACAATCCAACTCTCACCTAAGTCAAAATCGTATAGAGAAAGCCCAAGGCCAGCAACTAAGTGGTCTTCCCAAAAAATCACTGAAAATATTTTCACCTATATTTTTAGGTTATTCTTTGCATCTTGATTCCACCTGAATTTAGAATGGTCAA